>JAPPVO010000014.1:153909372-154438499 GCA_030407325.1 Camellia japonica | reverse complement strand
ACCTTCACAACCCATCTAAGCCAGTGGTGGTGACCACCGAAGATGGAACGGGGCAGGTTTCAGAGGAGAGCAGAAATGTTGAGTCTGGGATGGAACAGCCTGGGAATCTTGCTGGAGGAGCTATGATCCAAGCGAGTACATCTTATCAGTGGGCCAGTCTAAGCTGAGTGTGGGGCTGCCAGAAAAGCTGAGCTGTGCATGATTCGGGGGACAGACTTGAACAAGGGCAGATGATCTGACAACAGTGGAAGGGACTTTGCCAACTTCCAGTTCTTCAACGACCAAGAATCAGCGGATGCTTCAATCAACTGGTTCGACTATGAGGAGACGGCAGAAGTCACTGGGTGGTTAGATGATCAGCCAGACATTGTAGAATTTCAGCAGGGCCCGGCAGGGGCGAGAGTATCAATGATGGCCGGAAGGGCCGAAGGGTCAGAATCCACCGCGGAGAGCGCCGGCGTTAAGAATTTCGCTCAGAATTGGGATCGTAAATACGGAAATTGAACAACCGGCTGTACTGACGCAGTTGGAACAACAAAGTTTGACGATTCTGAGAAGAATTAGAAAAGCCAAGGCCCATGTGGGGGTCGAAAGTGCTGTGTGCACAGGAACACGAGAATGCTGTGGGCATAAAGACTGAAGGTGCTGCGAGCACGATTATACCGGAGCCGGACAGATGTCTGTCGGCTGCCGATGGAATGTGGTGGGAAGACGATCGACTTATGTCTTGCCCACACAGATGAAGACTGGGCAGGTGCTCAACCAGATGATACCTGGTATATTGACGAGATCGCTCATATGACCAGGAGTGGGCGGTATTTCAAGCCCCCACACTTGACCAACCTGAGGCATCTGGAAAGATAAAGAGGCTGAGAAACAGAGAGAGAAACAGATAGAAGAAGAAGCTGTGCTCAAACAATTGAAGAAGATACAAGCAGACATCTCCATCTGGGGACTGCTTATGGCATCAAGGGTGCACAGACAGGCCGTCCTATCTGCCATGGACAAGGCCAAACTCTCAATAGACACTACACCAGAACAGCTGGTTGGGCTGGTTTTTCCGGGAGGAGGTTCCCCGGCATTAACCTTTTCAGACAAGGAATTGCCGCCTGAGGGCACAAACCATAACAAACCTCTCTACGTCTCCGTGGAGTGTAGAGATAAATGGATACCGGTGGTACTTGTTGATACCGGGTCCGCCATCAATGTCTGCCCAGTCAGAACAGCATATGCAGTTGGGTTGAAGCCCGCGGACTTCACACCAACAACTCAGGTGATCAAAGCTTACTGATAATACGAGTAGGGAAGTAATGGGGATTGTCAAGATTCAAACCAAGGTTGGTCCAGGACAACACGACATCGAATTTCAGTCTTGGACGTTCCCGCAACCTTCAACTTACTCTTGGGGCGGCCGTGGCTGCACCAAGTAAAGGCAGTCTCTCCAACTCTACATCAGATGGTGAAATACCCCTATGGAAAGGGAGTAGCCACTGTATTTGGGAACTCATCAATCCATCCCCTCCGAGGTATCTACGCCGGTCCTGGAAATTGAGCATGGCACAGAAGATGTCTTCTTATCAGGATTCACTTTGGCTGAGGCCCGGGTAGTACAGAACATTATGGCTGTGAATGAAGGTGTGTACGTCAGTGCCCAATCCGTCTACCTCATGAACAAGCTACAACATATTCCCGGATGGGATTAGGAAGGAGCGGCAGGAAAGGAGTCGCTGCGTTGGCCGAAGTGCCACACATCCGCATACCTTTGGACTGGGTTATCTGCCCACCAAAGAAGACTGGGTGAGGAAAGGAAGGAAATGGCCGGCAGAGCCAGAGCGAAGCAGGCTGGGAAGCCTTTTGACCTAATACACAGGCCCATTCAGGGTACCCTGAACGGACGCTTTGTCCGGGAGGGGGAAGATTTCTCCATTTTGCGGCTTCCAGAGCCGTGGATAAACGCGGAGAAGAAGCGCGTCCCAGGCTTCGAGATCTTCTTTGATTGCAACTATCCGGGGATGACGTTGCCACAGAGCAGACAGACCCAACAACTGAGGTTGAGCAGAATAAAGCAGGGGATCCTGAGGGCACAGAATTTGAAATGGGGGTAGCACTGGCATGTCTCCTCTCTGATCCTCCGATCGACCAAGAGTGCTTGGGGGATAACTTCGTGGTTTCCATGATTGGGGATGAAACGGCTGCGAGCCGACCAGCAGCTATCTTGGATGCATCAATCGCACCCTCTCTCACTTGGCAGTACGAGGAGGGATTTTTGTCCAGCAGCACCGGGTCAGGTAGTGAGCCGGAATCTGATTCCACCGAGTCCTGTGAGTCGGAATCAGGTTCCAGCTCGACTGAGTCTGAGTCTGGTACTCCTGGGGATGTTAACCCGGATGCCACAGTCCTGTCCAGGTCGTCTTTTTCCTTTTCTTTTGAGTCTGTTGTAACAGAAGAATTGGACGATTTGGATGAACTTAATGAGAATGAGGTGAATGTGGTTTCCGAGTATTTCTCTGTGCCCTTGATTTATTGCATTAATTCAGACTTTCAAAACTTTGATGAAAACGACGAGGACGAAGTTCCTCCGGTTTTACAACGTTTAATTGAGCAAGAGCAAGAGAGATTTGTTAAAGCCATTAATGGATGAAATCATTACCGTGAACATTGGTACTGAGGAGGACCCGCGGCTGGTCCAGATCGGGTCCACGTTGTCTTCGTGAGGAACGCGAGCGCTTAGTCGCTTTATTAAAAGATTTCAAAGATGTTTTCGCGTGGTCCTACGAAGACATGCCTGGAATCGATCCTGAGATTGTACAGCATCGGATCCCCCTTGACCCCGAGGCCCGACCTGTCAAGCAGAAACTCAGAAGGATCCGCCCGGATTGGGCTCTCAAGATTAAGGAAGAGGTCACCAAGCAAATTGACGCAGGCTTCCTGCTGGTATCGAGTATCCGACTTGGTTGGCCAACATTGTTCCGGTGCCGAAGAAAGATGGCAGGATCCGGGTGTGTGTAGACTTCAGGGATTTGAACAAGGCTAGTCCGAAGGACGACTTTCCCTACCGCACATCGATGAGTTGGTAGACTTCACAGCAGGGCATGCATTGCTCTCATTCATGGATGGCTTCTCAGGATACAACCAGATAGTGATGGCACCAGAAGACTAGGGAAAAGACTGCATTCACCACCCCGTGGGGGACATACTGCTACAGGGTAATGCCGTTTGGGTTGAAGAACGCTGGAGCTCTTATCAACGGGCCGCGACCACAATACTACATGATATGATCCACAAAGAGGTTGAGGTGTATGTGGACGACATGATTGTCAAGTCCAAGGAAAGAGAGGCCACTACACCGCCTTGCATAAGTTTTTCCAAAGGATCAGGGAATTCCGGTTGCGGCTAAACCCTCAGAAATGTACATTCGGTGTTACAGCGGGAAAAATGCTGGGGTTTCTGATTACACAAAGAGGCATCGAGGTCGATCCTTCCAAAATCAAGGCCATCTTAGAAATGCCACCACCAGGACTGAAAAGGAGGTGCGAGGCTTTCTGGGTAAAGTGCAATTCATAAGACGGTTTATCTCAAAATTAACCTTGACTTGTGAACCACTTTTTGGTCTCCTGAAGAAAGGAAAGAAGTTCCAATGGGACGGCCGATGTCAAGCTGCATTTGAACAGATTAAGAATATTTACAGAACCCGCCCGTGTTGTCACCGCCAGAACCAGGGAAACCGTTGATTTTGTATCTGTCAGTAACTGAAACTACAATGGGCTGCATGCTTGCACAAGAATCAGAAGACAAGGTGGAGAGAGCCATCTACTATCTCAGCAAGAAGATGCTGGAGTATGAAACCCGTATACACCGCTGGAAAAGGCTTGCTTAGCTTTGGTATGGGCTACCAGGAAGCTGCGGCACTACCTGTTAGCTCACTCTGTAATGTTGGTTTCACGACTTGATCCCATCAAATATCTCTTCGAGAAACCAGCGCTTACGGGTAGGCTAGCTCGTTGGTTGCTGTTGCTCTCCGAATTTGATCTCACGTACGTGACACGCAAGTCAGTGAAAGGAAGAGCAGTGGCAGAGTTCCTTGCCGACCACCCGGTTGAGGGGGATGAAGCAGTTGAGTACCTGTTCCCAGATGAATCAATTCTGCACATCGACGATGAAGCTTGGACGATGTACTTTGACGGAGCGTCAAATCAACATGGGTATGGGATAGGAGTGTTGCTGATAGCACCCGATGATTCCCGTATCCCTCTAGCCTTCAAACTCCGATTCAAAGTCTCGAACAACGAAGCAGAATACGAGGCGTGCATCGCTGGTTTAGAAGCAGCCCTGGAACTAGGGGCAAGACGGTTGGACGTCATTGGGGACTCGAACCTTGTTGTGTCTCAAGCTAAAGGAGACTGGAAAGTAAAAGAGGAAAAGATGATGATGTATCACCAAACCTTGGATTTGCTGATTCCTCGGTTTGAGAAGCTAAGTTTTACTCATCTACTAAGAGAGAACAACAGGTTCGCAGATTCTTTAGCAACTCTATCTTCTATGATAGACATCCCGTGTGGAGTCCGGATGCGTCCAGTCATCATTGACCAGAAATTCGCACCTGCCTATGAGTCGATTGCAGCCATAGATGAAGTTCAGGACGAACACCCCTGGTATTACGACATCTGGAATTTCTTGGAGAAAGAAGCATACCCGCCAGGGGTAAATGCCAAAGACAAAAGAGCAATCAGAAGAATGGCAGTTCAGTTCATCATCTGCGGGGGTAAACTGTATAAACGAGGTCATCTGGGAATGCATAAACTGTGTTGATGCCGAAGAGTCAAAGCGTCTGATGGAAGCCATCCACGGGGGAGAATGTGGTGCGCACATGAATGGGGTAATGTTGGCACGGAAGATCCTCAGACAGGGTTATTACTGGTCCACCATGGAGGAGGATTGTATTAGTTTCGTCCGGCGATGCCACAAATGTCAGATTCATGCAAATCGTATGAACATCCCGCCAACAAAGCTGTACAACATGACTTCGCCATGGCCGTTTTCAGTCTGGGGAATTGATGTAATCGGAGCAGTTACGCCGAAGGGGTCGAATGGGCATGAGTTCATCTTGGTAGCGATAGATTATTTCACAAAGTGGGTTGAGGCCCAATCTTATGCGGTGTTGAAGGCTTCGCATGTGCAAAGTTCATCAGAAACAACATCATCTGTCGCTATGGGGTCCCAAACGAAATAATTTCAGACAATGGTTCCCACTTCAAGAAGGAGGTGATTGATTTGTTGGAGAAATACAAGTGGCTTTTCATAAGTCATCTACCTATCGGCCGCAAACCAATGGAGCAGTTGAGGCCGCCAACAAGAATATCAAGCGCATACTACAGAAGATGGTGGAAACCTACCGGGACTGGCCAGATAAGCTGCCGTTTGCTCTGTGGGGCTACAGGACTTCAATCAGAACTTCTACTGGGGCGACTCCGTACTCGTTGGTTTATGGGATGGAGGCCGTTCTACCTATTGAGATTGAGGTTCCGTCATTACGAGTATTGGCCGAGTGTCAAATAGCCGAGGCAGACTGGCAACAGAGCAGATTTGAGGAACTCATGCTTTTTGATGAAAGAAGGTTGAAAGCACTGTACCACGTCCAAAGTTATCAACGTAGAATCGCCCGGGCTTTTAACAAGAAGGTTAAGTCCAGGAATTTGAAAGAAGGAGATTTGGTGCTCAAAGACAACCGAGCTCCCATCCACGACCCAAGGGGCAAGTTCAGACCTAATTGGACTGGTCCCTACATCATCAAGTCAATCTGGTCAGGTGGAGCTGTGGTTCTGATGGATCTAGATGGCTTAGAGTTTTCCCAACCGATCAACATGGACAAGTTGAAGAAATACTACCCCTGAGAGGCTCGCTAGGCCGAAAACCCGAAAGGGCGACCTAGGCAAAACTCAGAGCACAGAAAATTTGAAATTATAAAAACTGAGCTCGCAAGGTTGAAAACCCGCAAAGGGCGGCCTTGGCAAAAGTTAGAGCGCAAAAGGAGAGTGAAAATACCCGAGCGAACCTGAGCCTGAACTACGTAAGGCTTGATTCCCATCTTTGGGATACGTAGGCAACTTCGTCTTGAAGTTCAGCCACAATCTTTTCCCGATCAACTTTGTCCATTTGATCATCTCAGTCATCTTTTCATCAGCATTTATCGTGATCTCCGGTACAGTGCTATTCAGACTAGGGGCAACTTTCCGTTGCAATGAAGTGCTGCGGTACCTTTCAAACTAGGGGCAACTTTCCAGTTGCTAGGATCCGGGGTTGTGCATCTCAGTGACAGATCTCAGGCGTGTCCAGTTCTGATCCATATCGAAAATAGTTTTGAAAAGTTTTAATAAAAGTTGACTTTGTTCAAATTAATCTTTTTACAACTAAGACCATTTTTGGACCAAAGCGGAGAATTTTCAGTACCACAACCTTCAATTTCATTGATTTCAAACAGAGTTCTCTTGCTCTTGCATACAATTGAAGTTGCTTTTTATTACACTCAGGAAGAAAACTTGAAAGTACTAGTAAAGCAATAAATCCGGGGCATAGTCAAGTCAGGTGTCCCTGCGCCCCCTGCCAGAGCTAGTTGAAGCCTCTGATGCCAACCTAGGCCCAACCTGTGCTTCTTCGTTGAGCCAATCCCAGCACTCATCAGACAAAGTGCAACTAAAAGTGGGAGCAGGGGCCAGAAGTTCTCTATTCCCCACGCTGCGGCCTGCCGAGCCAACTGTGCGCCTCGAACTGGAAATGTAGCGGATACTCTATCCCCTCTGGTGGGCAAGTTTGATCATGGCCGAACTGGCGCAAATACGAATGGGAAATAGAATACGCAGTGAGTCAAGCCGATCAATCGAATCCCAACCTGTCGAGACATGCTGTAGCTCATCGCCGGGAGATTGAGCCAAGGGCAGCGCCACGCAATGCGATCTGCCGACAAATTCACATCCATTCAAACCACCATCCCTCATCAAGGGCGTTGACTAGGCGTTGTCGAAAGAAATAGCCCGGGCTGAGTATGCAGGGCAAGAGTCACAACTTGCAATTTGTCCATAACCATATCTGGGGAGGGATGAAAAAAATGAGAGAATAAAGAATAGAGAGATGTACGATGAGAGAAAAAGTAAGATGAGGGTTTTGTGAGAAAAACCGAGCCTGAGGGCCGAGTGATGTGAGCAAATACATATGTGAGCTTGGGTGGGAAACATTACCTGCAGCAGTAGTGGACTCCCTGCAAACCTGGTTGTCTCCCCACGGTAGAAAGATCCAGGCCCATCAGTGTTCTGCCAAGGTCATGGCGACGCAACTTCTTCCTTCTTTCAAGCCCTGGGCCACCTCAATTAGACGGGCGTCGGACCCGAATGCTCAAGAGAGCGAAACAGAAAATGAGATAACAGGCATAAACAGAGGGCGTGTTGCCGGAAGCCTTGCCAATGGTGGTCGCCGCGGTCACCAGCATCGGAGAACCGGTAAATCAGGCTTGGGATATCCAACATTCCTTACAAATCAGGGATCGAGCATCATGTGCGTTGAGTCCACACATCCGCCCTAGGTTTGGGCATGGCCAAAATTGAGTCGAGGCAAGATTTCCTCACCTCGCTCGGATTCTATCAAAACTTGAAAATCTTCAAAAGTGGGACATACCTCTTGCCCTCCGAAGCTGAAGACATGCGTCACGGGTTCCAAAACCTTGCCGCGGCACAGAGGAAAGGAGATGAGGGAAGTCCGGCCCAGCGTGAATAGTGCATTCAAGCCGAAACCCGGAAGTTCAACTTTTCCGACATCTAGAGAAGAAATCCAAGTTGTGAGATTTTCTGCGAGAAATGCCTCCATTTTTGTGAGAAACGGTGATGAAATGAATTAGTTCCAGGCTGGGGCTTTTATAGGGGGGTAAAACACTATTCAAAGGACACGTGTCAAAATCTGGGGGTTGTGGGGGAGGTGGCCGGCCGGCCATCTATCCTAGTAGGCCGGCCACCCTCTAGTCTCCAAATGCAAAATTTGTTCGGCCACGCATTGGTCCTGTTTTGCCCTCCGGAAAGAAGTTTGAGGCATTTCTACGCATCGAGGGATGTCGAAGGCCTCCATTTCTCTCAGTTTCGGATACGTTCCATCATCCAGATCGTCCGTCCGAAGTGCGCTTTGTTGTACTTTTGCTTATCGAGTTGTTGTTTTGTTTATCGAGTTGTAAGTTTTGTCGAGCTGTCGCATTTTGTGTTTAGAGTTATTACCTTTTGCTTCGCAATTTTGTTAAGTCTTGTTTATCGAGTCATTAACATTGTTGTATTTTGCTTATCGAGTTGTAAACTTGCTAAGATTCTGTTATTTCTTAGTAGTCAAGTTGTTTGATTTGTTGCGTCGGTTCATTACCTGACCTGGTAATACACAAGGCACATTTCCATTCAATTCCATCTTTGTGCAAAATGATGCGTGCGATGCTAAGATTTCAAATACAAACATCTTTTCAAAAGCTGTTTCATTCCATCATGTTTTACAACAAATAAAGGTACAAGTTTTACAGAAAATAAAATGCCTAACAATGTGCAAAGTGCTACAAACTACTAGCAAAAAGTAAAATAAAGCAGGAAATAACATCAATATCCTCGGAACGGGAATGAGGAGGCCCTCTCATCCTCTTCTGCGGGATAACCTCTGCACCATCATCACCATCCGGTCGAAGCTGTCATCCTCAGGATCCCCCTCAGCCTCACCTCCACTCCCGGAACCAAGACCGGAGCCTCCCTCCCCAGCGGATGTATCTGACTCACGGTCTGCGACCTCCTCATCCTCCTCCTCAATAATGGGTGCCCTGCGTCTGCGAGACGACCCTTTCCTGACCACAATAGTTGTGTTGTGTACACATGGGAGGCCACCAATAGGGTGGCCGGCCAGCTTTTCTTGCTTGACCCTTTTGAACCTGGTCGGCCGGCTAGGGGAGGTGGCTGGCTGGCCACCTGAACCCTCTGAACCTGGCCGGCCATGACCCTCTCACCTGGTTCCTTACAGTTGCACCCTCTGTTTCCCCCAGATCCTGTATCCGATGGGGGTCTTTTGGAGGGAAAATTTGAATTTGATTTTCCCTCCCTTTTCTCCACTCCTCTCCTCTATAAAACCAGCCCCCTAGCTCATTTTCAAGGGTTACAAAAATTTGTTTGGAGCTCTTGCATTAAATCTCTCTCTCTCTCTATTCCAACCCTCAAAACACCCTTGGTTCTTGGCCATTTCTACACCAATCCATAGCACCACACCTCCACACTCCATTCCAGGAACTTGAAGGCTATTTCTAGAGGCTAGGAGCACCATTTCTTGGACCAAAAGCTATTGAAGACTTAGGCTACAAGGGTAAGTCTCTTTTTCCTCTCTTTTGGCCCTATTTTGCATGCTTCTTAGCCTTTGTTGCTTGCATTTTTGGGCTCCAACCTGAACTCTAAATAGTCATATTTTGAGATCATCTCCATGTTTGATTAAGGGTCTTTCTCTGTTTGAGATCTCCTCCTCACCCTTTGTGTTTAAACTCTCTTTTAGGCCTATTTTTGCATGATATTTTAGGCTTATTTGTGAGCTGTTTTGGACTTGGTCATAAACTGTGAAATGTCTTGTTTTGAGCCCCTCTTCAACTTTGTTGAAGGGCTCTCCTCTGTTTGAGGTCAGCTGCTACCACTTGCCTCTTTATCCCTCTTTTAGGCCTTTTTCTTGCATGTTGATTTAGCCTCACTTTTGTTTATTTTCGAGACTTGATGTAAACTGTAAAGTGTCTTGTTTTGATCCCCTCTTCAACTTTGTTGAAAGACTCTTTGCCATTTGGGGCAGCTGATGTCCCTTGTCTCTATTCTCTCTTTTAGGGCCATTTTTGCATGATAGATTAGCCTATCTATGTTCATTTTTGGGACTTTTTATAAACTGGAAAAAGGCTTGTTTTGACATCATCTTCATGTTTTATCAAGGGAATGTTCTTATTTGAGGTCACATGCTTCCTTGTATGCTTGATTGTCCCTTGTTTTGAACCTTACACCTAAGCTCCAATTGCATGCTTTGCTTGGCCTTCTAGCCATTGAAATCTAGTGGATTTTCAGTGGCTGGAACACTGTTTTGAGCCTCCAAATCAGAGGGGGGTGACCCCCTCTCACCTTGACTTGTTTGGTGGTCATCTTGGCCTTCCAAAGGGACCCCTCTTTGCATGCTTCTTAGCTACTTTTTAGGCCCAATTTGGTGAGTTTTAGGACTACCATATTTGATTTCCAGAGTTTTTTTGGTCATGCTTCATGTCTATCTTGTATGTGCCTAATAACTCCTTGCATGGCCCTCTAAAGGAGCTCCTCATTTTTGCACATGTTGGCTGCATTTCAGTGATTATTTGGTCATATTTCCACATGTTTTGTTCACTGATTTTTGCTGGTTTGGTGAGATTCCATGTGCTGCATATACTTGCCATGTAAACCATGTTTGCTAGTCAAAATTGCATGCTACTTTAGCCCATCTTGCTAGCACCTTTTGGCCATGCTTTGAACTAAGAAAGTTCATGTTTTGGGACTGCCTTGACTCTGTCTTCATGCTTTATGATCAAATAATGCATGCTTTGTACATCTATAGGTCATTGCGTATGCCTAGTTTTGAGTTTCGGGGTTCATCTCATGCATCGGGTGCCATATTGCCATGTTTCGGGGCTGTTTAGCATCATATTTTAGTGCTAAAATTCGCATGTTTGTATGCCATATTCCATGCCTGGCCATGCTTTGGTAGAGTGGCATTCGTGCCTTAGGATCAGTCCTCGATTCACATGCACGTGTGCACGCATCTCGAGTGTCTCATTTCCATCTAATGGCTACTGATGTGAGTGTGGCTGAGGTCCACTCATGTTGGTGTAAGCCCATATCTCATTGCGTATGCCATTTCATTTCACAGCATTGCGTATGCTAGGTTGCATGTTAGAGCATCGTGTATGTCGTGTTACATCGAGCATTGTGTATGCCATTTCATAGCATTGTGCATGCTAGGTTGTATATTAGTTGCATAGTGCGTGCCATCTCATTTGCATTGTGTTTGGGATAGGAATTAGCCCGAGCATGGGAAACGAGGGGCGTTTCGTACTTCGAGTGACGGAACGTGTCTCAATTCTCGGTCACCGACACTCCGGATTATCCATGATGGAGTCTCGGTCTTGTTGTGTTTATATGCGCATTCATTCCATATTGAGTCATGCAAATCGACTCCTTGGCCATCATGCATCGAGATGCGCGATTGGTGACACGAGGATCGAGGACTACGCTCCCTGAAGAGTAGTCAAGCATACATATGTGAAAATACATTGTCATGCCCCTTTCCTGCTCTCTGTTACAGCAAATCAGGAACCGGCAATCTCTTGGGACTTCACGCAATATTCCAGGCTTAATTGTAAACAGAGGCTAATCGGGGCATCGCGATGGATTTCCGCGCCAGGCAACCCGAACATGCATCATTCATTATCCGGAGCGGAGTCGAGGCACTCCCGTAGCTTGCATGCTAGTTTACCGTTTTCCTAGATTAATTTGTTAATTAATTAGGATTTTGTATTTATTCAGACTGTAATTTTTCATTTGGGACTGTATATTATTTATTCGGACCCTCCGAGCGAGGGCACAATTGTAATAAGTGTGTGTGCATGTGATGTATGTCTTCCAACCCCACGCTTTCTCCCTTTTATTTACCAGCTTATGATGGTTAGATTAGGGCATATTTCGATTAGCATACAGTATGATAGCATGTTTGCATTCATTCATCTGTTTGCATGCACCGGGCTCGGCTCATCATAACTCACTGCATTGTACTTCAATTCCAAGTTGAATACTTGTTAGCTGTAGCATTCCATATGGCATATTTAGAATAGCCGAGCCTATCTTAGTTGCATTCCTGCATGTGTTGCATTAGGCATTTTTGTATAGTTAGGATCCTGCATGATTTCTAATTAGTTTCTGTTTTAGCTTGGAGTACTCGGTAAGTTTTTATGCTTTAACATCCTTGCACGCGTGTGAGTGACTGCCATGATAGCATGCTTACCATGAGGCTATTTGCTTATGTGATATAACTGCCTGAATGCCTGTAGGTGAAGGTTGGGTTATTTGGATTGGAACAATGCATTGATTGTGAGTTTTAAGCCCACTAGATAGTGGCAAAACCATCTTTTCTAAGCCCACCTAAGGGTGGCAAAATCTGCATTTTAAGCCTACTTGCGAGTAGCAAACCATCTTTCAAAAACAAACACAAAATGTCTTGTTCCAATTCAGGCGACCCGGTCTATACTTGTATGCTGTGCGCATCACATAGTAAATCTAGACTAATAACCGGAATAAGAATGCATAAGGTTTTCAAAACTCGATATCATGGTTAGTAAAGGCCGATCTTTGATCGGGCGAGCGGGAGTGCTCACGAAGTGACCTTCCCCAATCGTACCCAAGTTCCTGAGCCGAGGCAACTTTGGTGATGACGGACATGTGGCCTTAGGCAAACGAGTCAGGGTTTCCTAAATTTCCCCAAAAATAAAATATTTAGGTGGCGACTCTGTATCTGGCAAAGCAGTCCATGTTTGGCACTTCTTTCAAAAAAAAATCTGTTTTCTCAAAACGATTTGCCAGATTTGGACTCTTTGGTTCAGATTAAGAACCGTGACATTTGAGTCCTGAACTGTAATGAGCCCAAATAGAACAGAACGGGGGACTCATCCCTCACGGGGCGTTCGGGGACGTCTACACTCATGATTTAAGGTAATTTTATATAAACCATCACATAAATTACCCGAACCAATCACTTTTGAATTAAACATTAAATTGAGTTTTTCACAATTAAATAAACTGAATATCCAACACAATCTAATTTGGATAACGAAACTAAATTCCTAGAAATTGAGGGAACATAAAAAGTGTCTTCTAGATCCATCTGATGACCCATCTCTAAGATCAGTCGATAGGTTCCTACAGCTACGACTTCAGCTTTGAGACGGTTCCCCATATAGACAAATCTTTCACTTTCCTTCGGTTTCTTGGTTGAGAGGTATCACTGCATATCATTTGTAATGTGGGTCATGGCCCCAGAGTCAATCCACTACGTATTAGAAGATACTTCAGCAAGATTTGATTCATAACAAACAAAAGAAAATTTCTTACCTTTCTTTTCGAACCAAGCCTTTCGCTTGCTGCAGTCTTTCTTCACATGTCCCTTCTTGCCACAAAAGTAGCACTTGACAGTGAAACCATTCTGAGCCTGATTTTCTTCCCTAGGTTCATTCTTTTTCTTTGGTGGATTTTTCTTTGATTTTACAAACTTACCCTTCTTTTTCTTTATAGCTCCATGAGTTACAGCCAATGCAGTTTGACGTCCTTCCTCCCTCAACCTCACTTCCTCCTGAACACACATATTAGTCAGCTCATTCAAACTCCACTTATCTTTATTGGTGTTATAGTGAATTTTGAATGCGCCGAACTGTGATGGAAGTGAGTTGAGAATAAACTGCACGAGGAAAGTTTCATCAACTTGCATTCCTAAAGTTTTAAGCTTTGCAGCTTTGTCAGCCATATTGAGGATGTGATCCTCAACTCCTCGGTTGCCATCATATTTCATTGTTGTCAATTCAGCCATAATAGTGCCAGCAAGTGACTTGTCAGCAGATCTAAATCGATCTTCAACAGCCTTTAAGTATTCCAATGCATTAACAGTTTGAGGCAAGGAGGTCTTGATGTTATTTGCAATGGTCATCTTCATGAACATCAAACTGAGTCTATTGGACCTTTTCCAAGATTCAGAAAGGGCAACTTGTTCTGCAGTACTATATTCATTAATGTCTGCAGGTTTATCTTCAAGCAATGCCATATCGAGGTCCAACACACCCAGTGTAAACTGAACATGTTCATACCATTCCGAAAAATTCGAGCCAGTAAGTAGAGGGACGCCGATGCAAGAAAGTGCAATGAGGTGGGAACTTTCACTGAAATAAGATAGAACAATACATATTAAAGCTTTGAGAATTATGATGAACTATTGATATCACATAAGTCTTTCCTTTGGGCAAAACTTAGGTATATCTATTGTCCACTCGTCAAGAATCACTTATGTAAGTCTAAAGCAATTTATGCAATTTTTCAGCTAGTCATGTTACCTTTGGGTATTCAATTCTAATCTGTCAAATTACATAAGTTACATTATCCTACCCAATTTATAATTATTTGAAAGTGACTCTCCTTTGGGCTAGTCTCAATCTCCTAATTATAACTGCAATTGAGAATATTATCAACCTTAATGTTACCCTTTTAACAATTCTTTTATGTAGTTCTATATTCATAAGTTTTACAAATCTAGGCTACTTTGGCAGCTACTAAATTAGTAAACCTTACGAATAAGGAACTAACCAACAATATTCTCTATTCATTAATTTTGAGTTATTTAATTATCATTAATTCAATTACAATTTTAATGAGATCACTATTTTATGATTTCTAAAATTTCTTTTATGTGATTGCAATTACCAATATAATAATAATAACTCTGGATGAACATGAATATTTATATATCAAAAACATGTAATATAACAATCATGAATATCTCATATAATGGTTAATAAGAATTACACCTAATATGAATTAACCACTTTAATATTTAATATTCAATGTCATAAAATTATATCATGATATCAATCTTAAATCATGAAAATATATAAATATTTAACAATAATAGACAATAAGTGTGCATAATTAAACAAGGCAAAACATAACCCTCTAATATGATACAATCAAATAAATGTATTTATTTAATAGACCCAACGATTCAACAAAATTCTAAGATTGTTTTTAATCTATGCACTTTATTATAATTATGATGATTATAATAATTATTAGTATTGTTTGAAATTAATAATAAATCAAAACATGCATATTCACATTTACATGCCATTCACCACTCGTAACGTGGCTTGTATTACTCACCATTTGTTTCCAAGGCCGCATCTCTGCGAAAAGAGACCCGGAGAATTTCCTGCCTAACTTAAATAGGAGCACTATGTAAAGATCATTTAAATAAATACAAAAGTATGTTTTATGAATAATTATAATAATAATATTCATAAATATATATTATTCCAAGGTGTATTGATTCACAAAACGAAAGCTCTGATACCACATGTAAGTTTGAATAATACATGTAACCGATAATAATGCGAAATTAAACTTTACAGGATCTTAAATTCAATACAACTCAAGAATAAAACGAACATACCTTTGTCAGCCATTGAATTAGAGAAGTTGAGAAAATACCCCTTGGAGTTGAACCTTTAATTCTTGGCTCACCTTCTTCTCTCTGTCTCTCTTAATTAGGATGACTATAAAACTTAGAGTGATGGAAAATACTTATCATATGAAAGGGGAGTCACCCATCCTTATATAGAGGAGAGAAGAGGGCCAGATAAACTCTATCAGAAGAATTCCTAATCCATCAAGGTTTCCTTCTTATCTTAGAAGAGTGATTATATTAAAATTCTAATTACTGAACTTTATATATAATATTGGCTTTATCTAATTGTGGAGTCAAAATAAAATAAAACATGTAAAAATATGTAGGTTATTGGGCCACACTAAAAAATAAATCCAGCATATTTTATAGAGATGTTCTAGACTAATGATTCTATTTGGGAGACCTTGTCATTTTGAGTTGATAGGTTAGGCTTTTTTTGTTTCATGGGCTAGGGCTTTGTGGTACATGCTGGTCATTACGCCTCTTAAACTTGTGTTTGGAGTTGGAGTAATAAGTGTTTGGGTTACCTGGTTACGCAACTGGAATTTGAGGCAAACTTTGATATGATTAGTGTTATACAAAACATCCAAATTTCAAGAATGGTGATCAAAGTGTAAAAAACTTAAGAATGGGGTTCACACTAATTCATTTCATAAGTCGATTTTTTTATTACGTGCCTAACCATTCTTTTAGTTTCTAAAGTCGAAGAACAAATTGGGATGGAATGAAGAATGTAATAGGGAGTCATGGCAATAGCACAATAGCAATTACTTTGTGTACATGTACTCAGCATTTAACAATTTAAAAGAAAAAGTTAATAAAACAAAACAATAAGTGGGATTGCTGGAAGTTTTCAAAAAAAAAAAAAATCCCTAATGATACTTGAAGGCCTTTGTTCTGTTCCCATTGAAGCATTAATAAGTGCAATAGGTCGTAAACAAATGTTATGAGGTATAACTAAAGATTTCTTCAACCGTAAGCAAAATAAAAAGTACAAGAAGTTATAATTAATATTGCAATGAGTTATAACTAAACATCTCTTTAGTCATAACCAAAATAAAAATCATAAGAGGTCATAACTAACACTACAAATAGCTAGCGGTGTAACTCGGGCATTAATATCATGTAATGATTAATCATTTATGTGTATTTAATATATTTATATGTCTATATATAATTTGGATTTGGGATTGCTCGAATTGTTTAATGTTTTTGCCCATGTCCATTCAAATTTAATTCGTTTTTTTAAATTTTTATCTAAACTCGTACTGAATTCAAAAATATTTTGCCTAAGTCTTAAAAAAATTCAAAATGGGCTTAGATTGAGCTCGCTTAAGTTGCACCCCTAGCTAGCAGCGAGGAGGATAGTGAAAATTTGTTTTTGAAAACAAGCATATTTTCTTCACCATAAGGTGGAATGGAATACAACAACAAGAAGAAAACAGTTTAGGTAAATATCAACAACAACAAAAAAAAAAAAATGAAAACAGTTCATGTCTCTATGAATTGAACCAATAGAACCACGCTGAGAAGCAGGAGAGCTTGATTAAAAATGCAACCAGTGAATTTCAAGATCCTATACTGATGAGGAAGTCCCTCAGTTCAATATCAGATCAAGAGCAACAAGTATTGACCAAACATCCACTCAACATGTTTACAACCGGGGCGCAATACGTGAAAGATCCCAGGGGGCCACGATGTGGTTGCGGGTGGTCTCCTTGAGTGAGCGGCAACCACCTAACGCCATAGTTAGCTCAAACTCATCACGGAGCATTTGGAGTACTTTTCTTACACCAGCCTCACCATTGGCAGCCAATGAGAACACTACTGGCCTTCCAATCTGAAAGTCATCACAAGATCAAAGAGTTGAGATTTCTACCATTTTGTGCCATTTAGTCTCAGAAAATTCAAGAATGAATGGCCATGAAAGAAGTTTTACGAGAAACTCTCACATTGTATATTTCTATGCAAGGTTAATTTGACTTTTATCTCTTGAACTCTTGCCATATTTTTTCCTTCTATTTCATCTTTTTAGTTCTTTTTATTTCAGTTCATGTGGTCCAATTGAAGACAGTTGTCAAAGTCAATAACCGCTGAAGCCTAATTTGATAGACAAAAAGGTTATTTTCAGAATTTAAATAAATTTAAGTGAGGGCAGCGAAAGGGAGAGGATGAGGGAGGGGGAGGTTGAAAAAGGAGAAGAATGTTTGGTTATAGGGTGCAAGTTGTCCAATATAGTGCAAGTAAGAAGGATATTTCCTTATATAATGTAGGTTATTCAAATTGCAAAAATTTTGCCCATTAAGTTAGACTTCCACCATTACTGATTGGGATCGGCATCTCCATTTGGACCATATGAACTATAGTAAGAAACTGTAGGGACTATGGTTCTTTCTTGAATTTGCTAATCAAGGTCCTATTCACTTACAAATACTCCAGATGCTCCAAGAGCCAATGCTTTGAAGACATCTGTCCCACGCCGGACCCCACCATCCAGAAAGACAGGAACTCGGCCTTGCACAGCTTTAACAACCTGCAAGTTACCTCAAAGGGATGACAATGTATCATAATTACACAAATGGCTTTAACATGTGCAACATCATTAAACTTTTTGCAGCGTATCGACAAGTTAGAAGGGAAACCACTCAGCAAGGAGAAAGCTTGATGATTCAAGAATTTTGTTGAGATAAAATATTGTCAAAAGAAGTATGAAGATAGTGACTACAAACAACACTCATATGAACTTCAGGTATAAATTGGATGAGTTATGAAGAGCAAACAAAGTTTTAAAGTCTGTATCACTGGGAAAAGAATGAGGAAGCTAAAGAAAGTTAAAAAGAAATAAAAACGACTACCACGTGTGTTGTGCAGAAATCAAACAGTTCCAATCACAAAAAACAGCAACAAGAAACAATCAAAAGACACAAAACACAAGATATATGTGGTTCAGGAATGTGCCCATGTCATGCAATAAGCATTACAAAGTTTTAAACCTTTCGACTCAATAGTGAATTATACAGAACACCAAACATGTGAAAACAAACCGATATACCTCTTCCAAAGCCATAATTGTTGCAGGGACATAATCAAGTTGTCGAGCTCCATGATTCGACACAATTATTCCTGCGGCTCCAGCTTGTACTGCTAGGCTTGCTGCATTATTTTCCAAAAATGTGGACTACATTGATGAGAACATTAGCAAGTAGGACCTCAAGAAGGAAAAGGGAACTTCTCATTTTATCACTATCTAGCTTACCATCCTCGGCAGTTAAAACACCTTTCAATAGGATTGGTAAATGGGTGATCATCTGAAGCCACTTTACATCCTGTCCAAAATGCCAAAGAAAAGGGGTCTATTTTTGGTTTTTTTTCACTTTTTTGGTTTGTACTTTTATTTTTTCAGATTGTTTTCGAGATTTTTTTTTTAAAATAACTCACGTTTTAGGAAACACAAAAAAAGTTGTTTTTCGAAAAAAAAAAATCGCAGAAGAATGAGAATGATAAGAAAATGGTGGGCATTTTCAAACGTTTCTTTGTTGTTTCTGGGAAAAAAAAAAAAAAAAGCCCAAGCATTTCAAATGATAACTTTTCAACTAAAGTTCAAGAAATCTCACACTAGAAAAAGAGACCTCACCTTCCAGTTAAGAGACTGGTCAATTTGTTCGGCAAGATATGCGGTTAGTCCAGGGTCATTGGTCTGCATGATCACCGGGAAAATTTGTCATGGGCAAACACAGTTGATAAATAAAAACCATCAGTCTCGAATAAGTCAATCATTTATGTCATTCACCTTATCTATCTTCCCAAGATCTAATCCCTTAAGGTTCTTCAATGTCAAATGTGATGGCAAACTAAATCTGTAGGCATTGTTATCAAATCGTAAATCGTTTTTGTTAAAATAGCGAATTGTGGATTGTATCGTGAACCGTAAGATTCACTTTATTTAATATATAATATATAATTTTATATACGTATATCCATATAAAAACCCACAAATAGTGTTTAAAATGAAACAAATATCAATATAATTAAATTGTATACATGTATATACATATAAAATCATGTAAATCAATATAATTAATTGATCTCTTTTCTTCTTTATTTTTCTATTTTGGGAAAACGATGTCATTCCATGCATTTATCGAATTATGAATCGCATGATTCTAACAACAATGTCCATAGGATAACCCACATAAAAAATTAGGACATAAAAAACCTCTTGTAGTTTAAATAATAATTGGGTAGAGAAGAAAGACTTAACCAAGTCTTTTAAATTGTTGGTTTTAAACAAAATTGAATTTTTTGGTTTCAATTCACCTATTCTTAATATCAGCTTCTCTACGGCCAAGCCTTGGAGTATCCACAGTGAGAGCAATTGCCTTGAAGCCAGCCCTTTCAGCGCATCTAATAAGTTGTGCAACCACATTTCTGTCTTTGATCATCTGAAAGAAAAGTGGGTAGTATGAGATGATACGAATTTACAAACATATTAGAAATCCCAACCCATTAACAACATTAAGAGCCCTAAATAATGTGTTCTCAAATGACTGGAAATGCAATGAAAAAAATGAATGCAGATACTGGATGGAACATATTTAGGAAACTGTATCTAGGATTTAAGCATTTAGGATGCCCGTAGTGGGCAGGTACTGGAATTATTGGAAGAATCCATCAATTTCAAAGATAATTTAGAGTTGAGCAATTATTAGATGCACCATTTCAATTTCAGAGGTTTTTTTTTTTTTGGTAGGTAACTCTATAGTTCTTAACCATATGCAAACTGGGATAAAGTATTGAATAACTGAAGCTTTTCTAACATAAATCAGGATTTTAATACATTATCGTTTCAAAGATTAGAAACAGTAGAGATGAATTCTCTACTTACATAGAGCTGGAAAAAGTGAATGCCAGGTCCTGTAGAAGCAACTTCTTCAACACTGGAAGTAGCAAGCGAGGACAATGTCTGAAACAACGAACCATGCACAAGTGAATTAAAGAGGCACATTACACGGTAATAACAATTAAACTTGCTGTAGCACCAAAACCCAATTGATCCTCAAACAAAATCCAGAACTATGGAACAAACTGTAAGACATTTAGAAATTCAAATAAAAAGAAGTAACGAGGATGAGAAACGGAACCATAATTGTGCCGGCAGCAGATGCTGCTCTTGCTGTTGCAACCTCTCCTGCACCAGAATTAAACATTTGGGATTAAATATATGTGAAAAGGTGAAACAATAAACAAGTTCCTTCTCTAAATGTTTATGATAAGCACGTATAAAAAATTCACACCAACTATAGAGTTTGGCTAAAAAAAAAAATAATCATAGCAATTTAATAAAGGTCACTATCTTTAGTCCAGTGCGTTGCTGGGATGAGGATGGTAAGGTGGATGTGTGGCAAGACTAGAAATGATAGAGTTAGGAATGAGTATATTCGAAAATGGGTAGAAGTAGTACCAATAGAAGATAAGTTGAGAGAGAATAGATTGAGATGGTTCGCTCATACACAACGGAGACCAACAGACCCAATAATGAAGAGATGCGATAAAGTGACGGTAGATGGTAGTGTTACGGGAAGGGGTAGACCTAAATTGACGTGGACTAGTGTAGTAAATAGAGATATGAATCTCCTTAATTTGATTAACGAAATGGCCTTGGATAAAGTCGAGTGGAAAAGAAAAATTCATACAACCGAACCCATTTGATGGGACTTCAGGCTTGGTTTGGTTTGGTTTGGTTTATCTTTAGTCTAGTGCACAAATTCAATGAAACAGGGGCACATACCTTCAAGGTGGGCCATTTTTTGCATAGCTGTTGGAGCAATCAAGATTGGCATTGAAATTTTGAAGCCCAACACTATTGTGGTCATGTCTATCTTGCTTACATCAATAAGAATACGAGGTCGAAACCTATTTTTTGAATGAAAAATTATACATTTAGAGAGAAGCACCAAAATCAAACCTGAAATAAAAGCTCTACCACTGATCATGGCCTACAAAAAAAATAAATAAATAACGGTGGAAATTTGACTTTTGACATGGTTTGTTCCTAATATTTGTAGAAAGTAGAAAGCAATCCCACGAATCACCACAGAGAGAGAGAGAGAGAGAGAGAGAGAGAGAACTCTGCAAGGAGTATACAATTATTAAGATAAGAGCTTACAAAATCCTTGAGAATGCATTCCGGTTCTCTTGGAGAGTCCATTGGTCCTCTGCACCAGATGCATAATAGTCATAAATCATCTTTGCAATTTCTCCTTTGCAATGGCCTCATATTCCACAACACTGGTGATCTGATCCATCTTTCCAACGTACTATTTATGCTGTACCAAGAAAGTTTGAAATAAATTTAAAAAATGGTGAAATAGTATCACACTACATTCATTTCAAACTATTATGAAATATAGATATTTTTAATAAAATAAGATCATACCAAGGCCTTCTAAAGTAGATGTTCAGAAAATGAAAGCAAAAGTACATTTTTGGATCAAAAAATGTCGAAGTGAAAAGTAAAAGAGGAAAGCATAGACAGACAAAGGGAAAGGAGTTCAAGAAAGAACAGTAATAATAATGCAAGATTATCAAGGAGCACTAAAAAGCCCCTAGGAGCTTGAATTTGAATGTGGGGTTAGTTGGCTAAATCCGGCAAATTCTACCGAAATTTTGTAAACTTCAATTGAATTACACTTGTTAAAATGACCAATTTTTTACAAATTTCTGAAACCAATTTTTTCCCGAATTCAACCAAATATTCTGATTTTTCTGCTGAATTCTTCTCTCATTCTAATTTAGTTGTCTAGTTCACATCTAAACTTTGCCGAATTTATGACAATTTTCAGCAACATATGAAAGTTCCTACTTTCTTTGTTTCTGCCATTAGAAAATATAGTCCAGATTCTCGTCTATGGCTAAATAATGAAGTTTACTAGTGTAAAGTAACTTTCATATTGGTTCATGCAGGATAAGTAAGTTAATCACTTCTACAAACATAAACAGGATATAAACACCTCCTATGATGATATTAACTAAAAGAATCTCAAAATAGGATTATATCATATAAAAAGTGGATGCACACACGATCCACTATATTTCTGTGAGAAAAGGATCATCTCACATAAAAAGTGGAAGCACACATGGTCCAATAAATTGTTAATTTTGCAATCAATTTGCATAAATGATCTTTGGTATATAAGACACCACTAGCTTGCTTTAAATAATTTTTTATTTTTTTTTTATTTTTATCTTCGGTATATAACTTGGCTTAAGTATTTTGGGTCATGTTCGTGGGCCGATTTTCTTCAGGTTACTTGGGACAACAGGCAGTGAGGCAATCATATGCTACTAAATTCATTGCCTCTTTCATAGAGGGGAACACCAATACATGGATATAATACACCTACCATTGTAACTATTGAAATTCCTCTTTCATGTTTGACCATCCATATAAAATTTTCGGTACCATTTCAAAAGCAAGATCATCAGTACTCCAACTTGAGACATAGCACAAACATGTAGTCTTCTGTTAGCAGGTATTTTAATATTATAATGTGTCATAGGTTGCTTCTTTTTTCTTTTCTACCTAGTTTGCTTCCCATTTTAGTCTCCAAGACTTTCTAAATAAGTCTTCCTAGTCTTCTCCAAGTCTTCCCATTCCTATCCACTCAAAGACTTCCAAGGTAAGCCATCCAAGGTCTTGGTCAAGTCCACCAATTCTTATCCATCCTGAACCTTGCCTAAGAAGTTTCATTTCTATATATATTGAACTTATGTCATATCTTAGAACATACGAGAGAAGAAGTTTTTGTTGTGTTGTTATGTCTTGAGCGAGATTATCAGGCAAATAAAAAGGGTGTGTGTAATAAAGTTTTGAGTTCAACCAATTGTGCAGTATTGGTGAACCATACGACTTAGTCGGGCTGTTGTATCCTGGGGGGACAAGTCAAGGTTTTTTCTGCTGCACCAGTGTGAGGCTTTGCCTAACCGCAGAGGGCTTGAATCTCCTTAAAGAGAGCAAGTTTCCCGCGCCTCAGCCCTTATAGTAGTTATTGTAACTTTTATTATTTGTATTTTCTGATATTTTATATGTAATTATCACCAACATCTTCAAAATCACATCTCATGAAAAACCCAAAAGAACAAAACACACAAAAAGATATAATAAATTCTTAATTATTCCACATACAAGAAGAAATCAAAGAACAAAACTTCAAATCAAACAACCAAATTCAAATCATACCCAGATAGGGAATCAATCAAAACAACATCAAACACTTAAAATTGAAGTGCAAGCATGAATTTAAGATCGAAGAAACAGTGAAGGATGTGTAGAAGAACAGACCTTAACCTCCTTCTAAACAAAGAAATTGAGTGAAGCTACGAAACGCAAGGTCAAAATAGGCGTCGCAAACAAAGTGGAGAGAGAGAGAGAGTAGAGTGAGGACAAATGGTGGAGCTTTGTCTCTCTTAGGAATCTCTTGGTTCGGCAAACTGTCACCCTAGTGCATATGCCGAGACCAAAAGTAGACACAAATTCAAAATGAAATTTTTTGGACTTTTTGTTGCGTCCGATCTTAGAATATGTCTTCGCTCTCTCAAGGTGGCAAACTTGAACTTTTTCAATTCCCCATTTGTTTGAAATTTGGGTGAGGTTTCTCTGTAGTTGAGTATCTCAATTAGAGGGTATTGTTGAGTTTTTGTGGATTTATTACGGCCATTATAGGGACCCTTTAATATGTAAGATTTATAGGCTAATTTATTTTTGTAAAAAATTACATTAATCGGATATTGATAATTATTTGATCAATCATATTTGTGTCAACGACAAGTATGATTTTTAAAATAAATATACTTATCATTAACACAAATATAATCTGATCAAGTGGCTATCGATATCCGATCAACGTGATTTTTTTGAAAGAATGAAGTACTCGACAAGCCTTACACATTGAATGATTCAGATTATTGATGCGGGTTCTGTGATGGACTCATGGAGGCCCAATAGTACTCTCTAGTCCGACCTTTTCCTAAAATTTGTTTGAAAATTATAAACCCATTTAGATTTTGTTTGGTTGGAGGATTTGATAAGAGAAATGAAAAAAAAAAAAATGTAGTATCACTTTTTTGTTTGGTTATAATGGAAAATATTGAAGAAAAGAAAGTGGGAAGAAAATGTAATCCCACTTTTTGTCTTTTGGGTTTACTTTAGGCTTTTTCTTTCTCCATTTCCCGACTCAACCAAACATAACTTGAAATTTGAATCCTATCAGTTTTTTCTTATTTTCTTTTATTTCCCTTTCATTTTCTATTTCCTCAGCAAATCTTCCAACCAAATACAGCCTTAATGGGTTGTTTCTTGAGAATTCTTTCAAAATTAAAATTAAATTAGCGTTTGTCAAATGTGATGCGTGTACAAATCAAGTAAGTAAAAATAAAACAAAAAAAAAATGATACAAAAAATTATTATCCATAATTTGTGTTGCTGCTCAGGTGTTAAGATCCTTCTTAATCAATTAAACCTCAGTCTAGCCAATGCTATTGAATGGCAACATATTGCAAATTTCCATAATTTTACTAGGACCAGTTCTTGCTTGGCAGTGGGCTAGAAACCTCCCAAGTTTGGATCCTTCAAACTCAACACAGATGGTGCGGCTAAGGGAAATCCAGGATTAGCCTTTGTGGAGGGACTATTAGAGACCATTTGGGTCACTGGGTTACTGGTTTTAGTAGGAATATTGGTGTGGTGTCCAGCATAGAGGCTAAACTTTGGGTCATGAGAGATGGTCTTAACCTGGAGCCAAATATTTTTAATTTGGAAGTTGAAACTGACGCACAAGTTTTGAAACTTCTCATTCTGGGGAACACTAACGAGTATCACCATCTTAACAATTTCATATCTGATTGCAAGTACCTCTTGCATTACCTAGGGGTGAAATCAATTAATCATGTTTACTGTGAAGCCAACGCCTGTGCAGACATCCTTGTGAATCAAGAAAGTAACATCACAGAAGGATTTTTTGTTTATCCTTTTTTCCCTTCTTGTATCTCAACACAATTATTTGATTATGCTAGAGGGTTTGTATGCCCTAGAATGTTGTACTCTTAAACTCTTTTATTATTAATATATGGAGAATCTTATTGTATACATCTTATATCATATGCACTCTTAGTTATGTTATTTTTTTCTTTAGTTATGACATTATTTTAAGATTTTGATTATGAATTTTTTGTGTTTAATTATGACATTTATTTTATTTTTATTTTTTTTGGTTATGACTCAAAAAGTATGAAATTATACATTTTTTTTTGTAGTTATAAGGTGCATATGGTACACATCCTTTGAGGGATGTGTATCATAGTCTTTCCCAGTAGTATATAAGCTTTTTATTAAAAAAAAAATAAAAAATAATAATAAAAAAGCCTTCTTAATCAAATCTAAGGTCTCTATATAATTTTTTGCTTTAAAAAGAAAAATAAAAAATTTACGTGGCATAAAGTGATGAAAAGACTTCATCAAGTTGAGAACTACTCGTCTAATTTAAATATATATATATATATATATATAAGGAATAATTAATATGAATATGAACTTTGTGCAATTTTAGTCTAAAATATTTAAAATGTGTGAATTTTGTTCCCAAGAGTATAAATGTGTTTCAATTTTATTTTTAATGTTTAAATTATATCAATTTAGTCTCCAATGTAAGTAATTAAGTTTGGGTGGCTTAAATTGGTGATATGGATTACATCTAACATTTCCCTTCATGTGCAACCCAGTAGCATATAGAGGTGATTGAGAAGCCCAATTGAAAGATGGACCGTTGTACTGCAGGAGATGAGAGGCCACACAAGACCTAGTTGTGATATCATATTGAAGCATTCAACTCAAAATCAATTAGCAATGAGTGAAGAGGACTCAATGGAGTTAGATGAAATAATGGTAGGACCGACAAGTGGGGTAAGCACCTTAAGAGCCACCATAGGCATGATCTTAGAAGCAGAATATGTATCAAGCTCATTAGGAAACAAGTCTAACGAGGGATCAATGAAAAGTGGAATAGAAGTGGAGGGTAAAAAGAACTTGGACAAAGTTTAGAACATTTTGTGTTTCTAGAAGATCACATAGCGAGAAACACAATGATGATTGGAATGAGGATCTTAATAACAATAATGTTTACGTTTGATGCCATATCGCAAAAAACAACAAAGACGGGCTTGAGGTTCTAGTTTAGTGCATTCATAGGGTTGAAGAAGGACAAAACAGGCACAACCAAAGACTCTAACGTTGTATTTGATTAGGGAATTTGAGAAGAGATTTGGAAAGGGAAATGAAAAGTGAAAAAACAGGTGAAACATGAATAAAATATATTTACATTTCATCTAATTTTACACGCCTATTATATTTCCGCTTCCAAATTCCTTTCTAAATCTCTCAATCAAATACAACGTAAGGGATTTATAGTCTGGTGGAGTGCCATAAAGGTGCTCATAAGGAGTCTGATTACCAAGAAAAGGTGTAGGAACACAGTTTATGGTATAAACGGCCATGAGAGCAACTTCACCCCCATAAGGGCTCAAGGCATGAAGTAAAGATAAGAAGAGCATGAGTAATATCAAGTGTGTGCCTTTGTTTCCGTTCAACATGAACAATGATGCATGGTTCCACTTTCCCGAAGGAAAGAAAGAAAGTTTGTATCTATATATTCCATGGTATTATCAAATCGAAAAATTTTAGTAAGACAAGAAAATTGAGTTTTAATTATAGTAGCAAAATCATAATAAATTTGTTTGAGCTCAAGCCAGTTTTTCATGAAAAATATCCAAGTAATATGGTTCATATATTTCATTTCGAAAGAATTTTCAAGATATTTTTTTGAGACGTAGCTAAACATTATATATAATAAGTATTGCCACTAGATTTTTTTTTTCTTCATAAACAAATTTTTTACTTAATTTTTTTACCACTAGATACAATACAATATGCCCCACATGTATTTATTAATGTGAAGTCTATTATCTTAATTTGTGTTTAATGATAAAAAAAAAATTATATATAAAAAATCAATTTATATTTGGTTTCTTATGTACACCTGGACATTTTTTTTTATATAAAAATAGAAGTAATGTTATAATAATTATGCTTATACATCACATTAGATTTATTATTTTATTTATCATAATTGTATTAATAATACCATTAGTTTTTTGCTCACACGAGTCGTGTTCGATTTTTTTTAAAAATAAAAGTATAATAAAAACAATTACAAATAGTATTAATTAAAAATTGAGAAATTAAGAAAGTATGGTAAAATAATCATACCATGAAATTATAAAAGGATCTTCCAAGTTTAAAAAAAGGATTTTTATTGATAAATCCATTTTAGAGTTGTTGTAACCTATTAAGTCCACAAAGGATTATTATAGCCTAATTAGTCCCATATATTTATCTTTTTATTCCATGAGATCATTTTTCCTAACTTTATATTTTTTGTTGGACTATTATGCACTTATTTATAGTGTTTATGTTGTACATATGGGCTATTTAAACAAAACAAATAGATTAATATTAATTAGTTAAATTACATAACATAAAAAATGATTAACAAAAATACATATGGAATCGAAATAGGGAAAACAAGGGATCAAACCAAATTCTGTGTGATACCACAGTGTTCTTAAAACAGATTAGCCATCTTACCGTGGGTGTTGGAGGAACGTCGACTTCTGTCTCTCAAGATGAGATGGTTTAGACCGGCTAATGCAGAAGCACCTTTTGTTAGCTTTGGCGAACCGATAATGGCAGCACTCTCTCACACAGGAAGAATATATTATAGATGGAGACTGACAAGACTATAACATGAGAGCAAAAATTCTGTACCAAAACCAAGGGAGATTGGTCTCTTTTTATACACCATGGGGGAGAGAGGAGGAGCCTCCAGCCATAAAGGCTAACCACTAATGCCTATGAAGGCTGGCAACTAATGGCCATTACTCCTGCAAAACTGCTGGAGCAATGGACCAAAATTGATGGGATAATTATATCAGATATATATTTTCTGTTTACACAAGTGTGCATATCTGCAGCAGACTTGGCTCAAAAAGATTAGGTTGGTGAACCACCAATCTGGCCCAGCCAAAACCTAACCTATTCCAGCAAGCCTCAAGCTTAATATCCAAGATCCACGACCCACGACCCACAGTCCCGACCCCGTCCAGACCGGCGCGCGTGTGGTAATTTTGCCATAACCAACTTGGACCAAGCCTATCCTTGAAGCATCCATGCCTCCCTTTCTTCGAAAAATTTGGATGCCCCAAAAGGCTCATGCCCTTCTCATAATCTTGAGGTTTAAATACTCATCAAAGTTTTTCTCTACAATCAATGTGGGATTAGAAGTTATACATAATTTTTAATACCTCATTCATGAAGCCATCTTTATGAGACAATTTCTCATTCAATTCTTAATATTTTTGTTATTCTTTTTGTGGTGTAAAGACCTTGTTACAAAGAATCTAACCCTATTTAATCCCACCTCAACCAATGGTTGGGACCTACTTTAATTTCACATTAAAGTCACTAAAAAACTATTTTTTCCAATAGTTTATACACATAACAGATATATACGTTTTTTTTTTTTTTTGTTCATTCTATTTTGGTAGTTTGCAGTATTCATGCTTTTGATTCTGATTTTGATTCAGTTGGATACGTTTTAATTTTTGCTCGCTCGTTTGAAGTGCTAGGGTTTCATTGTTGCAGTTGTGGTAGGGCTTAGTGATTTGGAAGTAAAGACGACAGCTCGAACGGTGTTCGGTTGTGACATTGTTTAGAGTATAACTGGGTGAAATCAGTCGTTTTTGAGGTAGAGAATGAGTGCAGAATTGTATAATTAAGGTTAGTATCGTTTTGGTTATGAATGCATGTTCAATTTATATTTTGATTTATATGATGGATTGGATGCTCTGTTTTTTGAATTATATGCATTTGACGTGACTCTGTGTTGGTGAGGTAATTCAGATTATGTGAACAATGTGGATATTCACATCTCATTGGTAATGAATGTGGTGATATTTTCAGTTTAGATTTAGTAGTGTAAAATGTACATGTAAGCATATACTTTGTGTATGAATATATGTTCGTTTTATGTTATGTTTTGATTTATGTGGAGATTGCATGTTCTGTTTTTGAATTATTTAGATTTTATACATTTTTTGAAATATTTGTATTAGGTTTTTATTCTTGGCAATCCTGTTTAACAAAATTCCTTTCAGTTGTAATTTTGTTCAACTTTTTATTTCAGTGAGGCTTGGAGTTTTTAGATGCGAATCTAACCCGAATTGTGTCTTACAGAGATATTTCATAAGTTAATTCTTTCATGTTTGCCACTTCGTTGACTATGTCAGGGATCGAGCTGCTCGGTCAGCTTGCGGGGGTCCAGGGGGCAGCACCTCTTGGTGGGTCTGGAGCAGTGCCCAGGTGGGGTCGAGGGACAGCAATCCTGAAGCAAAAAGAAAAATTGCAGTCGAAGTTGTTTGTCTGCTCGAACGGCCATTCCAGTGCTCGAGCGAAGATCGCGACCTTTCAGAAGTTTCACTCGCTTGCAAAAGTACTAGGAGTTGTTTTTTTTCTGCTCGAGCGTAGATCCACTTGAACGGCCATTATTGCACTCGAGCGAAGATCGCGGATATGTTTTCTATAAATATGTGTTTCAGTCCGATTTTAGGGTACGACTTCCAGATCTTCTTCTTGGGTATTAGGGTTTTTATCTGGAGCTTCTTTACTTGTTTTCCTTTGATATCTGTGAAAGATTAATCATGAATTGAGTGGATCATATCAAAGGTTATTTATTCAATACAAAAGAGAGAGTTGTTCTTCTGTGGATTCTGTGAAATTTGGGCCTGAAGCTTTGGTGGATTCTGGAGTGGCTCATCATCGTGGATTCGACATCGGCGTTGTGGATTCAACGTTGGGCAAGACAATTTCGAGGTGAAGACAGGGCTGGAAGAGGCATATAGGGGTCAGTTCAATTCGGGTGTGGATTCGCTAGGTAATTGAGAGTACACTTGTGTAATTCCTTTTGTCTTCTTAGTGGATTGTTTTGCGGCTTTTGCCCGTGATTTTTTTTATCACAATTGGAGGCACTCCAATTGTGATTTTTTCACGTAAAATCGTTGTGTCGATTTGTCTTTGATTGTTTGATTGTGATTGCTATTTACTGGTTAAAATTGATACATAATCACAAATCAATATCTAGGGGATTTCTAGATTTTTCAATGTGGTAATGCAAGTGTTTGTTTGATGAGTTTTTGATGTTGCTTAATGAGGCTCTGTGTGGGTGAGGTAATTCAGAGTATGTGAACAATGTGGATGTTCGCATCTTATTTGTTACATCATTATAGAGGGTTGTTTGCATGTTGTGTATTGTCACCTCATTTTGGTGGTGTGATTTTGATCTTGTTAAATGTTTTATGTTGTGTAAGGATAGTGGTGATAGTTTTCATTCTAGATTTAGCGGTGGAACTGTACATATAGACATTAATTTTGCATAATGTGAATGTTCACATAGTATGGGTTATTGTATGTGTTGTTGTTCGTATGGTTATAACCTGGTTGTTAACTATTGTATTGTTGTGTTTTTACAGTAGATGGATCCTTTATGATGTTGGTGTGCACATATGGTTGCAATACAACTATAATAAATGCGGTTTGCGCATTGTGTTATTTGCTTTTGGTGGAGTGTTTGTGTGAAAATGTGGTGAGTTGTCTGCTTGTTCTGTTTCATCTTTGTTTGGTTAGATAATTCAGATTATGTGAACAATGTAAATGTTCACATATCATTGAGTATAATGTAGTTATTCACTTCATTGTTTTTGTATTTTTGCAGCAGATGGATACCTTCATGTTGTTAGTGTGCTCATATGGGTATAGTACTACTGTAATAAATGTGGTACGAGCACTATCTTATTCACGTTTCGTAGAGTGTGTGTGTGAAAAATGGAGCGAGTTATCTACTGATTGTGTTTCATTGTTCTATTCGCGACCTGGGATTAATAGGTGTAATTTGGACAATGATGATAAGCTTCAAAGTATGTTCTTGCTTGCCAAATCAATCAGGGTTCAACATGCAGAGGTTGTTGTTGGATTGGTGTAATATTGGAATTGCATGGGTAGTGATAATGATGAAGATGATGGTTTTTTATTTCTGGATTTCTGGTTTTTTGTACTAGAATTTTGTCATATGTATTATCAATTAAAGTTAATATTTACACTTTCATATAATATTGAATGGTGTATTTGTTTTTGTTTTTGTTGTGTTCATTACCATTATGCAATATTGATGATGTGAATATTCAAGGACCATTTTGTTTATTTAGAACAAACATGATGTAAATATTCACAATGCAATAAATAAATGTGAATATTCACATTAATTCTGATATGTTTGTTCATGTGGGTCGTACACCTAATTAATGTATAATGTGAATATTAATATCTGTAATCAATCACAGTATTATGTGAATATTCACAATGCAATAAATAGATGTGAAGATTCACATTAATTCTAATAAGATCATACACCTAATTAATGTATAATGTGAATATTAATATTAATATCTGTAGTCAACCACAGTAAACATAGTACATAATTTGCACATTCACATTTATTGAACATAAATTAAGATGTGAACATTCACACAAACTTCAACATAAGAAAATAGATGTGAATGTTCATAGTTTATATTTTTAGCACACGCAACACATCAACACCAAATATACCATCAAAACACATAGGTGTGTGAGAAGTATATCATTGATTTATATATATGTTGTCAAGTGTTTTCAACTACAAGTTATCTAAGTTACAAAAAAAAAAAAAAAAAAAAACTAGCACTGTATTCTGGTATAGCTAGTATATGGTGGACAACCCCAACCATCGAACAACAGAGTTTGCCTCAAGTAGTCCAGTTTAACTAAGCCTGTAATGTTTGATTGATAATTGACATGCTACATATCGATGTGGGTGTTGCTCTCTAGAGCATGCTCTCTTCTTTGATTTCAATAGCATTGGTAGGGTAGGCATGCACATTGACATCAGCACATCATTAGTCAGTGTGGATATTCACATTCGACGATATTCAAATAAGCAAAAGCAACAAAGTGCTATTTATGTGACAAATATAGTAATGTAAACATTCACATCATTGGAGATGTAAATATTCACATTACTGTTAGGGTACAAATAGGAGTGGTCACACCGAATGTCAATATTTACACATCCATACAATATTAGGTATGTCTATATGTATAGAAGGGAATGTTAAAGTTTACATCAACATTTGGTTATAACAATTCACAGTAAGACAATGATTATATGTACACGTTTATAAGCAAATAACACCAATGTGAATATTCATAGTGGCTATAAACAACCAAACAACATGACAACATCACCTATTCATTAACCACTAACCACATATTTTCAATGTACACAACTGTGATGTAAATATTAAGTGGACAAATATGAACAACATTAATGTTCACAATGTCAAGGTTCACATCAAAATCGAACTACAACTAGAAGAAACGTTTTTATTTGGGGATTTGCTTGACACAATGTTCACAATCATATAAAAAATTTATTCAGGACATGGTCCCTATGTGAATGTTGACATCATGCGAACAATAGCAACAATATTCGAAACAACAACAATTTTCTATTTTCTAGGAAAAGCAACAAATTTGGGAGTTTACATCATTTTAACAATACCAACAACAACAAAAAGAGGGAACATAACAACAAAAACATGAACAACAAGGACCAAAAATATCAATGGCAACATGTGAGAAAGTTTGCATTAGGACAAAACAAAATGTAATTTGATTACACAAAAAAAGGAAAAAAAGGTGCTTACATTTGGTCCTCATGTCGAGTGGATACACTTGATATATGTGAATGTTCACAACGTTGTTTTTTCTTCGTTGGAGTATGATTCCAGTAGCCAACAACGCTTTGATGACGGTGGGACAACAGAAAGATGCAAACGGTGGGTCAATTTCGCGGTGACAGCAGTGAATCGATGTGAACTTCCAATTGCTGGTGACGGTGGGATAATGGTAGGATGTTAGATGAAGCAATGTGAAACCTAGGATTAGGGTTTGTGAGATTTTATTGCAACAATGAGGGTTTTGGGAAGGAAAGATTTGGGGAGTGAAATATGGAATTATGAAGAAGAATGTTTTGATCGGATTTGATTTTAGAATGGAAATACATGTGGGGGAGATTGAGGGTGTTTTGGTATTCTTATCTCAAATAGGACCTAATGAAACACTCAAAAAGAATGTGTGTTAGATGGAATAGAACTCTTAGAAAGAGGATTTACTTAAAAAGTACCCTTTAAAAAAAAAGTAGAAAAAATGAATTATCAAAAATGTGAAAAATAAAACCTATAAAAAATAATTTAAATTACAATTTATATTCTCAGTTAAAAATAAAAACAAAATTGATAAAGAATTGTACAAAACCTAAACAAATAATTTAAAATATTCATAGTATTATACTACCTTAGTTCCAAATTATGTCCAACACAAATGTATTCTTGTGTCAAAACTTTTTAAAGTAATATTTTAATTAGTGAAAAAAAAATTAAAAATTTTGATACAAGAGAATACATTAACAAATAATTTGAGACAAAGGATGAATGAATTTTTCCACAAGTGATTGTTATGTGCAAGTAATTAGTATGCATGGTAATAATATTAATATATATATATATATAACTTTCTTAGCATTATTGCTTCGTTTAGCAAGGGCTATTTTGGCTATTTTAGCCACAAAAGCAAAAATAGACTATTTTAGCCACAACAAACAAAACATCACATCCAACCTGTAATCATTACACTTTTCTCTCACAAAAAAAGTCAAAAAGCCAAAAAGTCATTCCCAAACCAAGCTTTTTAGCACAGGTTAAAATAGCCAAAAAAGTTAAAAAGCCAACCCACTTCCCAAACGAAGGCTGATCTTTAAAAAATTGGAACAATTACATATTGCCAGAATATTTTACTTAAATTTTTTAAAACAAATTTTTATTGTAACAGTGTAAGTCTTACTATTTTTTAAATATAATGAGTCTTATATATAATTTTTATTATATGAATATACAAAATAAATAAATTTGATGATAAATATTTTTTTAATTTGTGTAAAGAAGAAAAATTTAACAAAGATGACATATTTAAAAGAAAATTCTAAACATATAAAAAATTCATACAAAAAATTTGACAAGAATGATGTGATAATGTCATTATTGTAAATAATTGGGAAAATTATTTAGAAGTCCTATTAGGGAGACTTATGCTACATATGGTCCTACTAAAAAACTTATGTTCCCATAAGTCCTGTGGGAAGTTTGTTGACACATTTACCCTCAATATTAGTTGTTAATATCATAAATAAGTAATAAAACCATATATAGGAAATGGATATAAACGTAATGTAACGTGACACCTACATAAACGTAACGTGACACCTATATAAACGTAACGTGACATATCTACATAAACGTAACGTAACGTGACACCTATATAAACGTAACGTGACATATCTACGTAAACGTAACGTAACGTGACACCTATATAAACGTAACGTGACACCAATATGAACGTAATGTGACACCTACATAAACGTAACGTAACGTGACACATATATAAACGTAATGTGACATTTACATAAACGTAACGTAATGTGTCACGTTACGTTTCGCAAACTTAATAAGTTTTTATTTTTTTAATCCGTTTATTTTGAAATAGATATATAATCTTAATATATTTTTATACATAACATAACGTGACACAACTAACACCTAAAACCCCTAAAAATCCCAAACATCATCTTTGATTAATGTGGTATCCAAAGATTGTTAACTTGACGTATACAATGATTCGATGGTGACAGAGCTTCGTCGTGTGTTATTATTAACTTATTATCATATTGATGGTTCCCTTCCTTTAATTTCAGGAGTGGAGGTAGACAAATCTGGACTCTAAAAAAATGAAGACGTGGATCAAGTACTCAAGAGACCGACCTTAGCTCAGTTGGTAGAGCGGAGGACTGTAGCGAGAGAGGGAAGGTGTGAAAATGGGGGGTAAAAAGATTAGGATCTTGTGGAATACATTCTTATGAAAATGGGACTTGAGACTCTATAAGAAATTACACAGGACTTACCCTAGCATAAGGTTCTGAAAAAGGACTTATAAATAAGTCTCCCTAAATAATTTCATTATTGTAAATAATTTCATCTTCAATATATAATATTTTATTTTGAAATGAAAAGTCTACAATGAGCCACATTAATATTTCCTACATGTAAAGGTCGGGAAATTCTATTTCCACACACTTAATTACCTCAGTGCACATCTTCTCTTAGTACACACACTTATTAATTTGATTATTAATTAATTTTCTCAATTCATACACTAAAAGTTACAATTATACATTTCACTCATAATCATTGTATACACACCACTCAACCCTCTTTTCCACACACTTGTTGAGCGATCCTGCTTCCAAATTTGTAGACCCATTGTAGACCCACGTGAAGACCATGCAAGGGTAGAGTGTGAATTGAAGTAAAGTGTAGACAAAGTTCTCTATTGAAGACTTTATTGAACCTCCATTAAAAACACCATTGAAAACCCTCCAAAATATTGTTGAAGATGAGGCATCTTTCCATTTTGTTATTACATTTATTATTTCCAGACCTCTGTGCACTCAATTGTCATAAAATTCTCGTTATTTTTTTTATTATTATTATGTTTTTTAGTTTGAGGATTTCGGCATTGGTTTTCCGAAATTATGCATTTAATTCGACACTTAACTTCTAAATAAAAGTGATTAGTTCGACAAATTGTTCAAAAAAAAAAAAAAAAACTTTCAGCAGTTGATGTCCGAATAAAATGAAATAATTCGGCATTGATTGTTCGATTGAAAACCGCGAAAGGAAAAAAAACAAAAAGTTCTACGCAAAACAATTAATATTTTCATCATTAATAGAGTATAAATTTAGAGATTAAAGTAATATGAGAGATGTTATGAGAGTATTATTTTGCAAGCAATAGAGGAGTGTAGAGTGTGTAGCAAATAAAGTGACAATAATGAAAAAATTAGGGTTTAGTTTTTTTTACTCAAAAGATGTACATTGAGAATTTTTTTTTTTATTTTTAAAAGATGTGATAGAGAATATTTCTGTATTATATTATGGGTGCTAGTGGATGTTTGTTATGGTCATTTTAGTTTAGGATATAATTGCCATTAAAATAATATTTCATTAAGTGTGTACACTGAGATAATTAGGGATGTGGAAATTGAATTTCCAGAAAGGTCTCATCATATCATCATATATATATAAAAGTAATATTTTTCCCTTACTGAAGTGACATATTTTAAAGACTTATTTTTTTCAAAAAAAAAAAAAAAAGAGACACGTCAGCATGCCTTTTTCTTTTACATATAAAGTTCTACACAAATTCAATTTCAATTATAATAATCAATTTCATATGGATTATATTTGAGAAATACTTATTTTTCATATATTTTTCTATTTAGTTTTGTCATTATCAAATTTATTTATATATTTGAGATTTTAATTTAATTATTATGATATTTGAAAAAAAATATCTCGGTATACAAATAATAAATAAGACAAAATGTGTTTACTTATGTGCATCGTACGGATCAAATTAATTTTCTTTTATATTTTATTTTTTTGTCTATCTTATTGATGTCTTAATATTAATTTATATTTAATTTTTTATTTAACATAAAATTATTTATTACAAAATATTTATATTAATTTTAATTTTATATACATATTACAAATATATGAATAATTTAAAAAGAATATAAAAGAAAAAAAAAATCAATAATCTACATATTTAATTTATGTATTTTTTGTTTAATCCAATCACAACATATTTATATTTAATATTTTAAATAGATTTTGTATAGTTTTATTTCTACATTTTTTCCAAATAAGTATAAAAATAAAATTAAATTAAATAATTAGAATCACTTTTAATTTTATATTACTAATTCTCTTTTTAATTTAACTATTATTTTTAATACCAAGATGAGTGCTTATTTTACTATCTTATAATTTAATATATATCATATAAAATCATAATATGATAATAACACTTTTATAGCACAATATAACTAAAATGATCAAAATAAACAAATAGTTTAACTAAATTTATTATATACAAGTATTCAAGTAATGCTTTTATAGAATAATAAGGCTAAGATTATTAAAATAAATAATTTAAATTTAAATTTTATTTAAAATTAAAATTAAAATTATTCTTTTGTAACATATATCATAATATAAAATATCATTATATTAATTAAAATTAACACCATTGTAATTTTATGTCAAACATCATATTTTTAGAAGTGATTTCCATATGTGTGTAGCGTCCAATTTGATATTAATTGATTAAAATAATAGAACTTAATATTTCTTTTATTAAGTTTTTAAAAGATAAATTAACAAATATCAAATGATAAATAGTGTGGAGTATTATTAAGAATAATAATTCATCGAAAATAATTATGTATATTTAAGGCACTTATTGATGTTTCTTGAATAATTTTTAAATAAAAATTTGAAGTTATAGTATTACTGATAATGTTCCTTCATGAACTCTGCTAGAAAAGATATGCAAAAATAATTTGGCTGAAATAAAACTTTTGCGGTTATTATGATGTGTCATATAATTAATCAGAATCCTTTTAAGAACTGAAATTATTAAGGTTATAGATATTTTATGCCTGATTCCCTTTAAGGATACTGTTTATGATTTGAATTTATGAGTTTTTATGCACAATGTGAATAACTTTTACGATCTTACTGATATAAACATAAATCTTACATTTGAGTTAACTCACCTTAAACACTTTTTCGTGTAATAAAATACTTAAATATTGTCATATAAAACTATTATAATATATCATAATCAAACACCATTTGAAGTATAATTAAAGACCCAATGCACCACTTTAAACATAACAAAAAACATAAAAGATTGGAAATGACATTTTCGATTAATAACTAAAATAATACAACATAAGTTATAACCACGTCATAATTTGTATATTATAAAATTTTTCGTTATTTTTTTTTTCAAAAAAAATATTTTGATACAAGTGGGATTCATAAGTTTTAGTAAATTTAATTTACACAAATAAGGATTTGATTTTAGGTTGAACACCCCTTTTTTTATTTTTATTTTTTAACTTTGAAAGAAATTATTTTTACAAGCCTATTTTACTTAGGATCACACACAGTGACAATAATTTTCATCAGTCATTAGCAAATCTATTTTATTTTCTACACATAAAATATTAAGACATGAAATTAAAATTTTATTTAAAAAAAAATTTCTTGTGCATTGAACGGGTCACCTACTAGTATATATATAAAAGTAGTGTTTTTTTTTTTCCTTTCTTATGTGTGTGGCACATTCTAAACCTTACTTTTTTTCAAAAAAAAGAAAAAGAAAAAGAAGCACATCAACATGTCTTTTTCATTTACATATAAAGTTCTATACAAACTTAATTTCAATTATAATAACCAATTTTATATGGACTCTATTTGAAAAATACTTATTTTTCATATATATAGTTAATATTTTAATTTAATTATCATGTTATTTGAAAAAAAAAATTATCTTGATAAATAAATAAATAAATAAATAAACTTAGTTATGTGCATCGCATGGATCAAATTATTTTTTTTTATATTTTATATTTTTATCTATCTTATTGATGGCTTAATATTAATTTATATTTAATTTTTTATTTAATATGAAATTATTTATTACAAAATATTTATATTTAATTTAAATTTTATATACCTATATACAATATGTATGAATAATTCAAAAAGAATATTAAAGAAAAAATCAATGCTCTACATAATTAATTTATGTATTTTCTTCTTAATCCAATCACAACATATTTATATTTAATATTTTAAATAAATTATGTGTAGTTCTATTTCTACATTTTTTTATTTTTCAAATAAATATAAAAAAATAAAATTAAATAATTAGAATCCCTTTTAGTTTTATATTACTAATTCTCTTTCTAATTTAACTATTATTTTAATATCAGAATAAGTGTTTATTTTACTATCTTATAATTTAATATATATCATATAAATAATAATTACATTTTTATAGCACAATAGTGTTAGTTTTTTGTTATTGGCAATCTCTTTTGACAAAACTTCTTTTAGTGTAATTTTATTCGTTCTTTTCTTTCAGTGAGGCTATGAGTTTTTAGATATGAATCCATCCCGAATTGTGCCTATGCGGAGGAGTTTATGATTTTAATCCTATCATGTTTGCCACTTCGCTGACTATGTCGGGGATGGAGCAAAAAGCAAAATTGCAGTTGAAGTTGTTTTTCTGCTTGAGCAGCCATTCCTGCGCTCGAGCGGAGATCGTGACCTTTCAAAAGTTTTACTTGCCTGCAAAAGTACTATGAGTTGTTTTTTTCCACTCAAGCGGCCATTCCTGCGCTCGAGCGTAGACCCTGTTTAGTCACACGCGTTTTAGTCACTCCATTCGAGCAGCCATTCTTGCACTCGAGCGAAGATCGCGGATCTGTTTGTTATAAAAGCTGCAGTTTAGCCAAGTTTTAGGGTACGACTTCCAGATTTTCTTCTTGAGTATTAGGATTTTCATCTGGAGTTTCTTTGCTTGTTTCCTTTGATATATGTGAGAGTTTAATCATAAACTGAGTGGATTATATCAAAGGGTTTGTTTAGTTTGTTTTATTCAAAAAAGAGAGAATTGTTTTTCCGTGGATTCTGTGAAATTTGGGCTTGAAGCTTTTGTGGATTCTGAAGTGGTTCATCATCGTGGATTCGATATCGGCGTCGTGGATTCGACGTTGAGCAAAACAATTCCGAGGTGAAAAGGGCACTGGAAGAGGCACATAGGGTTCAATTCGATTCGGGCGTGGATTCGCTAGGTAATTGAGAGTACACTTGTGTAATTCCTTTGTGTCTTCTTAGTAGATTATTTTGTGACTTTTGCCTGCGGTTTTTTTTTTTTTTATCACAGTTGATGGTGTTCCAATTGTGATTTTTCAACGTAAAATCGTTGTGTCGATTAGTCTTTGATTGTTTAATTGGGATTGCTATTTATTGTTAAAATTGATATATAATCACAAATCAATATCTCTGGGTTTTTAGATTTTTTAAATAAAACTAAAATTATTAAAATAAATAAATAATTTAACTAAATTTATTATACATAAGAGCATCTCCAACTATTATTGCTATAATGTCATTGCCATTGCTATAATTTGGCAATGAATAGTGTTATTTTGCCAAATTATAGCAATGGTGGTCCGATGATCATTTGTTATTTTGGCAAATCTCAACCAACTTTCCCTCCAAGTTTGTAGGTGTTGTTTGGATATAGGTTTTTTTGTGATTTTATTTTTGTTTATTTTTTATCTTTTGTGACATTTTTTTATCTGTTTGTTAAAAAAATTATATATTTATATTATTCCTAACTAGACAAATATAAAAAATTAAAAAAAATGAAAAATTAGAAAAATAAAATTTGTTTGATTAATTCACCCCACTAAAAAACATATCACTACATATTTAATAAATTTTTTTAACTACACATAAAAAAATAAACAATCACCAATTAAACAAACTGAATAAATTTTTCAAAATTACAAAGGAATAACAACATAGTGGCGACAGAAAAACAAAATTACAAATCAATAATAAAATTTATATATATCTTAATAATTAAAATATTATATTTTTTCATCATTTTATATATATATATATATATATATGTATATTTTGGCTAAGTTTGGCATCTTTTGAAAAAGTCAAAAAGTCGCTATCCTATTTAAGTCACATCATCTTATTTAAGTCACATAACTTCTCTATCACATCACATCAAACCCAACCCATATTTCATAAAAAGTCAAAAAGTGCACTTATTTAGAACATCCCAAACAACCCCTTTGTACCATTGTACAGATATTTCCCCATTCTTAGTATTATTTCCAAAAAAAAACAGAGACAAATACAATGAGCTGGACATACAACACAATAGATGACACAAAGAGACAAAAGCAAAAGCCCCCGTGAACGAACCTCTCTCTATCTAAACCCTCTTGTCTCTAATTCCAATCCCCTCTTTCTTCTTCGTTTTCCTTCGGACTCCATTGACATTGCTTCGATTTCACGACATACGCTCACAGCTCTCGCGCAACTATACACAGGACTACTGATTTAGGTTTCTCTCTGACTCTCTCACTCGGTCTCCTTCTTAGTCTCTCACTCTGTCTCCCTCTCACTCTCTTAGTCTGTCTTTCCCCTCTTTCTGGTTGTTGATGTGGATCTGAGGGGATCGTGATTTTTGAAACTCAAAGCTGCCGATGGATTCAAACCAGATCTTCAAAAGATTTAAATCTGGTATGTTTTTTTTTTCAAATTTTCTTAATTATTTTTTTTGATCAATTTTTGTTCATCCATTAATTTTTGATATCTGTCTCCATCAATTTTTTTTTGTCTGTCTTCATCAAACCGAATTTGGGTTTGTCAATTTCATTCTGAAATTTGCTTGATTCTGAAAATTGGGTTTGATTATGAAAAATGGGTTCCCTATTGGATTAATTCTGTTGTTTTCAACTGAATTTGGTGCCAAATGCCTGTTGATTTTTGCTGATCTGGCAAGCTTGGCATCTGCCATTTCGCTTGCCAAATTTGAGAACACATATGGCATCTGCCATCTTTGGCAAGTGAAATAGCAGACCATTGGAGACAACTTTTTGCCATTCCTGTCATTTTTTAGGTTTGGCAAGTGAAATAGCAGCTCCATTGGAGATGCTTTAAGTATTCATGTAACACTTTTATAGAATGATAAGACTAAGATTATTAAAATAAATAATTAAAATTAATATTATTCTTTTGTAACAAGTATCATAATATAAAATATCATTACATTAATTAAAGTTAATTCCATTGTGATTTTATGTGAGACATCATATTTCTAGAAGTGATTTACATACACATGTATCGTCCAATTTGATATTAATTGATTAAAATGATGGAACTCAATACGTTTTTGTTATGTTTTTAGAAGATTAATTGGCAAATATGAAATGATAAATAGTGTGAAATAATATTTTAAAGAATAATGATTCATCGAAAATGATTATATATATTTAAGGCACCTATTGATATTTTTTGAATAATTTTAAATAAAAATTTTGAATTTATAGTATTACTGATAATGCACCTTGTTAACTATGTGGTTTAATTTTGATGATGTCTAAAATATTATTTGATAATTTTTTTTAATATACAAATTTTACAATCATTTGACACAAAATATGAAAATAGATTTTGGTTGCATCGGTTTAAAATAATAAAAATTTTTGTGCAATGAATAGTAAATTATTATTCATTGTTTGAGAAATTTGAAACACCATGTGGTGGTGGGTTGTCTTCATTAGAGTGTATCTAAAATTTCTACAACAGCTACAAATATTATATATTTTCAAATATGATATAAATGTTATTTAAAGAGATTTTACAGTGCATTTAAATATTTTAATAAAAAAGTTACTAATTATTTTTTGAATTTACGTCACAAAATAACTGTGCAAGTTTTGGAAAAATTGTAATTATTATTCATCGAAAGCAACCTTTAATTTCAAACGGTGCATGCACATCTTGAAAGAGAGAATCGGGGTCCATGCTCCGCGTGTTCAGCGTGCCCGAGTTGCTATCCATGTGAAATGTCTCCAAAGTTAGAAGAGAAGGTCTCCCCTCCTCCAATGGATATATATTTTTGGCATAAAATAAGCATTTTGCTTGGAGAAAAATTGAAGAACTTGAAGAGAAAAAAATCTGTGTTCAAAAATTTTGATTGTATTTTTTATTTTGCCTTTTCACTTTCAAATCTAAGTGTTATTCTTGTTCTTACACTTTCATATCTACTCTTTGAGAGAGAATCATTTTAAAAGAGAGTTGAAATACCTCTTATCTTTATTGATTTTTTTGTGAGAAAATTTTGTAAATGAGAGACATTTATTATTGAGTGAGCCTCAAAAGATAAGAGTAAGATCTGAATAAAATTCACAAGTTTGGTGAGGCCTTGGTGATATATTGATTTGTTTGATGGTGAAAAAATTCTCAAGGAGGATCCTTGAGGAGTAGTTGTAAGCCTAGCATGCCAAACTACTATAAATCGCCGTGTTTGATTTTTTCTCTATATCTCTTTTGCTTTTATATTTATTATTATTGCTTTGTTCTTTTTTTATTATTATTTAAATTCAGATATTTTGATTATTATATTTAATATTGTGAAATTATTTTTAATAACCTAATTCACCTCCTCTCTTGGGTTGCCTACTGGGGATAACACACATTCAAATGCTCTGCTAGAAATGATATGCAAAAATAATTTGGCTAGATTAAAAAATTTACGATTATTATGATGTGTCACATAATTAATCAAAACCTTTTTGAAAACTGAAATTATGATTTGAATTTGTAATTTTTTATGAATTAATGTGAATAACTCTTATAATTTTACTTATAAAAGCATAAATCTTACATTTGAGTTAACCCACCTTAAGCACTATCACAATCCAAACCTCGTATCTAGAGGTTCGGCATTGCAACAAGACAATTACTAAAGTCAAAACAAATTAATAGTGCAGCAGTATCCAAATCTTTATTATTTTTTTTAAAAAAAAAAAAAAAAACATATACATTGAAATTTCTATTTAATTACATTGCTAGAACTGGACTATGACTACAAAGTGCTTTGTGCCTACCTTACGCACTAGTCCTAACACATCACCTGAAAGTAGTTAACAACTATAAATACATGATAGAGTGAGAAATATTATATTGAGAGCATAAATGTATAAAAATCACTATGAATAATTATTCAGGTAAAACAGAGAATAGTTTGGTTCGAACAGAAATCATATAAACAAAAGAATCATAACCACGGTACAAAAAAGAACAGAGGGTCAGTGGATATTTAGGTCCCTAGACATGTGACGTTCAGAAGGCCAGCTATTTAAATTCCCAGCCTTGGGACCTTTAGAGGGTCACAAGGTGACAACAGCACAGAACAGAATAGTGAATCAATGGATAATTATGTCCCCCAAACATGCGACCTTCAAAGGATTAGATATTTAAGTCTCTAGGCTTGGGACTTTCGTGGTGATATTTATAAAATAATTGTCAAAAAACACATTTAATAAACAGTTATATCCACGAGTTTTTCTTTTTAATCAAATAGAGTTCATTTAACAAATAATATATATATTACAAAACATAATTTATATAAAACAAATTATAATAACTCAAAATATAATAAACCTCATCTTAATATTGATCCCAAACTTAATTTCGATTTCTGGCTCAGTCTCTCCTAAACACCTCATTTGTTATATTTTTCCATTCCTATCCTTCAATTCAAATTCACCTATTTATAGGTGATTGAAGGCCATCCCCCTAAAAAAACCCCCCCTAATCCCCTAAATTTCAAACCAAGGCAAAAAAAAAAAAAAAAGCCCAAAACGACATCGTTTTAGACATTAGAGAGATTAGGGAGTTTTTTAGGAGGACAAATCATTTTCCCTTCACTATTGATAGTATTTAGCAGTCACATGGCTTACCACATTGAGCAGCTGGTTTCCCCGTGTTTCCTTCTTTCTCAATTCAAGATGATTCATGGATCTACGTATGATATTATTATATTATTTACTCTGCTTTATTTGCATTCCTTTCCCTTTCCTTTTTCTTTTTTCTTTTTTTTTTTTTTTTTTTTTTGAAATGAGCTAAATAAGTGTACTTTTTACTTTTTTATAAAATATGAATTGGATTTGAAGTGATGTGGTAGAGAGGTGATATAATTTAAATAAGATGATGTGACGGGGTGGTTTGGGATGATCTAAATAAGTGTACTTTTTGACTTTTTATGAAATATGAGTTGGGTATGGATTGGATTTAAAATGATATAATAGAGAAGTGATGTGACTTAAATAAGATAATGTGACTTAAATAAGATTGTAACTTTTAACTTTTTGACTTTTTAAAATTATGCCAAACCTAACTTTATTTTCTTATTACTTTGCTTTCATCATCAACATCACCATAGCACATTTTCTCCTAATTCTACTATAACCCAAATAACGTTATGATTACATTATTATTATTATTTTTTTTTTATCAAAAACACAATGATTTCTAATTAAATTATATTTTAACATATATAATTATAAAATTAAATATTCTTTTCAAAGTATCAATTTAACTATTTTATATTATAAAATAACTAATTTAACTTAAGGTATGAAAAAATTGATTATTGTATAATTTACGTAAAAGGTATTATTCGGAGTGTTATAAACACTTTTTCGTATAATAAAATACTAAAAAATTGTAATACCAAAATATTATAATATATTATAATCAAACCACTTGAAGTATAATTTGTTGTGAAGTAATCTTGCTTCACCTATAGCTTGTTTTTTCCACCGGCCTAAGAGTAGGCATGTGAAGTCTACAATGAAGTTTGTCAAAAACTGAAGGCTGCAGAACAAGTTTGTCAACAATAGCTGCGATTCACGCCTCAGCCGTAGTTGCATTTGTTGTATTCACATTGTTAGTTTTATCTATATATAGTTATATGTTTTGTGGATTTAGAGTGTGTGGGAGAAACAAATAAGAGAGTGTTCTGTGTTTGTTGTTCAGAATTTCTTTGTGAGTGAAATAAATATCAGTTTGGTTCAGATTTTAAGTCTCTCATTGTGAATCACCAACAGTGGTTTGCACCTCACTCCCACCAACATTGGTATCAGAGCCCGAAGGTAGTTTGAATTTGCAGAAATTCTGCAAAACTGTCAAGAACAGAGTGTTCTGCGAAAAGTGCCCAGAAATCAAAAGTGTTGAAATTCATTTTTTGATCATACCAGTATCTAGCTCTCAGTGAGACGATCATACTGAAAAAAAGAACGTCGAAAACCGAGCCCTACAGAGCCCGCACGCGCTCCACGCGCCTCCTGACGCCGTTCTCACGCGCATCCACGCGTAAACGCGCCGTCACGCGCTGCTAGAGGAAGACGATGCGTAAACTCACACGCAACATGCGCCACACGTGCGCACCAGAGTCTGACGTCATCCGACGACGTCATCCAAGCCTAGCCACAAGCCGAGCCTCCGTTGACCAAGCCGTTGACTTAAGCCGCCAAGCCGAGCCGTCAAGCCGAGCCGTCAAGCCACCATGCCGAGCCGTTGACCGAGCTGAGCCGTTGACTGAGCCGCCGTTGACCTGAGCCGTTTGACCGAGCCGAGCCGCCTTTGACTGAGCCGCACGGAGATTAATCCAGTGTGCCGCGGTTAAGTTGCATCCGCAAATCTGAGCCGTTCAAGTGTTTTTGGCTTGATCTGAGTCATTCGGAGTTTGTTTCGGGTGATCCAGTAGTGCTTTCCAACTATTTGGAATATTCCGGACACATCTGTACGGTCAGAATTTGCAAATTCCATTCTGAAAATTTACAGATTTTAAAGACAACCAATGGCCAACACAAACAACTTCTTTCAGCCCCAGTTTCCAAAACTCAGCAAGGAGAACTATGAAAATTGGAGTATTCAAATGCAAGTCCTACTAGCCTCACAAGATTTGTGGGAGTTAGTGGATCGAGGATATGACGAGCCAGCTACTCTCGCAGATAAAGGAACTTTAAATGATACTCAGAAGACGGCGTTAAAAGATTCAAGGAGGAGAGATAAAAAGGCCTTGTATCTACTCTATCAAGGCATTGATGAGTCAAGTTTTGAGAAGATTTCAGCAGCAACAACCTCTAAAGAGGCATGGAGTATTCTTCGCAATTCACACCGTGGAATTGAAAAGACGATCAGAGTTCGACTCCAGGTGTTACGTGACGAATTCGAGATGTTGCACATGAATGAGAATGAGTCAATTTCTGAGTACTTTAACAGAACATTGACCATTGTTAATCAGATGAGAAGATATGGAGAGAAGATGGAATCTCTTCCAATGGTAGAGAAGATTCTCCGATCACTCAGTTCCAAGTTCGAGCACGTGGTTGTAGCAATAGAAGAGTCCAAGGATCTCAGTGCCATGACCACTGATGAGTTGATGGGCACACTTGAGATTCATGAACAAAGGATCAACAAGAAGACTTCCTCAAGTTTTCTAGAGCAAGCTCTTCAATCAAAGCTATCTTTTAGAAATGACAGAAACGAGCAAGGGGGGACATCACAAAGAAGCCGAGGAAGAGGTCGTGGTTACAATAATCGAAGTTTTGGTTTTCGAGGAAGAGGCAGAAGAAGTCCAGCCAGAGGAGGAAGAAGTCAACCACACTTTGCTCCAAGAGGTAGAGCAAGCGGTAGAGGAGGTGGTTATAATAACCGACCAGGTTTTGACAAAAGTAATGTTCAGTGTTACCAGTGTCACAAGTTCGGGCATTACAGCAATGAATGCCGAAGTAGAGCAACAACAGAAGCCGGCGAGCAAGCAAATTTTGCCGAGCAGGAAACAAATAAAGTTGGATCTACAGTCCTGTTTGTTCACCATGGAGACACTGAAAACCAAAACGATGTTTGGTATCTAGATTCGGGAGCCAGTAATCATATGTGTGGTAAAAGAGAGTTGTTCGTTGAGCTTGACGAGACTGTACAAGCACAAGTCTCATTTGGTGATTCTTCAAAGACTCCAGTGAAAGGAAGAGGTAATATTCTAATCAAGCTCAAGAATGGAGATCATGATTACATCTCCAATGTTTATTATGTTCCTGCCATGAAGAACAATATTTTGAGTATGGGACAACTCCTAGAGAAAGGATACGACATCAGCATGAAAGATTGTCATCTTACCATCAAAGACAATCTTGGTAATTTGATCGCTCGGGTGAGAATGTCCAAGAATCGGATGTTTGCATTGAACATCCAACATGATGCTGCGAAGTGTTTAAATGCCATCATCAAAGACAAAGACTGGCTATGGCATTTGAGGTTTGGACATCTCAATTTTGGAAGCTTGAAGCTGTTGTCAAGCAAGAATATAGTGAAAGGGCTCCCTCATATTGCTCATACTAATGAAGTCTGTGAAAGCTGCATTCTTGGCAAGCATCACAGAACTAGCTTTGCCAAAGAAGTGAAGTGGAGAGCAACAAAGCCGCTGGAGCTAGTGCACACTGATGTGTGTGGTCCATTGAAGCTGATGTCAAATGGACAGAATAGATATTTTCTCACCTTCATTGATGATTATAGCCGGAAGACATGGGTGTACTTTCTTAAAAGAAAGTCGGAGGTGTTCAGCATCTTCAAAGAATTCAAAGCTTTTGTAGAAAAGCAAAGCGGCTACTATATCAAGACATTGCGATCAGATCAAGGTGGAGAATATACATCAGATGCTTTCGAGAATTATTGCAAAGAACATGGAATCAAGCATCAAACAACACCATCCTATACGCCACAGCTGAATGGTGTTGCTGAAAGGAAGAATCGCACAATCTTAGATATGGCAAGAAGCATGTTGAAAGGAAAGGGACTGCCCAAGCAATTTTGGGCTGAAGCCGTATCATGTGCTGTATCTACTAAATAGATGCCCAACCAGGAGTCTTTGTTCTATGACTCCAGAAGAAGCTTGGAGTTCACATAAGCCAAGTGTCAACCATCTCAGAATATTTGGGTGTTGTTGCGTACACCAAGATTCCAGAAGCAAGAAGAACCAAGCTCGATGATAAGGAAGAAAAATGTATCCTTGTCGGATATGGAGATAGAACAATGGGATACAAGTTGTATAATCCCATTACCAGGAAAGTGATCATGAGTCGAGATGTGATATTTGAAGAAGAAGAAGCTTGGAACTGGAACCAAGATGAAGTTGTCAAAGATGCAGAACTCATTCTTGAAGATGAAACATCAAAAGCTCCTATTGAAATCACAAGAGAAGTTCAAGATGAGCCACAAACTCCTCCACATAGAATTCCTGCACCTAGATCGCAGTTTCTCACAGAAGTGCTGCATCATCAGCATCATCAGATGATAGTTTTTTCAAACAACCAAGACCAATGAGAAATTCGCAGGAAATATATGAAGCTACAGAAGAAGCAGATCTGAATTTGTTCTGCCTACTCGCAGATAGTGATCCACTTACCTTCTCAGAAGCCATCCAGGAAGATAAATGGAAGAAAGCAATGGATGAAGAAATTCATGCCATTGAGAAAAATGACACATGGAAGCTTACCAGTCTACCAGAGGGGCACAAACCCATTGGAGTGAAATGGGTATACAAGACAAAGAGGAATGCACAAGGCGAAGTGCAACGCTACAAGGTAAGGTTAGTAGCAAAAGGTTACAAGCAGAGAGCTGGAATTGACTATGGAGAGGTGTTTGCTCCAGTTGCCCGATTGGAAACTATCAGGCTAATGATTTCTTTGGCTGCCCAGCACAAGTGGCAGATTTATCAACTTGATGTGAAATCTGCATTTCTTAATGGTTTCCTTGAAGAAGAAATCTATATTGAACAACCTTTGGGGTATGTTCAGAATAGGCATGAAGACAAAGTGTACAAATTGAAGAAAGCACTTTATGGATTGAAGCAAGCTCCGCGTGCATGGAATACTAGAATTGATCAGTATTTTCATGACAATGGTTTTGAAAAATGTCCATATGAGCACGCACTATATTTGAAGAAGGAAGCTGATGGAAGCATGTTGCTTACTTGTCTTTATGTTGATGATCTAATCTTCACCGGAAACAATCCAGCCATGTTCAAAGACTTTAAAAGAAGCATGGTCCAAGAATTTGAAATGACAGATATTGGATTGATGGCTCATTTTCTCGGCATTGAAGTGGCACAAAGAAAAGATGGAATTTTTATTTCCCAAAGTGGTTATGCTAAGGAAATTCTCAAGAGATATGGAATGGAAAATTGCAATCCAGTGAACACTCCTGTAGACAGTGAAGTGGAGCTCAGAAAAGGTACGAAGAAAGGTGATGTGAATCCAACTTATTTCAAGAGCCTAGTTGGAAGTCTTCGCTATCTTACTTGCACCAGGCCAGACATACTGTATGGAGTAGGACTGATTAGCAGATATATGGAAACACCAAATCAGTCACACCTTTATGCAGCAAAGAGGATTCTTCGCTACATCAAAGGTATAGTCGATGATGGTTTATTCAATAAACCAACTGATAATTTCAGTCTTGTTGGCTACTCAGATAGCGACTGGGGACGTGACTTAGATGAACGGAAAAGTACTACAGGGTTTACTTTCTTTATGAGAGATACAGCTTTCACATGGTCATCCAAGAAGCAAGCCATTGTGACATTATTGACTTGCGAAGCTGAGTATGTTGCAGCCAACTCAGCTGTGTGTCATGCAATATGGTTACGGAACATGCTGAAGCATTTGGGATTTCCACAAGAAAAACCCACTGAGATCTATGTTGATAATCGCTCAGCAATTGCATTGGCAAAGAACCCAGTTTATCATGAAAGAAGTAAGCATATTGATACCCGCTATCATTTCATCCGAGAGCATGTGAAAAATAAAGAGGTGGAATTGTTGCCTTGCAAATCCCAAGATCAACTTGCAGATATTTTCACGAAGCCATTGAAAAATGATCTGTTCAACAGAATGAAGTTACTGCTTGGAATGAAGCAGCATAGAGAATCAAGATTAAGGGGGGATGTTGTGAAGTAATCTTGCTTCACCTATAGCTTGTTTTTTCCACCGGCCTAAGAGTAGGCATGTGAAGTCTACAATGAAGTTTGTCAAAAATTGAAGGCTGCAGAACAAGTTTGTCAACAATAGTTGCGATTCACGCCTCAGCCGTAGTTGCATTTGTTGTATTCACATTGTTAGTTTTATCTATATATAGTTATATGTTTTGTGGATTTAGAGTGTGTGGGAGAAACAAAGAAGAGAGTGTTCTGTGTTTGTTGTTCAGAATTTCTTTGTGAGTGAAATAAATATCAGTTTGGTTCAGATTTTAAGCCTCTCATTATGAATCACCAACAGTGGTTTGCACCCCACTCCCACCAACATAATTAAAGATCTGAGACACCACTTTACACATAATTAAAAAAATAAGAAATTAACAAAAACCTTTACAATTAATAATCAAAATAATATAACATGAGTTATAATTAAGTCATAATTTGTATATTATAGAATTTTCCGTTGTTTTTATTTTTTTCAGAAAAAAATATATATTTTGATACAAGTGAAATTTATGATTTTTGATAAATTTAATTAACACAAATGAGAATTTGATTTTAAGTCAAGAATACATTTTTTTAATTTTTTTTATTTTAAAGTTTGAAAGAAAATATATTTTTTGGTCTTTTAAATAGGATCACACACAGAAATAAAAATTTTCATCAACTATTAGCAAATTTATTTGTATTTAAATTTCAATTAGTAAATTTTATTCATATAAAGTATTAAGATTCAAAATTAATTTTTCATTTTAAAAATAAAAATGATACTATATGCATCAATTAATATACTAATTATTATACTAACGGATGATGTCACATAATTTTAAAAATTTTAAATCTTTTTAATTTAAATAATAAATAAAATCATAATTTTAAAATAATAATATCATAATATATATTATTATATTAATTAATACATTACTTAACGAGAGGAGCTTGCCTCCGGTCTTTAATCGGACTAGATGGTGTTGTTCGGCCCTTAGAGGCCACCACGAGTCCCGTTTTGATAATTCAAATCGTTCAATGCGTAGAACTCATCGAGTAGTATATGCCTGTAAAAAATTACTTTGATCATATATCATGATTAGCTATGTGATTATATTACTTTGAAAAATTACATTAGTTTTGTAATTTTAGTTTTGTGATTATATCCGGTCTTTAAAAAATTACTTTGATTAGCTATGTGATTATATTAGTTTTGTATTAAAAAATTAGACGGTGAATAAATTAACGGTTGATAAAAAACTGATAAGATGAAATAGTTATCAATATCCGATCAACGTGATTTTTTACAAGCATATAATACTCGACGGTTCTATGTATTGAACGGTTCAAATTATTAAAACAAGACTCATGATAGACCCTTATGAATCAAATAACATCGTCTAATTCAATTAAAAGAATCGAAGGCAAGCTGCTCCCTTACGTAATATTTGTAGCACCACCACAAAAAGTCACCTACTAAGGCCTCGTTTGGCAACCGAACTTTTTAGCTAAAAAGTTACTAAATTAGTCAAAAAGTCAACAATTCATACCAAAAAGTCAAAAATTATCTTTTCTCTCTACTTTTTACACATCTTTCCGTAAAAAGTCAAAAAATCATCCCAAACATACTAATTTTTTTAACTCATATTTTAACCAAATAATTTAAAAATTACTAAATTAACCTGTTCCCAAATGGGTCTAATTCATTGTTATTGCCCATGTTTTTGCTGACACAGTTCACGTGAGTTCGGCTCAGAAAATCCCGTAACGTGTAGGGAAATGTTAGTGGGTGTTGGCGTTGTCTGTTTTTGAAACTCTCAAACTTATTTTTAGTGATATTCTAAATAAAATAAAAAAAATAAAAAAAAACTTATTTTTAGTAATTTTTTTATTAAAATTACTCCATTTGTGTAAGTGAATCTGAAAGTAAAAAAAAAAAAAATCAAAATAAGCTAAAACAATTTAATATTTTTAGTTTATTTTTGTCTTTTCTAATTTTTTTATTTTAATATTTTTTTGATTTTTTTATTCATCTCGACAAATAAAATTCAGAAGCCTAAACACTTTTTGAAAAAATAAAATAAAAAACTATTAAAAACAAAAATAAGCCAAAGCCATCCAAAAAGCAAACCAGAAACACTTTTTTTTTTAGTGAATATGTTTTAAATTTTTTTGATGGACTGCAAAACTAAAATTTTGAAAAACAAAAAGCATTTGCCTTTTTTGACTTATTTTTTGTTTCAGTGAATCTTGTTTATTGGATTTTTCTTATTTATTTTTACTTTTTAAATTCATTTAAACTAGACAAATTTAAAAAGTATAATAATAATAATAATAATAATAATATATTTTTATAAAAAAAAATACTTAAAACCAAATAAATTTGAAAACAAAAATGTAACTTTTCCAAACGCCCCGTTAATATTGGTACTCATAAAAATAATATTAAAAGTTAGAATCGAGCCTCTCTCATATTATATTAAGGTTAAAAACTAGCTTTTTATCTTACCGGCAATGCTACGTAGCTCAAATTTTGTGGCTCAAAAGTGGCTCAAATGGCCAAAACGACGTCGTTTTGAGTACAGAACAACATAAAAATGGCCAAAACGACGTCGTTTTGGCAATTTGAGCCACTTTTGAGCCACAAAATTTGAGCTACGAGACATTTTCCTTATCTTACTATGTACAAGTCCTATCTGAATTTTAATTTTATATAAATATTATTGTAACATTCTTTTTGTTTTTTGAAATCAATTTAAAAATTAAATGTCAAAATCTAATAACTGAATTTTAAAATATAGTATTAATAAATAAATTTATTTTAATTTATTTTGAAAAAAGTGATGCTCTGGAACTATTGTATAATTTTTCAATAATCATAGTATTATATTTTTTGGGTAGATTTTTTTTATTTTTTTTTTGATATAACTATTAAGGTAAATTTTACAAATTTAAGCATTTATAAATGACACGTTTATTTATTTTTTTGATATAACTCTAATTGATAATATATAAAGCATGTACTTATAATCTAACTTTTTTGGCATTATGTACTTCTTCATTACCGTTCATTGTAGGATCTTTATAAATTGGGTTGGGTTTTTCTAATATTCATATCTTAATATGGAAAAATTTAAGATTGTTGGATTTATCATAGGTCTCATTCTAATGATTTGAACTGTTTATTTTGTAGAATTCTCAATGTATATTATCCATAAAAAATTAATTTGATTAGATAATTATAATCTTTTTATTTTATCACATATGCCTTCAAAAAAAATGAATGACAAATATTTTTGAGGGAAATGCTATGGTGTGCACCCCCTTAGGGATACATACTATATGCACCTTACTACAAAATATGTAAGTTTACCATAAAATATCATAACATCAACTACAAAATGTGTAACTTGGCTTTGGCATAACAAAAATGTCGTAATTAAGCCATAAACTTTTGCAACATTAACTACAAAATTTTGGATACTTTGTTATGCCAATTTATGGAAAAGTTACACATTTTGTAATTAATATTACAAAATTTTATAATAAAATTACACATTTTTGTGATAGAATGCATATAATATACACCCTCAAAAGAGTGCACACCATAAGATTTTCCTTCTTTAAACATTATTGTTGATTATTTGATAGTCCGAAAGTACGTTCACGTGGTGTTCCAAGATAGTATAATTGGTGGAGAAGATGGAGCATTAATTATTTGTGTTAGGTGATTAAAAAATATAAAAAACATAATAAATGGTAATGAAAAATTATTGATTAATCATGGGGCACCATGTGACCATGCCCTCTGGCCAATCACAAATCCTGATATCTTTCATATTTTCTAATTATTCAATACAAGAGCATAAACTCTATCCCCTCTGTGAATCAGAACACACGTAAGGGACCACGTAAATAAGCTCCAAGATCCACGTGACTCCTCAATGGTGATGCGATAAAGTATCACTATATGGTACTATTGCATAATTTTCCGTGGTTATATATACCAATGACCATACATGTTGTGAAATATCCACCTTCTTTGTTCACTTGCTCCAAACCTAAGAAACCAAAAGACCATTTCCCATTTTTCTTGCACTATTTTCCTTTGCCTTTCAATGGCAACCTCCAAATCCAATCCACCAAACACTACTTGCACTACCATTTCTTCACCTTTCAATGGGCTTCCCATGTTGAGATGGTGGGGAATCTTTGATATCTATCTATGGGAAGGCTTCTGGTACATTCAAGCTTTTCTAGAAGGTGCCATGGCTGCTAAGTCAAGCTTCACCGCGCTCGACAACGACATTATCGTAGCCTCCTCCCCCAAAACAGGCTCCACTTGGGTCAAAGCCCTAGTAGCCCCCATCATGCTCCGCCACGACAATGGTGGTGGCGGTGGTGATGATGAAGATGAGGATGCAGATGATCCCTTAAGATACAACCACCCCAATGACCTCGTGCCGTCGTTAGAGTTCCAAGTCTGCAACAAAAAAATGCGAATTCTGATATGCCAAACACAGCCTCTAATACTACTACAAGGTTGTTTCGAACTCACATTGCGTACTCGCAGTTGCCGGAATCGATTAAGAGTTCAGGCTGTAAGATTGTGTACATCACTAGGGATCCTAAGGACGTGTTTGTTTCGATGTGGCATTTCACTAAGAGATCGTCTGAGAAAGACCCATTTCCATTCGACGAAGCGTTCGAGAGCTTCTGCAATGGTGTTTATGCCTTTGGGCCCTTCCTTGAGCATGTACTTGAGTACTGGAATGAGAGCTGGAAGAGCCCTCAAAAGGTACTTCTAGTTTGTTCACCATTGGTGTAAAACTTCAATTTTTTTTTTTTTTTTTGGTATTTTCGGTCAAATAATAATAGAGAAGGACTCCCTCCAATCGAGATTTTAAATAGGAGGGCGTTGTTTGGCTCTGTAGGCCTCATCATAAGTCTCATTTCGATAATTTTAATCATTTATTTTGTTTAATATTTCATTTTTTTCATTCACACACAAAATTAGATCGATTCGATAATTGTAACTTTTTAATTTTTCACTAAAAAAATAGACAACAATTGTGTTTTAAAAAATAAATTATACATTTTTCTAGTCACAAACGTAATAAATTGAACAAATTATACTTATTGGATCAACCTAATTTTTTGTGTTAATGAAATACACGAACTGCTTAATAAAATGAACAGTTTGAATTATCAAAACGGGATCTGTGATGGACCCCATAAGTCAAAGCAACGCTCTCCAATCCAAAATCTGGACTGCAAGGATTCTCCTCCAATTATAAAAAGGAGAAATTTCAATGCAGTGTTTATTTTGATTAATATATGTTTATAAATAATAAATTTTATATGTATTATAATAATTAAAAGTATAAATTTTTTCATCAATCTATAATTACTTTTTAACCGCACCGATTAATAATTTTCCCTTATAATTATATGAGCTTGGCTATTTTAAGATAGATATATTTACACGTTATGCTTTATATTAAGAGAGTGTAAATAAGTTTACTTTTTATTTTTACAAAAATATATACAAAGTAGAGAGGTGATATGATCTAAAAAAAAATTAAAAAAAATACACTTTTGTAAGGGATGCCAAATAGTGCCTAAATTTCATTTTGGTTTTTTATTTTTAAATTATAGCAGTTAATTTCTTATATTTTCAATCAAGTTGCAATATGACCCTTCTGTTTAACAAAAAAAATTATTTAAGACAAAAAAAAATTTTCTTTAAAATATTTTTTCTTTCTTTTTCCTTACATATTTTTTGAACTCACTACCAACAACCACCCATTCCCTACTTTAACTTTTCTCAACATCTCCACCATTTGGATGCTGCTCACCCTTTTTCTACCACCTCCATCCCTTCCTTACCTACTCACCACCACCATCACCAACCTACTGTCTCCCTTCAACGCACTCCTTCCCACTATATAATGCTAATCCAACCATGGAATGGAAGCGGTGGGTAGTGGTGATTGAGAGGGAGATTTATAATCTAGCTTTGGGCCATGGTAGAAGCCGGGCAGAGAGAAGTCCGAGCATGTTTAGGCCGAGCTAATGAGGGCTTCTCCAGAGTTAGTTTGCTCGGTCGAGGCCCAGGTCCCGCGTTTGGGCTGAGCTAACTTGGGCCTGTCCAGGTTAGGTTTGCTCGGTCGAGTCACAGCTTCCAAGTTTGGGCCGAGCTAACTTGGCCGAGGTGATTGACGGCCAACCCGGGTTACGTGGTTCACACATTTAGCTCGGCGGGAAGGGTCTTCTGAATACCGGCTTAATCTGTCGGGAGCTTAGTCGTACCAGAATACTATTGAGCTCAGTTGTGATGGAGCTCGACGAGTGGCGCTGTCGGTTCGTTACGTAGCACGGTCATAGGAGGCCGAGGTGAGGTTGCCGGGCTGTCCCATTCCTGCTAACGTTGTTTAGCGGTTTGATTAAGTGGTGTTTAGTTGGATTTGCGTTAACAGATGGGAGAGCAGCTTCACATGTCAATAGACGAGTGTGTGCAGAGGTGAGCGCATAAAGTATATAAGCATGACTGCGACCCCATGCTAGGGATGGAACATCATTTGGTAAGAGAAACCTAGATTCATGAAGCTTCTCTTTTTCTCTCTCTGAGTGTGTGCTAACTTGACCGTTAGAGGGGTTTTCTGGCAACACACCGCCGGGTAGCTCACTGCCGTTGTGTTCTCAGGCTGATCGGATAGACGCGGAGCTTGGACGAAAAGAGTATAGACAGCGACGAATATCTCCTCCCCGTATAATTGGCGCCGTCTGTGGGAAGTTGACAGACAAAACCTTGTCCTCCAAGCTTCTCTGGTCATCTTTTATGGCGAACCACGATGACATTCCGTTACTCGCCATCGAGGGCATTACGCCAAAGTCCGTTTGTCTCAGAGATGGCTTGTCTGCCATTCCGACGATGGCTGATTTGGAGACCTCCGCACAAGGACTTCCCAGGGATGCGCGAGACGAGCGCGCAAGGAGTTTTAGGCGCTCTGTCATTCCAAAAGAGCATTGCCGACGACGAGATTCACACACTCAATACTTGGAAGACAAGTTGAGAGACCAAGATACCATCGTTAAGAAAATGACGACAGAGATGGAGGCCATGAGATGTTGGAGTGGGAAACCACAGCGAGCACGCCCATTCTCACCGTTCCGGCAGTCTTAATAGACGTTGCACCTCTTCACTCTCCGTTATGAGAAGCTTCAGAGCTGGAGACTACGTCGCGCCGGCGATGATATCTCGCACGCAGGACAGCAATTACCACTACTTACGCCCGATGACGGCGTCGAGATTTTCTTGCTCCGACCGTTCGAAAGACTTGAGAGATGTGTTTGAGGAGTGCGCTGGCCGGCATGAGGCATAGAAGGTACCTGTATTGCAGCATCTGGTCCCTAGAGGGCAAGCTAATGAAAAGGTCGCCATGCCACAACCACGCTTAGCGGCACATGCGCCACCAGACAGAGAGTTGGCAAGGTTGAGCGCCACCTATTTTTTCGTAGAGATCGAGAACACACCGCTCCCCCCCGGGTTTCATCAACCAAAGTTCACGCTCTATGACGGAAAGACTAATCCATATATGCATGTAAGCCGCTTCCGGCAGGTTATGGTTGGGTACAGGCGAAACGATGCGCTCATGTGCCTTGTTTTTCCATCGAGTTTGGGCGAGTTGGGCCTAAAATGGTTCAAGAGGCTGCCGGAGGAGAGCATAGAGGGGTGGCAATAGTTGGCAGAGGCATTTGTCACCAGATTTAAGACAAACGCCAAAATGCCCAAGGAAATTGACCATCTCTTGAGAGTAAAGATGGAGCCAGGCGACTCTTTGAAGGCGTATAACGCTAAGTATTTGGAGACTTTCAACGAGATCCTTGATTGCCCGACCAACCTTGCAATCACTCAGTATAAGCGTGGTCTTCCAGTTAGACATTGACTGAGAGACTCGCTCACAATGAATCGACCGTCAACCATAGAATTGCTCATCCAACGCATTAATGAGCACATTCGAGTCGAAGACGATCAGCCGCAGCTACCGTGACAGCAAGTCCGGTAGTAGAGAACAAGAGAGTAGTGCGAAAGGTTCATGCAGTCGGACAAGATGATGGCCATGCAAACCACCATGGAAGAGATATAGGGAGTTTGGTTTTTGGAAGACGACTGTAAGAAGACCAAGGAAAAGGGGCACGAAACCCGCAGAATGTAAATGGTCGATCCATTTCCAGAACATTGAACTCTGCCAATCTAAAGTTTTGTTCTTAGTTCTGTTTTTGTAACCCTTTTTGCCATTAGCGCAGTGAAACAAGTAGACTATTTTCTTGAAAGTTGTTGTATTTTTGTCTCGCCAAGCGGATTTAGTATGGTCCAAGGGGCAACTAACAATCATTTGTATGGAAAGATCAAAATTCCTTGCTGGGCGAATTTGCAAGAGGGTTGTTGATGGTTTTGATCAACTTTGGAATTCCTTGCCGGACGGGTTTTACTCGGCAAGAGGTCTGTTGATGATTTTATCAACTTTGGAATTCCTTGCCGGATGGTTTTACTCGGCAAGAGGTTTGTTGATGGTTTTAATCAACTTTAGAACTCCTTGCCGAGCTGATCTTGCTCGCTAAGAAGCAAGTCGCCGAGTGGACCTTGCTCGTTGACCTTGGAGTTCCTTACCGAGCTGATCTTGCTCTCCAAGAAGAAAGTCGCCGAGCTGACCTTGCTCGTCGACCTTGGAGTTCCTTGCCGAGCTAATCTTACTTGCCAAGAAGAAAGTCACCGAGCTGACCTTGCTCACCAACCTTAGAGTTCCTTGCCGAGCTGATCTTGCTCGCCAAGAAGAAAGTCGCCGAGCTGACCTTGCTCGCAGACCTTAGAGTTCCTTGCCGAGCTGATCTTGCTCACTAAGAAGAAAGTCATCGAGCTGACCTTGCTCGCCGACCTTGGAGTTCCTTGCTGAGCTGATCTTGCTCACCAAGAAGCAAGTCGCCGAGCGGACCTTGCTCGTCGACCTTGGAGTTCCTTGCCGAGCTGATCTTGCTCGCCAACAAGAAAGTCGCCGAGCTGACCTTGCTCGCCGACCTTGAAGTTCCTTGCCGAGCTGATCTTACTCGCTAAGAAGAAAATCGTCGAGCAGACCTTGCTCCCGACCTTGGAATTCCTTGCTGAGCTGATCTTGCTCGCCGAGAAACAAGTCGCGGAGCGGACTTTGCTCCCCGATCTTGGAGTTCCTTGCCGAGTTGATCTTGCTCGCCAAGGAGCAAGTCGTCGAGAGGATCTTGCTTGTTGACTTTGGAATTCCTTGCCGAGCTGATCTTGCTCGCCAAGAAGAAAGTCATCGAGCTGACCTTGCTCGCCAACCTTGGAGTTCCTTGCCGAGCTGATCTTACTCGCCAAGAAGAAAGTCGCCGAGCTGACCTTGCTCGCCGACCTTGGAGTTCCTTGCCGAGCTGATCTTGCTCGCCAAGAAGCAAGTCGCCGAGCGAACCTTGGTCGTCGACCTTGGAGTTCCTTGCCGAGCTGATCTTGCTCGCCAAGAAGAAAGTCGCCGAGCTGACCTTGCTCGCCGACCTTAGAGTTCCTTGCGGAGCTGATCTTGCTAGCTAAGAAACAAGTCACTGAGCGAACCTTGCTTGCGGACTTTAGAGTTCCTTGCCGAGCTGATCTTGCTTGCCAAGAAGCAAGTCACCGAGCGGACCTTGGTCATCGACCTTGGAGTTCCTTGCCGAGCTGATCTTGCTTGCCAAGAAGAAAGTCACCGAGCTAACCTTGCTCGCCAACCTTGGAGTTCCTTGCCGAGCTGATCTTAGTCGCCAAAAAGAAAGTCGCCGAGTTGACCTTGCTTGCGGACCTTAGAGTTCCTTGCCAAGTTGATCTTGCTCACCAAGAAGAAAGTCGCCGAGCTAACCTTGCTCGCCGACCTTAGAGTTCCTTGCTGAGCTGATCTACTCTAAGGGTTCAAGTCAAGGTGACGTTACCAAAGAGGCCTTTGGGTCATAACCAATAAAGATCCCAGGAAATCAGAAGAGTCAAATAGCCTCTCTTCGGAGTCTGAGAACCTTAGATAGCAAAGCTAGATAGCAGGGCTACATAGCAAAGCTACCCTTTTGACAAATCTCAAAAGGTTATAACACAAGGCCTCTAAAGTATCGTAAAAATAGGTATAGTGTCACAAAAAGCTTGCCTGTGCTCCCACCAGTATCTGGGCAACACAGGAACTTTAAGTGCACCAATGCATGCAATGCAATAAACATATAATTGAAAATAAAAGTCATATCATGGAGTTCGAGTCAAGGTTTCATAAATCCCCAGCAGAGTCGCCAGAAACTGTAACATGCCCGGGGGGTACCCGCGCGCGTTAAACAGTTCGGACTCCCGAGATCTCTTTGATCTCACGTTTCACGAGTGCAATGTGAAACATAGATGAGAGTCCAGATTTGGCAACTTTTATGGAAAATCTATTTTTAATGCAATTTTGTCAAAAAGGAACTGCGTCATCAGAACTCAGAGTCGCCACCTAATATTTTGGGAAATTAGGAAACCCATGACTCGGTGCCAAGGCCACTGTTCGTCGTAACCAAGGATGCTTGGCTCGGAACCTTAGGTATGAGAGGGGAAGGTCAATAATGAGCACCCCCACTCACCCGATCAAAAGATCGGCCTCTACTAAACCATGATATGACTTTTATTTTCTTTATATGTTTATGTTCTGATTAGTTTAGTAGATCCTAAAATTTACTATGTGAAGCATACAAGTATAGACTAGTTTGCTCAAATTGGAACAATTCAATTTCATGTTTGTTTTTTTCGAAAAGGGTTTGAATTTGCCACTCCACAAAGTGGGCTTAAGACGTACATTTATTGAATTATTCCAATTCAAACAACAAGCCTTCATCCACAGGCATTCATACAGTTATATCAAGTAAGCAAGTAGCCTCATGGTAGGATGCTAAACATAATAAGAAAATCACACACAAATTGGATGCTAAAGCATAAAAACTCACAGATTGACCGACGCCCCTCGAACAGCTACAAAACAAAGGTTAGTAAAATATGCATGATCTTATATACAGAATCCTAATGCAATTCACTCATGAGATGCACTAAAGATTCGGCTTCTAAAATATGGCATGTGAATCATCTCAATAACATGAGGTAGCGCATAGAATCACAGAAGAATTGATTAAATTCATACATAGAAATGTAGCCGAATCTCAATGCATGAAACATAAATGTAAAGCATGGATATGCATGGCATGTTAGATATATACATACACACAGTTAGGGAAAGCGAGAAAAGAATGGGATAGAAAGAAGCGGGGTGGGGGAATTATTACAATACTTGAATTATTACAGATCCGAATGAGGGAGAGAGGAGAGAAAAATAAAATAAAATAAGACCTCACAACACTCAAAATAAAAATAAAATAAACAACTTCATCACTGGCACATGTCACTCCTTTTCGCATGTCCCGGGTTCCGCAACATCGCATGATTCACATTTTCTGGATTCAAGCGGCAAACCAAGGAACGGATTTGAAATCTGACTAGCATGGCGGGAAATCACTATTGGATGATGTGCAAATTTCCTGAGAGTGTAGAGAGAGAAAGAGTGACTATTTCCTCTTCAGAACTTCGGTTTACAATTAATAATTTACATCAACAATTTGAAATATCTCCAGGTGACAAGATCATCAATAGTTGAAAATCATCATAACAACAGAAAATAAAACCCAAAAAACTTTAGACAGATCCATGAGACATAAGCACAACACAACTCTTTTTTTTTTTTGTTTTTAAAGCCAACACAACCTTCACATTCTATCTATCTAAGAACAGAACAGGAAATATATATATATATATAGAGAGAGAGAGAGAGAGAGAGAGGGCCCCCGTGGGTGTATGTTTAGTGAGAGAGGAGAGGGAGTTGGGTTTGAGGAAGAGAGAGAGGTGGGTGTGTGTGCATGTGTTTGTGAGTGATGGGCCGTGGGTGAGAATGGCCGTGGGTGTGGTGTGGTGAGTGTGTGATGACCACGGTGGTGGTGCTGATCATGGTGGGTTGTGTATGAAGATGAAGGTGGTGGTGTGTTGTGCATGAAGATGGAGGTGGTGCATGGGTGAAGCCGTGAAGCTGCCGAGGATTGAGTCGTGATGTGTGGGTGTGAGGGAGTGATGATCGGTGTGTATGGTGTGTTTGTGGGAGTGGTGCATGGGTGAAGCCGTAAGTGTTGATGGTGATCCCGCGTATCACCACCCTTCCTGTTCTCCTTCCCTCACCCGTGTAGCTCCCCTCTCCTCCTCCATGTGCGTGTATTGTATCTCCTGTGTAAGCTGTGAGCCGAGAGGGAGAGTGAGAGAGCCGCAGAGGGAGAGGAGAGGGAGAGAAAGAGATCAGCCTATCCCCCCCCCGGTGTGTGTGTCTCTGTCAATGGTGTCTATGATGTGTGTGGTGGTGTGGTGCCTCATGCATGTGTTTCTGTGAATCTGCCCAGAGAGAGAGAGTTGTGCTTGTGTGCCTGTGGGTCTTGCTCGAGGCTGTCTCGATCTCCCCCCTGTAAAGCACGCCCTCTTCTTTTTTAGCACTCAAACCCGAGACCCTCTACCTAACCCATCTCCCCTCTTTAAAAATATATCCTCCACTAGCAAAACCTCATCATCCTATTCATCCACCTTGGTCACCCCCTTTTCTTTTTAATTATCAACAAAACACACACACACCCCACGCTGCCAAATATTCCCTCTTTACAATATCTCTTAACAACTCATCTTCCACCAAAAAAACACCATTATCGCAAAACTCCATTATCATGACCAAATATTTTTGTTTTTTTTTTATTATTTTCTATTTTTATATTTTGTTATTATTATTTTTTTTTATCAAATATCACATGTCATATAAACACACCTAAAAATTTGTACGAACACACAAAATTATATAAAATTATACAAAATGATAAATTCAAATAAAAATATTTTAATTTGACCAAAATGGGTGAGTTTCGGGATTTAAAATTTCAATTTGATTTTTTTGGTGAGGGTGGTCAAAATAAAATGCCCAAGTCTTAGGGCCGGTCAAAATAGGGTGTCTACAGTTGCCTCTCTCTGACAGAGCTCGAAGTCATGAAGTGACGTGAGTGAATGTCAAAGCCAGAAGACGACCCTTTTGACAAGGCGGTAAGACTTGGGCAATCACATAAAATGCAATGCATGTGGTTGAACCCGAAGGTTGCCTACGTATCCCTTTGCAAGGAATCAAACCAGCGCAGTTCAGGGGCAGAATGCAAGTGACATGCTCAAAATGCAGTTTGAAGGTTGGACTTACACGCTTCGCGAAGCCGGTTTGTTTGAAAATTCATGATTTATGCAAGAGAGGAAAGACCTCAACCAAGAGAAATCAATATCCTAACACATCTCACGCGAGAGGAGAATGGGTGGTGTAAACAGACAGGCGCACCTACTGTTTTTAACCGAGTGACATCAACATCCTAACGCGTCTCACGCGAAAGGAGAAGGGGTGGTGTAAACAACAGGCGCACCTGATGTTTTTAACCGAGTGAATCAACAACCTAACGCGTTTCACGCGAAAGGAGGAAGGATGGTGTAAACAGACAGGCGCACCTGTTATTATTAACCAATTGGGTGGCCACGGATGCCGCTTTTCTGATCATATTTACAACTTTCCCTATTCTCCAACGGGGTGATAGACTAGGTTGATTCAGTATCCAGAATTGAGGCGCATACAAGCTACCTCAACCTATGGGGCTGCCATACAGATTTCAAGCCGGGGATACACCCCTGGGTATTTAAACCAGACTTTAGTCTCGGAAATTCCAAACCTTTTGCGTTCTAGGCATCGCCATTCGAACTCTAGTTTCCACCGTCTCAGTTGATCTCCTAGGAACTCATTACAAACATAGTCAAGTGACTATACCAGACCGATTGAAGTCGTTCGGGCACGACAAACACCAAAGGAATTACACCTTTAGAGGATTTAAGGTCTCCTAGACCAAGAAAGTCGTTTGGGCACGACAAACACCAAAGGATTTGCACCTTCAGAGGATTTAAGGTCTCCTAGACCCAAGAGAATTTAAGGTCTCCAAGACCGTAGGATTTTGAGGTCTCCTAGACCGGGGATTTTGAGGTCTCCTAGACCGGGATTTAAGGTCTCCTAGACCAGGGATTTTGAGGTCTCCTAGACCGGGGATTTTGAGGTCTCCTAGACCGGGGATTTAAGGTCTCCTAGACCAAGGATTTTGAGGTCTCCTAGACCGGGGATTTAAGGTCTCCTAGACCAAGGATTTTGAGGTCTCCTAGACCGGGGATTTTGAGGTCTCCTAGACCGGGGATTTTGAGGTCTCATAGACCAAGGATTTTGAGGTCTCCTAGACCGAGGATTTTGAGGTCTCCTAGACCGGGGATTTAAGGTCTCTTAGACCAAGGATTTTGAGGTCTCCTAGACCGAGGATTTTGAGGTCTCCTAGACCGGGGATTTAAGGTCTCCTAGACCACGGATTTTGAGGTCTCCTAGACCGGAGATTTTGAGGTCTCCTAGATCGGGGATTTTGAGGTCTCCTAGACCGGAGATTTAAGGTCTCCTAGACCATGGATTTTGAGGTCTCCTAGACCGGGGATTTTGAGGTCTCCTAGACCGGGGATTTAAGGTCTCCTAGACCAAGGATTTTGAGGTCTCCTAGACCGGGGATTTTGAGGTCTCCTAGACCGGGGATTTAAGGTCTCCTAGACCAAGGATTTTGAGGTCTCCTAGACCGGGGATTTAAGGTCTCCTAGACCAAGGATTTTGAGGTCTCCTAGACCGGGGATTTTGAGGTCTCCTAGACCAAGGATTTTGAGGTCTCCTAGACCGAGGATTTTGAGGTCTCCTAGACCGGGATTTAAGGTCTCCTAGACCAAGGATTTTGAGGTCTCCTAGACCGGGATTTAAGGTCTCCTAGACCAAGGATTTTGAGGTCTCCTAGACCGGGGATTTTGAGGTCTCCTAGACCGAGGATTTTGAGGTCTCCTAGACCGGGGATTTAAGGTCTCCTAGACTAAGGATTTTGAGGTCTCCTAGACCGGGGATTTTGAGGTCTCCTAGACCGGGGATTTAAGATCTCCTAGACCATGGATTTTGAGGTCTCCTAGACAGGGGATTTTGACGTCTCCTAGACCGGAGATTTAAGGTCTCCTAGACCAAGGATTTTGAGGTATCCTAGACCGGGGATTTTGAGGTCTCCTAGACCGGGGATTTAAGGTCTCCTAGACCAAGGATTTTGAGGTCTCCTAGACCGGGGATTTAAGGTCTCCTAGACCAAGGATTTTGAGGTCTCCTAGACCGGGGATTTTGAGGTCTCCCAGACCGAGGATTTTGAGGTCTCTTAGACTAAGGATTTTGAGGTCTCCTAGACCAGGGATTTTGAGGTCTCCTAGACCGGGGATTTAAGGTCTCCTAGACCAAGGATTTTGAGGTCTCCTAGACCGGGAATTTAAGGTCTCCTAGACCAAGGATTTTGAGGTCTCCTAGACCGGGATTTAAGGTCTCCTAGACCGGGGATTTTGAGGTCTCCTAGACCGGGGATTTAAGGTTTCCTAGACCAGGGATTTAAGGTCTCCTAGACCAAGGATTTTGAGGTCTCCTAGACCGAGGATTTTGAGGTCTCCTAGACCGGGGATTTAAGGTCTCCTAGACCAAGGATTTTGAGGTCTCCTAGATCGAGGATTTTGAGGTCTCTTAGACCGGGGATTTAAGGATTTTGAGGTCTCCTAGACCGAGGATTTTGAGGTCTCCTAGACCGGGGATTTAAGGTCTCCTAGACCGAGGATTTTGAGGTCTGCTTAGACCGGGGATTTTGAGGTCTCCTAGACCGGGGATTTAAGGTCTCCTAGACCGAGGATTTTGAGGTCTCTTTAGACCGGGGATTTTGAGGTCTCCTAGACCGGGGATTTAAGGTCTCCTAGACCGAGGATTTTGATGTCTCCTTAGACCGAGGATTTTGAGGTCTCCTAGACCGAGGATTTAAGGTCTCCTAGACCAAGGATTTTGAGGTCTCCTTAGACCGAGGATTTTGAGGTCTCCTAGACCGAGGATTTAAGGTCTCCTAGACCAAGGATTTTGAGGTCTCCTAGACCGAGGATTTAAGGTCTCCTAGACCAAGGATTTTGAGGTCTCCTAGACCGGGGATTTAAGGTCTCCTAGACCAGGGATTTGCACAAAATAGTGCGATGGAATTGAATTGAAATTTGTGTGGTAGGTGAACGAAGTGAGATTATTGTGCGATAGATGCACAGAATGAAAGAAGGAATTGTATGTTCGAACCAAATACCATATACATATACCATATATAGACAAAATACATTCAAATACGACAATATACACAGACATGCATATACGGTATACATATGTTCATATACAGACAAAAATACACACAGATAGATACATACGGTATACATATATACATATACAGATAACATACAGACAGATATACAGATATGTACACAGACACATACAGTATATATACAGGTGTATACGACACAGACATATACGGACCTATACACAAACATATACAGATATATACAGATGGAGAATATTCTGTTTGCAACCGTCAGTGGGAAGATGCCGTTACTGAGAAGGCATATTCCGTTTGCTGACGTCAGCGCACGCACGCAAAACACGCAAAAAAAAAGGAAAAACACAAAATGCATGGACATGGGATACGGGGTGTCGAACCCCTGACCTCAAGCTCGGCCTCTGAGTCCTTAGCCACTGAGCCACATCACTCTTGTGACAAAATATACAAACAAATATATATATATATATATACTATACAAGACATATATATACATAAAACTAAAACAAACGAAACAAACACTCAATGTGGGGTTCGAACCCCTGACCTCATGCTAGCCTCTCATTCTTCAACCACTGGGCCTAACCATTGTACCCAAGCCACTCGGGTGACAGAAACAATTCAAACAAATATATATATATATCTATATATAGGTGGACAAAACATATATATATCAAAACCAAAACAAAAACAAAAACAAAAAAAATTCGATGTGGGGTTCGAACCCCTGACCTCGGCTCAGCCTTTCAATCCTTAACTCACTAGGCCAAACCACTGAACCAAGCCACACCTGTGACTCAAATGTTCAAACAAATATATAAGGCATATGTATACATAAAATGAAAACAAAAACAAAAGAAACACTCAATGTGGGGTTCGAACCCCTGACCTCGAGCTTAGGCTTTCCAAACCTTGAACCCATTGGGCCAAACCACTGAACCCAAGCCATACCTATGACACAAATGTACAAACCAATACCTATATTACATAGCTATACAATATATATACGTATATGCATACAGAACTCTCCCGTGTTTCTTGCCGCGTTTGACACGTGGGCTTTGCTTTTGTGTCGGCTGGCCGACAAAAGCAGCCCCCTCGATCGACGCTCGCCTCGGTTCTCTTCCTCCTTTGTCTTTCTCTCTCGTCTTCTTCTTCTCTTCAGTATCTTCCATCTTCTCCATCTTCTTCTTAACCACTCTCTTCTCCTTCTTCTTCTCCACTCTCTTCTTCTGCTTCCATCACTCTTCATCTTCTTCTTCATCTTCTTTTCCTCATCGTTTCTCTGTGACTCACTTCTTTTCTGCCATTTCTGCCTTCTCTTCTCTATACATGGCTTCGTCTCGCCCCTTCTCCCTCTTTCCGGATCTTAATGGTCCATCGAGCTCCTCTGGGCCAAGTGCCCCTGCTCTTATTCAACCTAGTCTTCCCACACTATCAGTTGAGCAAGTGATGGCTACTCAAAATGATATCGAGGCCAACCACTACACGTTGAGGTCCTGCATGGAGACAGTGGCGGCGGTCACTAACCTGTCTCACCGTCTGCAGAGCAAGGCGTGTGAGGTCTACCAGCTCACTACCCAACTCTCCCTACTCCAGTGCATGTACAGAGATGCACGGGCAGAGATTTGTGCCTTGAAGGCTGAAAACAAGGAGCTGAAGGCTGAAAACAAGGAGCTGAAAAGGCACTCCATCTTTATGGCCCGATTTGGGACATCTTCGTACCTCACCTTTGATGGCCGGCGGGGAGCCGACTCTGTCGGCGGAAACACTGTGGTCGTTCTTGGTGGAAGTACTGGAGCAGGGTCTTCGAAGATTGACGACAAAAAGAGCGACAAAAAGCGGAAGAGCTCGGCGACGGAAGAGCCGAGTAAGTGAAGTCCGCATGTGGCCGGCATCGGCGAAGAAGAAGAAGAACAAGACCCCTTTTTTTTTTTTTTTTTTGTTTTGTTTTTTTTTTTTTTGGACTTTGTATATATTTTTTTTATTTTTTGGGCTTGTTTTTTGTATTTCTGTTTTTTTTTTGTGTTTTTTTTTTTTTTTTGTTTTGTTTTTTTTTTTTGAGTCTCTGTAATCGGGGATGTCCTCCCCTGACTGTATAAAAAGTTTCAGTTTTGTATCTCAATGGTGTGACTGGCATATCACTTTTGAAAATACTTTTGTTTGATCGAATTTGAGATTGATTGAAATTTGAACTCTGAATTGGACATTGATCCATATTGACCTGAATAAAACTGACTCAACGTAAGAAAAATGAAGCCAAAATAATCCAAACATACTTCTATACGTTGACTGGTATGAATACCCTAACTGGTATAAATACACTGACTGGCATGAAGACACACTGATATATACTGACTGGTATAAATACACTGACTGGTACGAAGACACACTGATATATACTGACTGGTATAAATACACTGACTGGTACGAATACACACTTATATACACTGAGGAGTTGACTCGAGTGGTGGAGAAGACAGAATCACTGACTCGACTATGCCCCTAGTTCATTGCCTTGACCCCTTTTTTTTGTCTTTTGATTTTTTTTGTAAAAGTGTTTTGACCAACATAAGAGTTAGATTAGCATACTTATTCCATTTTCTGTTTTGAAATCACGTAAGCTAAGCTGTGAGCACTGAAAATTTTCCCTTTTCAAATCCAAAAAATGGTTCAAGTTTTGCAAAAATGGAATAATTTTCGAGAAAATCAGTTAGCTTCATTCAAATTAATCAAAATCAATTTTTGCAAATGGCCACTCCTCAACTAACATGAAATCAACTATTGGGGTGCATAGTCCCAAACCAGATAATCAAAGGGGATAATCGAACCGAGCCGATTTGAACCAAGCCAATCCAAACCGAATGAAGCCAAGTAAAGCTGGACCAAACCGAACCGTCGAACCGAACCGAACCGAACCAAACTGAACCAAGTTGACTCGAACCAACTGAACTGAACAGGATGAAAATACCCCAATCAAACACGGGTAGGACAACCAAGTCGACTATAGATACACCAATCAAACATGGACGAAATGAATGAGTTGAAAAATTATTAGGGCCGAACTTCGAGATGAAGCTACCTACGTATCCCAAAGATAGGAATCAGGCCATCGTAGTTCCGGCTGAGGGTCACTCGGGTATTGACACTCTCCTTTTGTGCTCTAATTTTTGCCAAAGCCGCCCTTTCGGGTTTTCAACCTTGTGAGCTTTTGATTTTTTTCATTTTGTTCATTTCATTTTTTTTGTTTCATTTTCATTTTTTCATCATTTTTTTTAATTTTTTGTTTTTTTGCTCTAACTTTTGCCTGGGTCGCCCTTCCGGGTTTTCGGCCCAGCGAGCCTCTCAAGGGTTACTTTCAGTGTGACTTGTCCATGTTGATTGGGCGTGAAATCTCTAGGCCATCTATAAGAACGACTACTACACTTGATCAGTAGATATGATGATGTAGGGACTAGGCTAATTAGGTATGAATTTGCCCCTAGTGTTGCCCCTAGTGTAGTGGATAGGAACTCGACTGTCCTTCAATAATAAAATTCATTCTCTCAAATTCTGGGTTTGGCCTTTCTTGGCGGTCTTCATTGGGAAACGATTTAGTTTTAACTCTTTGATCACATCCAACCTTTTGCCCCTAGTTCAAGGGCTGCTTCAAATCTAAATCACATCCGACCTTCTTGCCCCTAGTTCAAGGGTTGCTTCCAATCTGAATCACTGGCCCTACATAGTTTTGGCTAAGGTTCACTCGGGTATTGACACTCTCCTTTTACGCTCTAACTTTTGCCAAAGCCACCCTTTCGGGTTTTCAACCTTGCGAGCTTTTCATTTTTATTTTTATTTTTCCTCTTTTTTTTTTTATTTTTTTATTTTTTTGTGCTCAAACTTTTGCCTGGGTCGCCCTTCCGGGTTTTCGGCCCAGCGAGCCTCTCAAGGGTGGTACCTTATTGCCCCTAGTTCAAGGGCTGCCTCCATTTCAACTATGCAAGCCTCACACTTCTGCCCCTAGTTCAAGGGCTGTTTCAAATCGAAATCACATTCTCTGCCCTGAGTTCAAGGTCTATTTCCAATCTGGATCACATCATTGCCCCTAGTTCAAGGGCTATTTCTAATCTAAATCATATTCGACCTTATTGCCCCTAGTTGAAGGGCTGCCTCCATTTGAATCACATCATGGCCCCTAGTTCAAGGGCTATTTCTAATTCGGCTACGCAAGATTTACACTTTGAATGAAATAACTTCGAATCAAGGTTTGAAAGCTAAGGAGCTAAGGAGGTCGGACCTCGAGTCAAGGGGATCCTATGCTGTAACCAATTCCAGGCATGTCTTCGTAGGACCACGCAAAAACAGTTTTTGAAATCTTTTCACAAAGTGACTAATCTCTCATACTCTTACGAAGACAAGATAGAACCAATTTGGATCAAGCCAGGATCCTTCTCAGTACCCACTTTAACAAAAATGATTTTATTCATCAAAGGCTTAGCACACCTCTCTTCCTCTCAATTGATCAAAATTTGCAAATCCCGAGGAAATTTTTCCTCTTTGTTTTTATCAGAGTTTTTGGAAAAAGTTTTGAAAAACTTTGGTCAATGCAATGATTTAAAGGCACAGAGAAGTAGGCAGACTCTATGGCATTTTATTTTTTTTGTTTTTTTTGTTTATTGAAAAGAGACTATGACTCAACAATGACAACAAACTTTTGACAACATACTCAAAAGAAAATGACAAAGAGGACCTAGACAGGACAGAAATGTCTAGGTTAGCACTATCGAAATCAACAGACTCTGACTCATTAGGCTGACTCGAGATTAATCCCAACTCTACAAACTTGGTGGAATCACACTTAGACTCAATACTTAATTCAGAAATCAAAGTAAAACCATTCTCAAATTGCCAGTCAAAGTGTGGGCCATCCACAATATTCAAAATAAAGCCCGTGCAATCAACAGGTGGTCACTCCCCATCACAGAGATGGTCGACTTTGTGGGATATCGGCGTTTTTTTTTTTTTTTTTTTTTTAAAATTTTTTTTTGATTTTATGTTTTTGTTATTTTTTTTGTTTTTGAAGTAATGGTGCTAAACTGAACAACCTGAACCACTCATTCGAATTTGAGAATCCCTGTATAGATCCAATACATTGCACATAACACATAGCAGGAAAGAGAACAAACACCCCTATGGAGGGTAGGGTTATCCTGTCCTAGCTTGAAATGATCTAGGGTTTCACTATTCAGACAAGTGGTATCACACATCCTAGAAATAGGAGAGCATCCTGTCCTAAGTTTGAAAGGTACTATAGCTCACTATATGTACAAGGTTAGCTCTACTCTAAGGGTTCAAGTCAAGGTGACGTTACCAAAGAGGCCTTTGGGTCATAACCAATAAAGATCCCAGGAAATCAGAAGAGTCAAATAGCCTCTCTTCGGAGTCTGAGAACCTTAGATAGCAAAGCTAGATAGCAGGGCTACATAGCAAAGCTACCCTTTTGACAAATCTCAAAAGGTTATAACACAAGGCCTCTAAAGTATCGTAAAAATAGGTATAGTGTCACAAAAAGCTTGCCTGTGCTCCCACCAGTATCTGGGCAACACAGGAACTTTAAGTGCACCAATGCATGCAATGCAATAAACATATAATTGAATAAAAGTCATATCATGGAGTTCGAGTCAAGGTTTCATAAATCCCCAGCAGAGTCGCCAGAAACTGTAACATGCCCGGGGGGTACCCGCGCGCGTTAAACAGTTCGGACTCCCGAGATCTCTTTGATCTCACGTTTCACGAGTGCAATGTGAAACATAGATGAGAGTCCAGATTTGGCAACTTTTATGGAAAATCCATTTTATTGCAATTTTGTCAAAAAGGACTGCGTCATCAGAACTCAGAGTCGCCACCTAATATTTTGGGAAATTAGGAAACCCATGACTCGGTGCCAAGGCCACTGTTCGTCGTAACCAAGGATGCTTGGCTCGGAACCTTAGGTATGAGAGGGGAAGGTCAATAATGAGCACCCCCACTCACCCGATCAAAAGATCGGCCTCTACTAAACCATGATATGACTTTTATTTTCTTTATATGTTTATGTTCTGATTATTTTAGTAAATCCTAAAATTTACTATGTGAAGCATACAAGTATAGACTAGTTTGCTCAAATTGGAACAATTCAATTTCATGTTTGTTTTTCGAAAAATTTGGGTTTGAATTTGCCACTCACAAAGTGGGCTTAAGACGTACATTTATTGAATTATTCCAATTCAAACAACAAGCCTTCATCCACAGGCATTCAAACAGTTTATCAATAAGCAAGTAGCCTCATGGTAGGATGCTAAACATAATAAGAAAATCACACACAAATGGGATGCTAAAGCATAAAAACTCACAGATTGACCGACGCCCCTCGAACAGCTACAAAACAAATGTTAGTAAAATATGCATGATCTTATATACAGAATCCTAATGCAATTCACTCATGAGATGCACTAAAGATTCGGCTTCTAAAATATGGCATGTGAATCATCTCAATAACATGAGGTAGCGCATAGAATCACAGAAGAATTGATTAAATTCATACATAGAAATGTAGCCGAATCTCAATGCATGAACATAAATGTAAAGCATGGATATGCATGGCATGTCAGATATATACATACACACAGTTAGGGAAAGCGATAAAAGAATGGGATAGAAAGAAGCGGGGTGGGGGAATTATTACAATACTTGAATTATTACAGATCCGAATGAGGGAGAGAGGAGAGAAAAATAAAATAAAATAAGACCTCACAACACTCAAAATAAAAAAAATAAACAACTTCATCACTGGCACATGTCACTCCTTTTCGCATGTCCCGGGTTCCGCAACATCGCATGATTCACATTTTCTGGATTCAAGCGGCAAACCAAGGAACGGATTTGAAATCTGACTAGCATGGCGGGAAATCACTATTGGATGATGTGCAAATTTCCTGAGAGTGTAGAGAGAGAAAGAGTGACTATTTCTTCTTCAGAACTTCGTTTTGTTTACAATTAATAATTTACATCAACAATTTGAAATATCTCCAGGTGACAAGATCATCAATAGTTGAAAATCATCATAACAACAGAAAATAAAACCCAAAAAACTTTAGACAGATCCATGAGACATAAGCACACACACAACTTTTTTTTTTTTTTGTTTTTAAAGCCAACACAACCTTCACATTCTATCTATCTAAGAACAGAACAGGAAATATATATATATATATATATATAGAGAGAGAGAGAGGGCCCCGTGGGTGTGTGTTTAGTGAGAGAGGAGAGGGAGTTGGGTTTGAGGAAGAGAGAGAGGTGGGTGTGTGTGCATGTGTTTGTGAGTGATGGGCCGTGGGTGAGAATGGCCGTGGGTGTGGTGTGGTGAGTGTGTGATGACCACGGTGGTGGTGCTGATCATGGTGGGTTGTGTATGAAGATGAAGGTGGTGGTGTGTTGTGCATGAAGATGGAGGTGGTGCATGGGTGAAGCCGTGAAGCTGCCGAGGATTGAGTCGTGCTGTGTGGGTGTGAGGGAGTGATGATCGGTGTGTATGGTGTGTTTGTGGGAGTGGTGCATGGGTGAAGCCGTAAGTGTTGATGGTGATCCCGTGTATCACCACCCTTCCTGTTCTCCTTCCCCACCCGCCGTGTAGCTCCCCTCTCCTCCTCCATGTGCGTGTATTGTATCTCCTGTGTAAGCTGTGAGCCGAGAGGGAGAGTGAGAGAGCCGCAGAGGGAGAGGAGAGGGAGAGAAGAGATCAGCCTATCCCCCCCCCGGTGTGTGTGTCTCTGTCAATGGTGTCTATGATGTGTGTGGTGGTGTGGTGCCTCATGCATGTGTTTCTGTGAATCTGCCCAGAGAGAGAGAGTTGTGCTTGTGTGCCTGTGGGTCTTGCTCGAGGCTGTCTTAATCTCCCCCTGTAAAGCACCCCCTCTTCTTTTTTAGCACTCAAACTCGAGACCCTCCACCTAACCCATCTCCCCTCTTTAAAAATATATCCTCCACTAGCAAAACCTCATCATCCTATTCATCCACCTTGGTCACCCCCTTTTCTTTTTAATTATCAACAAAACACACACACACCCCACGCTGCCAAATATTCCCTCTTTACAATATCTCTTAACAACTCATCTTCCACAAAAAAAACACCATTATCACAAAACTCCATTATCATGACCAAATATTTTTTGTTTTTTTATTATTTTCTATTTTTATATTTTGTTTTTATTATTTTTTTTTATCAAATATCACATGTCATATAAACACACCTAAAAATTTGTACGAACACAAAAAATCATATAAAATTATACAAAATGATAAATTCAAATAAAAATATTTTAATTTGACCAAAATGGGTGAGTTTCGGGATTTAAAATTTCAATTTGATTTTTTTGGTGAGGGTGGTCAAAATAAAATGCCCAAGTCTTAGGGCCGGTCAAAATAGGGTGTCTACACCTTGCACGCGACCTTGGAGTTCCTTGCCAAGCTGATTTTGCTCGCCAAGAAGCAAGTTGCCGAGCTGACCTTGCTCGCCACCTTGGAGTTCTTGGCTGAGCTGATCTTGATTTTGCTCGCCCAGGAAGTTGCTGAGCTGATTTTACTCGCCAAGAAGCGAGTTGACGAGCTGACTTTGTTTGCCAACTTTGAGGTTTCTAGACCGAGCAAAATGAACCATCGAGCAAAAAGTCTAGCCCGGCCTTGTAATGTAATTCCAGTCACGCAATGCGGACGGAATTAAGGGGCATTGAGAGAGAGATTTATAATCTGGCTTTGGGCTGTGGTAGAAGCCGGGCAGAGAGAAGTCCGAGCATGTTTAGGCCGAGCTAACATGGGCTTCTCCGGAGTTAGTTTGCTCGGTCGAGGCCCAGGTCCCGCGTTTGGGTCGAGCTAACTTGGGCCTGTCCAGGTTAGGTTTGCTTGATCAAGTCACAACTTCCAAGTTTGGGCCGAGCTAACTTGGCTGAGGCGATTGACGGCCAACCCGAGTTACATGGTTCACACATTTAGCTCGGCGGGAAGGGTCTTCTGAATACCGGCTTAATCTGTTGGGAGCTCAGTCGTACCGGAATGCTATTGAGCTCGGTTGTGATGGAGCTCGGCGAGTGGCGCTGTCGGCTCGTTACGTAGCACGGCCATAGGGGCTGTGGTGAGGTCCCCGGGCTGCCCCATTCCCACTAACGTTTTTTGGCGGTTTGATTAGGTGGTGTTTAGCAGGATTGCGCTGACAGATGGGAGAGCAACTCCATGTGTCAATAGACGAGTGGCTGCAGAGGTGAGCGCATAAGTATATAAGCATGACTGTGCCCCCATGCTGGGGATGGAACATCATTTGGTAGGAGAAACCTACATTCATGAAGCTTCTATTTTTCTCTCTCTGAGTGTGTGCTAACTTGACCGTCGGAGGGGTTTTCCGGCAACACACTGCCGGGTACCTCACCGCCGTTGTGTTCTCAGGTTGATCAGATAGACGCAGAGCTTGGACGAAAGGAGTACGGACAGCGACGAATATCTCCTCCCCGTACAGTGATGAATTTAGAAAATATAGTAAAAAGAAAATATTGTGAAACAATAGAAAATAGGTAAAAAGGAGAAGAAATTTATATCTCTATCATTAAAAATATCTCATGTGAGAGTCACATAACAATTTTCGTTCGATAATTTAATGCTAAACTAAAATAACATCGCAACTTGAAAAGGTACTTGAACATTTTTTTTTTTATCACAGTGAGATTTTATATAAAATGCACGAGTGAAAGGTATAATTTCTCTTAATTTTCTTTAAGAAATTTAATATCAAACTAACGGAAGCAACACATTACAATTTGATCGAAAATATAAAAGATTGACTATTACAATTGAAAACAATAGACCAAAGTAAAATTCAAAGCAAAACACAAATGTGCAAAGTACAATTTATCCTTTTTATTATTTTATCATTGACCCATATATGTTCTTGAAATATGAAAACTTGGAGAAGAATTTTATTATTTATATCGTTAACAGGTACTATTTTTGAAATATGAAGACTTGAAGAGAGACCCAAAGGAGAAGTGAAGAAGTTGGCTTCTTTCCTCGGCTGGCCCTTGGCCAATGACAGCGAGGTCGAGAAGATTGTGCGACGGTGTAGCATAAAGAGGCTGAAGAACTTGGAAGTGAACAGAGATGGTGTAGATCAATGGTTTGGTTTTCCCAAGAGCTCTTACTTTAGGCTTGGTATTGTAGGAGATTGGAAGAATAAGTTATCATCAGAGATGAAAGATAAACTTGATGAAATCACACGTGTGAAGTTTGAAGGGTCTGGTCTTTCTATTTAACTCTCATTTTGTGTCATTTTGTGTTCTTCATTGTCTTTCAATCATCCTTGTGCTTGAATAATTGGTTGCTTAGCACCATCCCAAGTAGATAATGTGAATTTCTCTCAGTTCACATTTTAATGAACTTCATTTTAGTACGTGGTCAAGGATTCGAATCTTTTTACTCTCCAATAATTGGTTTTTTAGAACCAACCAAAGTGGATAATGTGAATTTCTCAATTCACATTTTAATGAAATGAATTGTAGGGTTCGAATCTTTTTCTTGTGGTATGTGCTTTATTCTACTGTATTTGCTTGAGATTTTTCTCTCATTTTAAGAATTTCTCTGTAATAATAATTTGTAATATTTAATCTTTATTACGATTGTGATTCATTAACAATGCTCAAAGTTCTAATCTTTTTACTAAGAGCGTGTTTAACTTTGTGTTTGTTTGTGATTTTTCTCTTTGAGAATTTCTCTGTAATTATAGTATGTTATATTTGATCTTTATTACGATTGTGTGATTCATTAGAACAAGTGATCAAGGTTCATTTTATTTTATTTTTACTAAGAATATTGATAATAAACAGCAAAATCAAGTAGGAATCCTCTGTGGCAATTAGGAATATAAATCTTGTCACGACCCAAACTTGCCCCTATAGGTTTAGCATCGTAACCGGACAGCAATCTGAGATTACCAAAGGCCTTCCTGTATAATAAAAAATAATCGGGGCTAGCGGAAGCAATATTCAAAAGCACACTAATAGTCCAAGAAGCTGTGCATCTATATGAACAAACATTTATCATGTAAAAACGTTAATTTACCCACATTTAGTACATAACTTGTAACTTAACATTAATACATAACGTATGCACATAACGAAAGTTTACTTCACGATCAAAAGCTTGACAACGCCTTCCAGGCCTAGCTCCAACTCGAAGGCACACAAAACAACTCGGTAGGTTTCAAAACGGTGACTCAGCTACAGAGCCCTTCTAGGCTTGCCATCCAAAATGCTCACCTATATATATATATAAACAGTGAGCTAAAACCCAGTGAATAACATTAATGTAAAGGGGTTAGTGAACGAATTCCAAATACAATATCCGTAAAACAAATCATATCACAATCAATCATATCAGTCTTATAGCAGAATATAACGTAATGGTACATCTCACAGAACATATCACATATCATCCTCCGACTAGAGTAATCGGTTCCAGATATCGATTAAACACATATCACCACAATGAAGTGGCTAACGAGATCTCGTATCACATATATGTCATGGACCTGCATTTACATGCCGTTCCCCATGACTTGGGACTATCTGTGGATGCCATAATAGATTCGCAATTAGGACATTCGTTCACATAATCAAAATAACATTTCAGAAATTATAACTTATCGCATAATAGTGGAAACATAGTTCATATCAACATATCTTTATAGAAATGTTACTCACAGTGGCCTTCCAATACCCTGTAACGCCCCCAAATAAAACAATAAAGATAACTCATATGCGGAACAAATATGAGAAACAACATACTTTCATACGTCAGAGTTTATTGTTTAACAACCAGTTAAATGCCATGTAGGCTTACATCTTTCCAAGTCATTGCTTGGTTACACAAATTGAGTCTCGCTCATTACATCTTAAGCCCTTGGCTTTGCAAATAACCAACATACACACACAATACATAATTAAGAAGCTCTTGCTTCCCGAAAGTCCATCCATGCTATTGCCTCGGAGGAAACATCGCATCTGCACCTGAAAATAGTATTCTCATATAGGGTGAGCCAACAGCCCAGTAGAAATAATCTAACACAATTTATAAAGTTTAGCAAAGGTATAAATACCTCGTATATAAACAATACCGATACAGATGTATCCACAAGGCTTGCATAACCATATGCCACTAAGACCAATCTTGTTCCATTTTCCTTCAATTCATTTCCAGTTCATGTATGCTACTCAATTCATGAGTTTAATTCATTATCTTTCAACAACCAAAATGAGACTACAACTCAATGGTTTTCCCATTTATACAAAACACACACAAACACTTCAATCTACCCTTTTACGGATATTTCGTTTGCGGGAATCGGCACCCATGTATATTTTCTCAAATATGCCATTTTACGGATATTTCGTTTGAAGGACTCGGCACGCATTTATATAAGAGATTTCGGGTCTTTCACCCAGGACACTTAGGCCAACTTGCTTTAAATGGAGTCCATCCCCTTTCTCCTCCCAAACAAATATACATATGCAATATATTTATAAGCATAAGTACATATGGAGTACATCCCATTTCTTCTCCCAACAAATACAGATATACGATGTATTTATAGCACGGTCAAATTCAATGACAACTAACAATAGATTAGTATTAAATCGCCTAATCCTCATACAATTTCTACAACAATCATGACTATCCTCCACCGATAGCCCAATACATTTATCTCTAGACAAATATTAAATCTCAAGATAAATAATTGATTCAAAACTTCCAAAGGTGTGAGATAATACATATCCAATTTCACCACCTGTATCAATAACCAACCAATTTAACATATTCAGTGTTAATTCCAATTATTTATATAAAATAATCATTTTATCAAATTAGGACAAAAATCCCCCTTTTTCCAATATTGACCCAAACCCAAAATCAACTATTTTGGTACACCAAGATCTTATATTCAAACCCCATACTCATTTATCTCTTATACATCACAAACCATTTTTTTCATTTCACATCCAAATCTTAGATTTGTCCAAACCACAACCAAATCTCATCATCTATACACAATAGCAAATAACTAAGCTAAAAACCATATTAGAGTGTAGAAAATCCCTACCTCAAGTGTAGGAGACGAACAAGCAAGATCAAAACTCCAAAGATGACGAAACCAACTCTTACTTGGATTAACACGGAGCTCTTGAAGCCCTCTACCTTATTCTCAAAGACACTAGGGTCAAGAACTCAATGGATTGAGATGAAACCTTAGAGAGAAGGTGACTTCTAGAGAGAGAAGCTGCAGATTTAGGGTTTGTGAGTGAAAAAGGAGATAAAAAATGAAGCAAAACGGCGTTGCTGTGAACTGATGTACACTAGGCTCACTCGAGCGAAAGAGTTCTCGCTCGAGTGACCAGACACAAAAAGGTTTCCTCGCTCGAGCGCAAGAAGTGTCGCTCGAGCGTAGGATGTGAAGCTTCAAGTCTACAACGTAGAAGCACGCTCGAGCAAAGGAACTCATAACACAGGGCTCGCTTGAGCGAAGAATACCAACCTTCAGGTCTCACATAGACGCAGACGCACGCTCGAGCGCAAGAGTGCTCGCTCGAGCGAGGAGACATACCACACAAAGCTCACTCGAGCGCAAGAACCCTCGCTCGAGCGAAGAAGCAAATACCCAAGGCTCGCTCGAGCGCAAAAGGCCTCGCTCGAGCAAAGAAGCCAAATCTTGGGCAGCAACCTTTTGTTCCAACTCACAACCAACCTGTTCCAAACTTACCCAACACATCCCACAACTCAAATACAAAGAATGGAGGATGGAAATAAGGTATAGACAACGACATACAACCACGGAACCCAAGTCCGGAACATAATAAAGGTTGGGGTAAAACCAGGATCGCTATAACCTCCTCACCTTAGGAAATTTTGTCCCCGAAATTATAAATCAGGCTCTAATACATAATTGAACTATTCACAACCATGTTCCACAAGTTCAACACCATGGCCCATTCTTCGGTCATCTATTCACACCGACTCGATTCACAAGTCCCAAATTAAAATGAAATTTCCAATTTTCCCAAAACATTTACAATGTTTAACCAAAGTCCAAATTTTCAAAAATCGTACATAGCATATACGATGCTTCCAAAAATGATACAACATCATCAATATTCCAAATTCTCAAAACATAAGCAAGGTTTATATTGAATCCATGTTCTTCCCAAACAACCATAACATATACAATGTTTTCATAAGTTAAAACATATACAATGCTTAGACTTTTCATTAATACAATAAATTCTCAATACATGCTCATGCATCAACAAACAAATCTGGATATTTCTCTCAGACTTTTTCACGTTCCCAAGTCGCTTCTTCGACTCCGTGATGTTTCCACAATACTTTTACAAAGGGAATTGTCTTGCCTCGCAAAAATTGATCCCGTCTATCCAAGACTTCCACCAGTCTCTCCTCATACGAGGCATCCTCATCTACCTCTAAGTCGGTCCAATCCAACACGTGCGATGGATCTGCTCATATTTCCGAAGCATACAAATATGAAACACGTCATGAACCCCGAAAATTTGTGGTGGTAACGCCAAACGGTAAGCAACCTCCCCAATTTGCTCAAGGAACTCAAAAGGGCCAATAAACCGAGGGGACAACTTCCCATTCTTCCTAAACCAAATCAAACCCCGATTAGGTGATATCTTCAAAAAGACATAATCTCCCACCTCAAAAGACAAAGGTCTCCTCCTATGGTCGGCATAACTTTTCTGGCGACTCTGAGCCGTAGCTAGCCTCTTATGAATAAGTGCCACTTGCTCCGTTGTTTCTCGAACCAACTCTAGACCTAAAAAAGGTGCATCACCCACCTCGGCCCAACACACTGGAGATCTACACGGTCGGCCATACAAGGCCTCAAACGGTGCCATACCAATACTCGATTGGAAACTGTTATTGTAGGCAAACTACACTAAAGGTAAGTGTCTCTCCTATGACCCCTTAAAGTCAAGGACACAGCCTCGAAACATATCCTCAAGGATCTGAATAGTACGCTCGGACTGCCCGTCAATCTGAGGATGATACGCAGCACTAAAAGTCAATCTAGTGTCCAAGGCACTCTGCAAACTCTACCACAACCGAGCAGTGAAATGCGGATCTCTATTCGAAACAATCGTCACAGGGACTCGTGCAACCTCACTATGTCCCTAATGTACAAGTCAGCCAGATAATCTATTGAGTCACTTACGTGCATAGAAATAAAATGCGCCGACATAGTCAATCGGTCAGCGACCACCCAAATGGCATCATTACCCCGTTGAGTCCTTGGAAGGCCCACAATGAAGTCCATCATAACATGCTCCCACTTCCACTCAGCTATAGGCAAGGGTTACAACAAATCCATTGGCCTTTCATGCTCGGCCTTCACTTGTTGACAAGTAAGGAACTTTGATACAAACACAGCCACATCCTTTTTCATACCTCTCCACCAAAACTGGCGACTAAAATCATGATATATCTTTGTGCCTCCCGGATGCACAGCAAGGCGCGAATAGTGAAACTCTCGGAGTACTTCCTCTCAGCAAGACTCTAGTACAAACAAACGGCCACGGTATCTCACACTTTGGTCGGGATACACAGTCAAACCTTTTTCTATCTTCCAATTGGAAATCTTCTCTCGGAACGATTTCACCTTAAGGTCACCCTTCTGCGCTTCTAACACTTGGTTCACAAGTGTAGGTTGTGCAACTACTGAAAACAAAGCTGCGAATTCAATAGACTCGCCCAGTTGCAAATCAAACTCATTAAGAGTACCCAGCATTTCCCATTCTCGGATGGCGATAGAAGCTACACTGTTTACTGGCTTTCTACTTAAATTGTCGGTCACAACATTGGCCTTCTCGGGATGATAATGCAACTCAAAATCATAATCCTCTATGAATTCCATCCACCTCCTCTGTCTCAAATTCAAGTATTTCTGTGTAAACAGATACTTCAGACTCTTATGATCAAAGAACACTTCAAATTTCTCACCATACAGATAATGCCTCCAAATTTTCAAGGCAAATATCATTGCTGCTAACTCTAGGTCATGGGTGGGATAATTTCTCTTATGTGTTTTCAATTGCCGTGAGCCATAGGCTACCACTTTACCCTCTTGCATCAATACACAACCTAGACTTTCTCGTGAAGCATCACAATAAACTGAATAACCAAACCCCTCTCCGGCATAATCAATACTGGAGCAGTGGCGGTAGTCTAATCTTAAGCTCTTGGAATGACTTCTCACAAGTCTCACTCCACACGAATTTGATTTCTTTCCTCGTCAACTTAGTCAAAGGTGAAGCTAGTCTAGAGAAATCTTTTACAAACCGACAGTAATACCTGGCCAACCCCAAGAAACTACGAATCTCGAAAGCATTCTTAGGTTATGCCCAATCATGCACTGCCTCTATCTTGGATGAATCTATAGTCACCCCTTCCCTTGACACTACATGCCCTAGGAATTTAACCTCTTCCAGCCAAAAGTCACATTTCCCAAACTTAGTATACAACTTATGGGCTCTAAGTAACTCAAGTACTACTCGTAGATGTTCCTCATGTTCCTCCTCAGAGGGTGAGTAAATCAGAATGTCGTCCACAAAGACAACCACAAAACGATCTAAGAACTCCAGGAAGATTTGATTCATTAAATCCATAAACACAGCTGGAGCATTAGTTAGCCCAAAAGGCATCACAAGAAACTCAAAATGGCCATACCGTATACGGAATGCCGTCTTCGGGATATCCTTCTCCCTTACCCTCAACTGATGATAACCTGATCTCAGGTCTATCTTAGAGAAACAACAAGACTCCTTCAACTGATCAAACAGGTCATCTATACGAGGCATTGGGTACTTATTCTTAACAATAACCCGGTTCAACTTTCTGTAATCAATACAAAGCCGTAATGCTCCATCTTTCTTTTTAGCAAAGAGAGCCGGCGCTCCCCAAGGTGAAATACTAGGGAAAATAAAACCCTTATCTAACAATTCCTGGAGTTGAATCTTCAACTCACTCAATTCAGCAGGTGCAAATCTATATGGAGCCATAGAAACTGGTGCCGTACCAGGCACTAAATCAATAGAGAACTCGATCTCTCGGTGAGATGACAAACAAATAAGATCCTCGGGAAAAACATTCGAGTATTCACAAACTACCCTTGACAATTCCACTCGAATTTCATCACACTCACTACTCAAAAAGCTAGCAAGGAGACAACTAAGTTCACTCTGCCCACGCTTATCATATATCGGTGATAAGACTCTATCCATCCAGTTCCCCAAGAAATAAAAGCAATCACCACTCAAGGTACATATAGTAACCTTCTGACGGTAGCAATCTATAACAGCCCGGTATGATGATAGCCAGTCTATACCCAATATGACATCAAAACTAAGCATGTCAATCAATACAAATGCAAAAGGTAATCGACGACCAACAACCTCGATGTCACAATCCCGACATCCCTGTCTCAAGACAGTCTGACCACCAATAGGTGACTCTACACAAATAGGAGATGCTAACTGTGCCAACTCCAAACCCAAAACTGATGCAAATGCATACGAAATAAAAGAATGGGATGCACCCGTATCAATCAACACATTAGTAACTGAATTGCAAAACAAAAAGGTACCTCTCACTACAGAAGGATCAGGTAGAAGATCTGGCCCTACAACTGTATACATACGTCCAGTAGGCCTCTGTTCAACCTGCTCACCCCTCAGAGTATAAGCCTGATGCACAGACTGAGTTGAAGAAGCTCCCTGATTTGCCCTTGAGGCCTGTGCTGACTGTGCTGGCTGGTGACTCTATGTCTGTCTCGAACTAGACGCACCAGGTGTACCACCCAACTATGGGCAAAACCTCTTCAGGTGCCCCGCCTGCCCGCATTGATAACAAGTGGGGGGCTGGCCTCTTTCTTGACTCTAGCTCTAAAAACGAGCTGAAGAAGATGCTACTCGCTGTTCTCCTCCTCTTTGAGGACAAGATGGAGACTTGTGGCCCAACTGACCACACTTAAAGCAAGTGAAATTTCCCTGGCCACTCCTCCCAGAACCCGAACTCAGTACTGGAAAAGTGGACCTCGACTGAAACCCTTGGGACTGCTGAGAGTTAGAACCCCTCTGCTTCTTACTGTCCCCCTGACTATTCTGACTCCTCCTGGAGCCCCTCAGTTCCTCCTCTTCTTGCATAACAATCTCAAGATAGGCTGCTACCTCCACAAGGCGCCTAAAATCTCTAATCATGGACCCGGCCACTTGAAGCTTGAGTCCGGTCCTCAACTGCTTCTCAAATTCCAAACAACGACGCTCCTCAGTCGCCACCAACTCTGGTGCGAACCTAGACAAGCTAGTAAAGGTTGCCTCAAATTCAGCCACATGTGTACTCAACTGTGCCAATTTAGAGAATTGATCTCTCAACCTCTCCCTAACTGTGGGAGGTAGAAACTTATCTTGGAAAGCATTGACAAAGGCCTCCTAAGTCATCTCAATGCGTCCACACGCATACTTCCACCACTGACCCGCATCTCCCTTCAGTTGGAATGATGCCAAGGTCACCCTCAAATGGTCATCCTCGATGTCAAGCATCTCGAATGTTTTCAACAACTGCTCTAGCCATTCATTTGCCTTCAATGGCTCTCTAGGATCACCCAAAAACTCATCCGGATTCGACCAGAAAAACTCCCTCTTTAAGAAAGATGGCCATGTTTCAACTACTTGGGCCTGGACTTGATTCTTAGCTCGGAGAATGTCCATAGACTCCCTAAATGCTCCAGCTATTTCGTGGGCTAAGGCGCCTATGGCTTGTTGATTAACCGGTTCGGCCACATTGGCTTGAGCAACTCCTTCTTCTTGTGCCAGAATATCATCTGGTATAGGCACCTCATGTCTCTTAGGCCTACCACGCCTATTATAACCACGCCCACATCCTGACATCCTAATAAAGGTAACAACAAGTATTAGCACATTTTCAAATGTGCCAAGGCTAACTCACTTGCGTTCCAATACAGTGGACCACAATAAATCACTCTACATAGACATGTAATCACATAAACACATACGAATTTTATTCCCAGATAATGACCGTTCTGCGGCGTTACTAGAGTTCCAATTAGAAATAGCAGTGATCAAGTGCTCTTCCAATAAGACTTCCAGAAAACCATAGATTCAATCAACATCTTATGAACCAAATCCCATACCTACATAATCATGTAAACATGTTATCATATAAGCATACAAGACATGTTAATGTCTCAATGAAGCGAGACAAACCCATTGTGGTACTAACCACTTCCCACGTAACCAAAGTATTCAAACCCGGTATGCTCTGATACCAAGTTGTAATGCTCCAAAATAACACAATAAAGATAACTCAAATGCAGAACAAATATGAGAAACAACATACTTTCATATGTTAGAATATATTGTTTAACAACCAGTTAAATGCCATGTAGGCTTACATCTTTCCAAGTCATTGCTTGGTTACACAAATTGAGTCTTGCTCATTACATCCTAAGCCCTTGGCTTTGCAAATAACCAACATACACACACAATACATAATTAAGAAGCTCTTGCTTCCCGAAAGTCCATCCATGCTATTGCCTCAGAGGAAACATCTTATCTGTACCTGAAAATAGTATTCCCATATAGGGAGAGCCAATAGCTCAGTAGAAATAATCTAACACAATTTATGAAGTTTAGCAAAGGTATAAATACCTCGTATATAAACAATACCGATACGGATGTATCCACAAGGCTTGCATAACCATATGCCACTAAGACCAATCTTGTTCCATTTTCCTTCAATTCATTTCCAGTTCATGTATGCTACTCAATTCATGAGTTTAATTCATTATCTTTCAACAACCAAAATGAGACTACAACTCAATGGTTTTCCCATTTATGCAAAACACACACAACACTTCAATCTGCCCTTTACGGATATTTCGTTTGCGGGAATCGACACCCATGTATATTCTCAAATATGCCATTTTACGGATATTTCGTCTGAGGACTCAGCACACATTTATATAAGAGATTTCAGGTCTTTCACCCAGGACACTTAGGCCAACTTGCTTTAAATGGAGTCCATCCCCTTTCTTCTCCCAAACAAATATACATATGCAATATATTATAAGGATAAGTACATATGGAGTATATCCCATTTCTTCTCCCAACAAATACAGATATACGATGTATTTATAGCACGGTCAAATTCAATGACAACCAACAATAGATTAGCATTAAATCGCTAATCCTCATACAATTTCTACAACAATCATGACTATCCTCCACCGATAGCCCAACACATTTATCTCTAGACAAATATTAAATCTCAAGATAAATAATTGATTCAAAACTTCCAAAGGTGTGAGATAATACATATCCAATTTCACCACCTATATCAATAACCAACCAATTTAACATATTCAGTGTTAATTCCAATTATTTATACAGAATAATCATTTTATCAAATTAGGACAAAAATCCCACTTTTTCCAATATTGACCCAAACACCCAAAATCAACTATTTTGGTACACCAAGATCTTATATTCAAACCCCATACTCATTTATCTCTTATACATCAAAAACCCCTTTTTTCATTTCACATCCAAATCTTAGATTTGTCCAAACCACAACCAAATCTCATCATCTATACACAATAGCAAATAACTAAGCTAAAAACCATATTAGAGTGTAGAAAATCCCTACCTCAAGTGTAGGAGACGAACAAGCAAGATCAAAACTCCAAAGATGACGAAACCAACTCTTACTTGGATTAACACGGAGCTCTTGAAGCCCTCTACCTTATTCTCAAGGACACTAAGGTCAAGAAGTCAATGGATTTAGATGAAACCTTAGAGAGAAGGTGACTTCTAGAGAGTGAAGCTATAGATTTAGGGTTTGTAAGTGAAAAAGGAGATCAAAAATGAAGCAAAACAGCGCTGCTGTGAACTGATGTACATCAGGCTCGCTCGAGCGACCAGACACAAAAAGGTCGCCTCGCTCGAGCGCAAGAAGTGTCGCTCGAGCGTAAAATGTGAAGTTTCAGGTCTGCAATGTAGAAGCGCACTCGAGCGCAAGAATGCTCGCTTGAGCGAAGGAACTCATAACACAGGGCTCGCTTGAGCGCAAGAGTGCTCGCTCAAGCAAATAATACCAACCTTCAGGTCTCACATACGCGCAGACGCACGCTCGAGCGTAAGAGTGCTCACTCGAGCGAGGAGACACACCACACAAAGCTCACTTGAGCACAAGAACCCTCGCTCGAGCGAAGAAGCAAATACCCAAGGCTCGCTCGAGCACAAAAGGCCTCGCTCAAGCGAAGAAGCCAAATCTTGGGCAGTAACCTTTTGTTCCAACTCATAACCAACCTGTTCCAAACTTACCCAACACATCCCACAACTCAAATACAAAGAATGGAGGATGGAAATAAGGTATAAACAACGACATACAACCATGGAACCCAAGTCCGAAACACAATAAAGGTCGGGATAAAATCAGGATCGCTATATACCCGTTGTTCGGTCTTCGAGTCTTGACTTACAAATACAAATATTCATAGCACAATTTCTTAATATACTGTAGACACCCCATTTTTGACCGTCCTCAAGACTTGGACGTCACCGTTGGAACACTCGGTGATCATCCATGTTCGTGTTTGTTTGGAGTTCCCGGAGTTCTCGGCTACGCGCCTTGCCTCAGGATCTCCGAACTTGACCGTTCTGTGTCTGGTTTTGCACCAAACACTTGTGTTCTGCCTTGGAGGGGCAGGGAATGCCTTGTGAGGCATCCCCACACACCACTGGCAGTGGCTAGAGGCCACCGGCTGGTTGGTGTTTCCACCGGCACTATATTGTGCCGGTCGGCACTCTTTTGTGCCGGTCGGCAGTCAATTTTGGCAAATGACCATTTTGCCCTGCCGACTACTGTACAGCTGCTTTATCAGATATTTTTAGGCAGCTGTATCACTTTTTGCTCCCCTCCATACACGTGTATGGAGGGATGAGCCTTTAGGCTTGCTTAACTTGTAAGTTTTGTGCCTATACAAGAGAAGCCTCTTCTCTTGACTCAAGGGTGGAAGTTCTTGAGAGACTTAGCCATTTTAGAGAGAACCAAGCTCTGGTTTCTAGGGTTAGAATAGATACACATCCTATCTCTCTCTTTCTCTTTTGTATTCTAGGTGTTTTGGTTCACATTATTGCACTAAAACATCTAGTCTTCCACCTTTCCTTGGTGTCCTAAAAATCAGAGCTTTCTTGAAGTTTTTGGCTGGTTTGAAGCTCAAGGAAGCAACAACATCAACCTTTGTGAAGGTGGTCATCAAGGGTAAGAAACTAGCTCTTTTTACCCCATTCTTGCACTCCATTTTTGCCTAGTTTTGAACTGTTTTGTGCTTAGTCTTTAACACATAAAAGTTCTATTTTTTAAGCCTCTTTATTGTTCATTAAGAGTGCTTGGTGGTTTGGGCAAGTTTGACCACCCTTAGGCCTTGAAAAGGCCCTTTTTTGTGCTATTTTGTGAGAGATCCGAGACTTTGGTGCTTGGGCCTCTCCACCACTGAAATCTTGAGGGATTTCAGTGGTGGAGATGGTGCCTTGAAGTCTCCAAAAGGGAGGGCCACCCCTCTCCTTGATGTCCTTGGAAAGGGCAAGTTTTGGCCTCCAAAGGAGCACCATGTTTGGTTGTTTGTTGAGCATGTCTTGGTTGCATTTTATGTTTATTATGCCCTAATATGACATTGTTATATAGTTGGTTTTGGTCCCCTATGCATGATTAGCATAGTTGCCTTGTAATGCCTCTTTGGTCTCTTAACATGCCTAAGTTGTGTGCCTTAGTTTCTAGCATGTTTTAGGCTTGCATTTGTGAAGATTTTGTGCTCATATTGCCATGTTTTAGGTCTGTCCATAGTCATTTTGGTCAATCTCAGCACGCATTATATAGCCTCTTTGTATTTGGCTTGTTGGCCTTAAGAGCATGAATGTATAGCATGCCTTGTTTGCATCATTTTAGTGGCTTGGAACCACCTAGCATGCTATTTCAGTCCCTTTGGTGTGCTTGTATGCTTGCCTTAGTGGCCTCTTTAATGCTTTAAAAGCATGTGTTGAATGCTCCATGTTTTGGCCTTAATGCATGCCTTTGATTTCAAGCCTCTTAGATGCCATCTAAGTGGTCCTTTGGGCCTAATTTGACATGCCAAAAACTGTTTTGGGTTGATTAATGCATGCCATAATTGCCTTGCATAGGTGTGGTTTAATGCTTCATAGACTTGCTTTGAAGACTTGGGCCATTTGTTGCATGTTTAGCTTGCTTTGTTGCATGATTTGGCATCATGTTTTGCATGATTTTCAGAGTTTTATATGCATGCTAATTGTCCATGTTTAACTCATTTCAAGTGTGCTTGAGAGTTGCCATGTTTGTGTCTAAGTGTTGGATCATAATTGCATGCATGTGTGTGTGTATTTTAACCTTCATTTGGGCACTTTGACCACTGATTTTGGGCCTATTAGGGGCTGCCCAATTCATATTTAAGCCCACCTTTTATTTGGTTTGCATGCTTACCTTGCATGCTTGCTTGTATGTTTGCATGAATACATTGCGTTACCCATGTTGCATGATAGATAACATGACTAGGTTGCATTGTATCAACATGCATCCTTGTCCCTTGAGTTGGTGATGGGGATTGGGACTTTGGTTTGCTTGGTTTGCATACATTGAAATCAAAATTGCGTTCTTGGTTCTTAGGGCCATCATGCATGGAAATGCGCGATTGGTGGTCCGGGAATCGAGACACATGCCCCCTTGAGTCAAAAACATGATAAGGGGTGCGTGTAGTGCATAAATATATTGAATTGCATTGCCATGCAAGTTTTGCCCTCTGCTGCTGTGAGTTGCAGGTTCTGCAGGTATTTTGTGCCGGCCGGCAGTGTTTAGTGCCGACCGGCAGTCAATTTTCAGCCGATGGATAAATCCAGTGCCGGTGGCCTTCTCCTTCAGCCGGTGGTGTCCTATCCCAGCCGGTGGTGATCCCCAGTGCCCTGAGAGGCACTCCTGGGACTTTGATAATTTTCTGAGGAGGAGAGCAGAGGAAACAGAGGCAATCCGTGCATGGCAGTGCGGTTCCGAACCAGTCCCGAGTGCGTGTTGTATCCGGTCCTCATCCCGAGGCGATTTACTGTTTAAATTAGATTAATTATTTTATTTAATTAATTTAGTTTATTTGTAATATTTTAATTAGCTTGCGTAGTTAGTTAATTTGTATATTCTTTCGGTCCCTCCGAGTGAGGGCAAATTTGTATAAGTGTGTGTGAGTGGGTGTATGTCTTCCAATCCCCATTTCTTTCTTCCCTTTTATTTACCCCTTATGTTGGTAGATTAGGGCACATCTAAATTAGCATACTTATGTCATGCATGCGTGCATCCATGCATTTGTTTACATGCACCGGGCTCGGTACATCATACAAACTGCATCGTATTTCAATTCCAATTTGAATACGTGATAGTTGTAACATTTCACGTGCCATGTTAGGGTTAGCCGAGCCTACTCTAGATTGCATCTATGCCTGTGTTGCATTAGCCACTTAACATGAACTAGGTCATGCATGTTTGCTAACCGGGTTATTTTTTTGGCACGGAGTACGATGTAAGTTTTTATGCTTTAGCACTTCGCATTCGTGTGAATGTTGCCATGACAGTATGCTTACCATGCGGCTAAGTGCTTATATGAGATACACTGTTTGAATGCTTGTGGGTGGAGGTTGGATTGCTTGAGTTGGAATAACTCATTGAAATCCGTATTTTAGCCTACTTGCGAGTAGCAAAACCAACACATTTTTCGAGACAAAAACGGATATGCAATGATTATTTCCGAATTAGGCAACCTAGTCTATACTTGTTTGCTGTGCGCATAACGTAGTAAATCTAGGCTAATAACCGGTATAAGAACGCATAATGTTTTCAAAATCGGATATCACGGTTAGTAGAGGCCGGTTTTCGGGCCGGGCGAAAGGGGGTGCTCATAGCTGACCTTCCCGATCGTACCCAAGCTCCCGAGCCAAGACTTTTGGTGATGATAGACACGTGGCCTTCGGCACCGAGTCAAGGTTTCCTAAATTCCCTCATAAAAAATATTTAGGTGGCGACTCTGTAATCTGGCAAAGCAGTCCATGTTTGGCACTTCTTTTCAAAAAATCTGTTTTTCTCAAAAACGATTTGCCAGAGTTGGACTCTTTGGTTCAGATTAAGAACCGTGACAATTTGAGTCCTTTGAACTGTAGTGACCCAATACGAACGGAACGGGACCTTAACCCTCCCGGGATGCGTTCGGGGACGTCTACAGTTTCTGGCGACTCCGCTGGGGAGTTTTAGAGAGCTTGACTCGAACTCGTGATATCCTGTTTTGATTTCGCTTATGTGTTTCTTTGCATTGCATGTGCATTGGTGCGCCTAGGACACAGTGTTTGCTATCTGCCATTCCTGAACGGTTTGCCGGAGGCTTGTCTTGTCAAGACATGACCATAAGGCTGACCGGTTATGGGCTCTGACAGCATGGGAACACAAACCCCGGTTTTACTGGGGCACCCTTTTCGACCATTCGACCTAGTGCATATTCGGATCCATAGTGACCATTCCAAACTAGGACAGGTTGCTTACCCGATGTTAGGTTGTTTGAAACCGCTGTGTGCGTAGTGAAACCCTAGCTCCTGACAAAATAGGACAGGGAACCCTACCCCAACATAGGGGTGTTTTGGCTCTCTTTTACTTGCTATGTGCTTTTAGAGTGTATCTCTACAGGGAATGCATATACCAGTTTGCGAGTCTGGGTATCCGGCCTGAGGGCACCAGTATCAGTGTTTTTGAAAATCAGTTATATCTGCGGGTATCAGATTCAGATTTGGGGCAGTGATTTCGAGGAACAGTGATCAGTAATAGAATACAGTCGTTCAGCTTTGCTCATATCCGTTCCAGTGAAGTTGAGCTGAGATGCTGTCTGTTTTCTCTTTTGCTAGGTAGTCTTGGAACCATAGCTTCAGAAGGCTCCAATATCCCCCGAGGTTCATCAGATTTGTGCTGATAGACTTTGTCAGGTCAAAGACTCAGTTCAAAGGTAATCAGGCAGCCAGAAGGCTAGTCAGGCACAGACCACCAGTACAACAGCTACCAGATCAGTGATCTTTGAGCAGTCGGGTTGAGATTACCGAGCCTACTGCAGACACAGATATACCGATTACTCAGTTAGATCAGGACAATATGTCGAGTTTGGAAGAGATGGTGCGCCAACTCCAGGATAGTATGAAAGCCATGCAGCAAGACGCTGTCCATCAAGCAGAATTCGCCAAGCAACAGGCTGTGGTCATAGCCCAACAGGCAGAGACAATTACTAGGTTAGAGCAGCAAACTGGAGTATCTACTTCACATCAAGCTCCTCCCCCACTAAGAGCTCCAACACCCGGGGAGACACCAAATGTCCAGGCAGATACGGACATTCCAGTCGGGCCAGCTCCGCCCCCGATTCTACCGCAACTATCCAAGGCGCCCACGCCTATCAATGTACCGGACTCTCCCTTTGAGTTCGAAGCGGACCCCACAGCGCTGAAGCTGAGTAAGTTGGAAAAAATGTTTAAGAAATCCAAGGAGTCAGGTCTATTCCCGACATCGAGGATGGGTATACGGACGCAGTTGTGACGCTGCCAGATCGGTTCAAGATGCCTCAAATTGACCGATTTGATGGGTCCGGGGACCCCATGGTGCACCTGAGATTGTTTTCAGATATCTTAAGGCCGATGGGCCTCACCAGACTACAGAAGCTCTCCCTATTTGGCAGGACCCTGTCGGGTGTGGCGGCCATCTGGTATGCCAAGTTGGAAGACAATGTTAAGAGGAATTGGGATGAGATGGCCGAGGCCTTCGTTTTACAATACTCGTATAACACACAAATCGAGATTACAACCCGTGATCTCGAGACGACGAGACAAGAGGTTAAGGAAAGCTTCTCTGAATTTGTGACCCGATGGAGAGCAAAGGCCTCAATGATGACCATTAGGCCAACGAATAAGGATCAAATACGGATGGTTGTGCGTAACCTACAACCCAAGCTTATGCAAAAGATGATTGTGCTCCCCTTCCCCACCTTTTTAGATCTACATGAGATGGGAGTACAGATCGAGGATGCGATGAAGCAGGGTTTGATTGACCAAGACCGAGAGCAGCCCAAGAGGGCATTCAACCGCAGTTCGAATGCAACCACCGGTGGTGATGCAGCTGCTAGGACTTCAGACATGGGCATGGTCACCACCACCACACCAAGAGCAGCCACCCCCTTTGTTGGTACATCCACTTCAAACCCCCGAACTTCAGACTATCTACCCCGAGGCAAGAGGGTCTTCACCCCACTCTATATGTCTTTGTCTAAGGCCCTGGGGGTCCTACTCAGGAAAGGACATTTGAAACCGTTAGAGCAACGGCCTCTACCCGATCCTCTCCCTCCAAAGCATGACCCGGCTAAGTACTGTGCTTTCCATCAGCAAATCGGTCATGACACCGACAGTTGCGTCCGTCTCCGCCACGAGATACAAAATTTGATTGACAACAAGGTCATTGTTGCACCAACTCAGTAAAGTCTATCGTCATTGGATCAGTGAACTTGGGGGATAGTACGAGTATGTGATCGGGGGATGAACCACCTGCGGGCGGCACTCAGTTTACTTCAGATGTGGGAATGACACACACTGTTTTGAGCATTTGCGAATGCTAGTTTTGTAGTTTCTGACTTGGGTGTTGAGTCAGTTCTGTAGTTTTGTTTTGAGTCTGTCTCTTTGTCTTGAGTCAGTCTTTTTGATTAAGGGTCTGTCTTGTTGTATCGAGTCAGTCCCATTGTACAAAGGTCGGGTGATTCCGGGGGGGGGGGGACCTCGGGCGTCACCATTTTGTTTTTGTGTTTGTCTTTTCATTTTGTTTTGAGCTTGTTTCTGCAAGGAAGCCAGTTGTACCAATAGTTATGAACGAAACAGCAGTGGTTTTTCACGCTCTCGCGTTTGCTTCTTCTGCCTGGTGCCAGTTATGCCGGAATGAGATGACAGTATTTGACTAAGAACTTTGTCTTTCCTGTGCCTTGAAGTCATTGTAATGACCTGAGTTTTTCAAAACTTTTTCAACACTGCGGTGAAAACAAAGAGGGAGGAATTCCTCGGGATTTGCAAAACTTTGATCAAACTGAGAGAAAGAGAGGCATGCTAAGCCCTTAATGAATGAAATCATGCTTGTTAGTGTGAGTACTGAGAAGGACCCTAGCTTGATCCAGATTGGTCCCACACTGTCTTCAGTGCGAGCGATTTGTCGCTTTCTTAAAAACTTTCAAAAAATGTTTTGCGCGGTCCTGCAAAGACATGAGTGGAATCGCTCTTGAGATTGTGCAGCTTAGGATCGCTCTCAGCCTCGAGACTTGAGTCCTTGCCTTCAAACCTTGAACTTGCATTCAGAATGTTCAACGGTCAACCACAATGTGAGGCCTGTGTGGCCAGATTCAAAGCAGCCCATGAATTAGAGGCAAGAAAGTCGGATCAAGAAGATCAGAAGATCAGAAGAAGCTTGCAAAGCTAGAACAGAAGTACCCTTGAACTAGGGGCAAAAAATATCCGATGTTCGAAGAGCCAAAGGTGGATCCTTCTGCAATCAATACAACAGCCACTCTCCTGGATACAGAGGGCTTCAATCTCAAAACCATTTGGCATGGACTTGTTACACTTTTACCCTTTGAGAGGCTCGCTGGGCTGAAAACCCGAAAGGGCGACCCAGGCAAAAGTTAGAGCGAGACAAAAAATATATATACAAAAAAATGCAAAAAGAAAAAAAAAAAGAGAAAAATACAAAAAGAAAGAAAAAAGAGAAGAAAAAAAAGAAAAAAAAGAAGAAAAGAAATGAAAATGAAAAAAGAAAAAAAAGAAAAGACAGAAGAACAAAGCTCGCAAGGTCGAAAACCTGTAATAGGCGCCTTGGCAAAAGTTAGAGCATAAAAAGGAGAGGTTAAATACCCGAGTGTACCTTACCCCCGAACTACGTAAGGCTTGATTCCCATCTTTGGGATACGTAGGCAACTTCATCCTGAAGTCCAGCCGTAAAACACTTCAATTTGATTGTGTCCATGCGATGGTTCTGGTCATCTTTGTCTTCTCTGTATCTGAGGATTTGGTTGTGTTCGTCACTCTGAGGACTGACTACAATGCGCCGCTATGCTATCCAAACAAGGGGCAACTTTCCGTTGCCATTCAGTGTGCTGCGGCGCCATCCAAACAAGGGGAAACTCTTCGTTGCCATTCAGTGTGCCGCGGCGCCATTCAAACAAGGGGCAACTTTCCGTTGCCATTCAATGCGCCGCGGTGCCGTTCAAACAAGGGGCAACTTTCCGTTGCCATGCAGCTCCCCTCCAGCAAGGGGCAATTTTCCTTCGAATCTGAGGTTGTGCATCTCGAGAGTGGGTTCTATGCTCGTTGAGCAGTGGCCGTTTGCAAAAATAGTTTTTGAGAATTTTTACTGAGGTTGACTAATTTTCTCGAAAATTGTTTCATCTTTTCCAAAACTGGACCATTTCTTAGACCCCAAAAAGGAAAATTTTCAGTGCTCATAGCCTGACTTACATGATTTCAAATCAAAAATCGAACAAGCGTGTTAATCTAACTCTCATGTTGGTCAAAACTGTTTTAGTAGACAGCAAAATAAAAAAATGGTCAAAATGATGAACTAGGGGCACATTGAGTCAGGCTTCCTGTCTTTTCCCCATTGTCAACATACTTGCCAAGAAGGGCATCATACTTACCGGAAAAGGGCACAACAAAAGGGCTGAAAGCTCTCAACATCCTCCAAGCAGTGAGGTATCAAGCCAGGTGCGAAGCACGAACTGGACTGGGGCAAGGTATTCCACTCCATCATCTGGGCAAATCTAACCATGTCCAAACTCCCGACAGAGCATCGTCGACCAATGTCAGCCGCAGATTCGCTAAACACCCAATTGTAGCGCGGCCCCTCTGTGGAAGAAACTCACTGTTGTGAAAAGAAGAAGAATCTAGCAGAATGCTAGGGGCACGAGCCCACAACTCTCTGTTTATCCATCAACCATCTAGGGGAGGATTGAAAAATGAGAGATTGAAGAATAGAGAGATGTGCGATGAGAGAAAAAGTGAGAAAAGGGCTTTTTCAGAAAACAAGAGATTGAATGCCGAGTGATGTGAGAATCACAAATGAGAAAGTGTGGGAAATAATACCCGGTGAAACAGGCTCCCTGTGCGCATTTGAGTCTTTTGTTGTGTTTTGTTTGTCTCGATTCTTGTTTTGAGTCGTTTCAAGTGTCAATAGATGTGTTTAGGTTGTTTACCTTTATTTTCCGTTGTTGGGTTGTCTTTGCTGTGTTCAGTTATAGGCTTAATACCCGGTCGAGAACTCATTTCCTCAATTTCAAAAATGATTTGTTGTGTGCTCAGAGTGCTGTGCCATTCTCCACATTTGTGCAAAAAAGGAATTTGTTCTTTCGAAAACTGCAGGGTCCACCCCCGATAAGTGTGAGAATAGTAAAATCAGGAGCTATCTGAAGCTATATAGGTTCCAGACTGCAAAGCAAAAGAAAAGAAGGAAAATTGAAGCACCTGAGTGTATTTCACCTTCAGCCAACTCTGAGATCGCATTCCGTATGTACCTCTTCAGACCTTGTCAGTGTTCCGAAGAATGAGCGTGCCTCTATCCCAAGTGTAAGCCTGCTTCAAGTCAGAATGGCAATTAAAGCAGCAGCAGATGTTATTTCTCTCTAATATAAACAGGGTGTCCCCTTTTCAGCAGAGTGTGTTACAAACCCCTCCGAGAGATAAATCGAAGGTTGTGTTTGAATTGGTCTCATTAAGGCTTGTATTCCCTTATTCGGCATTTTGTTTCAAATATGCGTTGTCACGCACGTTTCACTTGCATTGTTATGCACCGTTACACCTGCATCGTTATGCACATTATAGTTCCTTTTTATACACATTGCGTGCATACGTGCATCGTTTTACTTACATGTGTTCAAGTTCCTTTTTATACACATTGCGTGCATACGTGCATCGTTTTACTTACATGTGTTCAAGTTCCTTTTTATACACATTGCGTGCATACGTGCATCGTTTTACTTACATGTGTTCAAGTTCCTTTTTATACACATTGCGTGCATACATGCATCGCTTTACTTACATGTGTTCAAGTTCCTTTTTATACACATTGCGTGCATACGTGCATCGTTTTACTTACATGTGTTCAAGTTCCTTTTTATACACATTGCGTGCATACGTGCATCGTTTTACTTACATGTGTTCAAGTTCCTTTTTATACACATTGCGTGCATACGTGCATCGCTTTACTTACATGTGTTCAAGTTCCTTTTTATACACATTGCGTGCATACGTGCTTCGCTTTACTTACATGTGTTCAAGTTCCTTTTCATACACATTGCTCACGTTGACCGCTTGCTTTACTTACATGTGTTCAATTTCCAGTCTCATTACACATTGCCTGCGCGATTGCATGCTTTACTTACATATGTATTTTCAGATTTCATTACACATTGCTTGCATGCGTGCATCGTTTTACTCACATGTTCAATTTTCCTATCACACATTGTACACGTTGTTGCGTGTTCTTTACTTACATGTGTTTGTACTTTCATAGCATTGTTATGATTACTCTAAATTGCATTGTTATGCACCCCCTTCACTTGCATTGTGATGCACGTTTCAATCGCATTGTTATACACACTCTGTTTTCGAAACACCGGGATACGTCCCTATGTTTCTCATTCCTTGCGGAACACCGGGATACATCCCTATGTTTCACATTCCTTGCAGAACACCGGGATACGTCCCTATGTTTCTCCTTCTTTTCTAACCACTGGGATACGTCCCTAATCTTGGGATACGTCCCTAAAATCTTGGGATACGTCCCTAAACCTTGGGATACATCCCTAAACACCGGGATACGTCCCCATATTTCACCATCTTTGGTTAAGAGCATCTGGAATACGCTCCAATGCTTATACCTTTCCGAAACACTGGGATACGTTCCTATGTTTCTTTGCATGATCATAAGTTATGCTCGGCCTTTTGCATCGTCAGTTGCATCTTGCCCCCGCCTACGGGCGCATACCTTATCTGCGGCTTGTATGCCTGTGCCTGAACTACGCTGGTTTGATTCCTAAGGTACGTAGGCAGCTTACGAGTTCAACCATTTGCGCTTTGTATGTTTGTCCAAGTCTTCGGCCTTGTCAAAAATGGGTCGTCTCTGGGCTTTGACATTCACTCCCGTCATTCTTATGACTTTCGAGTTCTGTCAAAGAGGGGCAACCGTAGACACCCCATTTTTGACCGTCCTCAAGACTTGGACGTCACCGTTGGAACACTCGGTGATCATCCATGTTCGTGTTTGTTTGGAGTTCCCGGAGTTCTCGGCTACGCGCCTTGCCTCAGGATCTCCGAACTTGACCGTTCTGTGTCTGGTTTTGCACCAAACACTTGTGTTCTGCCTTGGAGAGGCAGGGAATGCCTTGTGAGGCATCCCCACACACCACCGGCAGTGGCTAGAGGCCACCGGCTGGTTGGTGTTTCCACCGGCACTATATTGTGCCGGTCGGCAATCAATTTTGGCAAATGACCATTTTGCCCTGCCGACTACTGTACAGCTGCTTTATCAGATATTTTTAGGCAGCTGTATCACTTTTTGCTCCCCTCCATACACGTGTATGGAGGGATGAGCCTTTAGGCTTGCTTAACTTGTAAGTTTTGTGCCTATACAAGAGAAGCCTCTTCTCTTGACTCAAGGGTGGAAGTTCTTGAGAGACTTAGCCATTTTTAGAGAGAACCAAGCTCTGGTTTCTAGGGTTAGAATAGATACACATCCTATCTCTCTCTTTCTCTTTTGTATTCTAGGTGTTTTGGTTCACATTATTGCACTAAAACACCTAGTCTTCCACCTTTCCTTGGTGTCCTAAAAAATCAGAGCTTATTCTTGAAGTTTTTGGCTGGTTTGAAGCTCAAGGAAGCAACAACATCAACCTTTGTGAAGGTGGTCATCAAGGGTAAGAAACTAGCTCTTTTTACCCCATTCTTGCACTCCATTTTTGCCTAGTTTTGAACTGTTTTTGTGCTTAGTCTTTAACACATAAAAGTTCTGTTTTTTAAGCCTCTTTATTGTTCATTAAGAGTGCTTGGTGGTTTGGGCAAGTTTGACCACCCTTAGGCCTTGAAAAGGCCCTTTTTTGTGCTATTTTGTGAGAGATCCGAGACTTTGGTGCTTGGGCCTCTCCACCACTGAAATCTTGAGGGATTTCAGTGGTGGAGATGGTGCCTTGAAGTCTCCAAAAGGGGAGGGCCACCCCCTCTCCTTGATGTCCTTGGAAAGGGCAAGTTTTGGCCTCCAAAGGAGCACATGTTTGGTTGTTTGTTGAGCATGTCTTGGTTGCATTTTATGTTTATTATGCCCTAATATGACATTGTTATAAGTTGGTTTTGGTCCCCTATGCATGATTAGCATAGTTGCCTTGTAATGCCTCTTTGGTCTCTTAACATGCCTAAGTTGTGTGCCTTAGTTTCTAGCATGTTTTAGGCTTGCATTTGTGAAGATTTTGTGCTCATATTGCCATGTTTTAGGTCTATCCATAGTCATTTTGGTCAATCTCAGCATGCATTATATAGCCTCTTTGTATTTGGCTTGTTGGCCTTAAGAGCATGAATGTATAGCATGCCTTGTTTGCATCATTTTAGTGGCTTGGAACCACCTAGCATGCTATTTCAGTCCCTTTGGTGTGCTTGTATGCTTGCCTTAGTGGCCTCTTTAATGCTTTAAAAGCATGTGTGAATGCTCCATGTTTTGGCCTTAATACATGCCTTTGATTTCAAGCCTCTTAGATGCCATCTAAGTGGTCCTTTGGGCCTAATTTGACATGCCAAAAATCTGTTTTGGGTTGATTAATGCATGCCATAATTGCCTTGCATAGGTGTGGTTTAATGCTTCATAGACTTGCTTTGAAGACTTGGGCCATTTGTTGCATGTTTAGCTTGCTTTGTTGCATGATTTGGCATCATGTTTTGCATGATTTTCAGAGTTTTATATGCATGCTAATTGTCCATGTTTAACTCATTTCAAGTGTGCTTGAGAGTTGCCATGTTTGTGTCTAAGTGTTGGATCATATTGCATGCATGTGTGTGTGTATTTTAACCTTCATTTTGGGCACTTTGACCACTGATTTTGGGCCTATTAGGGGCTGCCCAATTCATATTTAAGCCCACCTTTTATTTGGTTTGCATGCTTACCTTGCATGCTTGCTTGTATGTTTGCATGAATACATTGCGTTACCCATGTTGCATGATAGATAACATGACTAGGTTGCATTGTATCAACATGCATCCCTTGTCCCTTGAGTTGGTGATGGGGATTGGGACTTTGGTTTGCTTGGTTTGCATACATTTGAAATCAAAATTGCGTTCTTGGTTCTTAGGGCCATCATGCATGGAAATGCGCGATTGGTGGTCCGGGAATCGAGACACATGCCCCCTTGAGTCAAAAACATGATAAGGGGTGCGTGTAGTGCATAAATATATTGAATTGCATTGCCATGCAAGTTTTGCCCTCTGCTGCTGTGAGTTGCAGGTTCTGCAGGTATTTGTGCCGGCCGGCAGTGTTTAGTGCCGACCGGCAGTCAATTTTCAGCCGATGGATAATCCAGTGCCGGTGGCCTTCTCCTTCAGCCGGTGGTGTCCTACCCCAGCCGGTGGTGATCCCCAGTGCCCTGAGAGGCACTCCTGGGACTTTGATAATTTTCTGAGGAGGAGAGCAGAGGAAACAGAGGCAATCCGTGCATGGCAGTGCGGTTCCGAACCAGTCCCGAGCGCGTGTTGCATCCGGTCCTCATCCCGAGGCGATTTACTGTTTAAATTAGATTAATTATTTTATTTAATTAATTTAGTTTATTTGTAATATTTTAATTAGCTTGCGTAGTTAGTTAATTTGTATATTCTTTCGGTCCCTCCGAGTGAGGGCAAATTTGTAATAAGTGTGTGTGAGTGGGTGTATGTCTTCCAATCCCCATTTCTTTCTTCCCTTTTATTTACCCGCTTATGTTGGTAGATTAGGGCACATCTAAATTAGCATACCTTATGCAATGCATGCGTGCATCCATGCATTTGTTTACATGCACCGGGCTCGGTACATCATACAAACTGCATCGTATTTTCAATTCCAATTTGAATACGTGATAGTTGTAACATTTCACGTGCCATGCTTAGGGTTAGCCGAGCCTACTCTAGATTGCATCTATGCCTGTGTTGCATTAGCCACTTAACATGAACTAGGTCATGCATGTTTGCTAACCGGGTTATTGTTTTTGGCACGGAGTACGATGTAAGTTTTTATGCTTTAGCACTTCGCATGCGTGTGAATGTTGCCATGACAGTATGCTTACCATGCGGCTAAGTGCTTATATGAGATACACTGTTTGAATGCCTGTGGGTGGAGGTTGGATTGCTTGAGTTGGAATAACTCATTGAAATCCGTATTTTAGCCTACTTGCGAGTAGCAAAACCAACACGTTTTTCGAGACAAAACAGATATGCAATGATTATTTCTGAATTAGGCAACCTAGTCTATACTTGTTTGCTGTGCGCATAACGTAGTAAATCTAGGCTAATAACCGGTATAAGAACGCATAATGTTTTCAAAATCGGATATCACGGTTAGTAGAGGCCGGTTTTCGGGCCGGGCGAAAGGGGGTGCTCATAGCTGACCTTCCCCGATCGTACCCAAGCTCCCGAGCCAAGACTTTTGGTGATGACGGACACGTGGCCTTCGGCACCGAGTCAAGGTTTCCTAAATTCCCTCATAAAAAATATTTAGGTGGCGACTCTGTAATCTGGCAAAGCAGTCCATGTTTGGCACTTCTTTTCAAAAAATCTGTTTTTCTCAAAAACGATTTGCCAGAGTTGGACTCTTTGGTTCAGATTAAGAACCGTGACAATTTGAGTCCTTTGAACTGTAGTGACCCAATACGAACGGAACGGGACCTTAACCCTCCCGGGATGCGTTCGGGGACGTCTACATATACATTCTAGTCAATCAGTCGATTCTTAACCTTCTTCGGTTTATCCGTTACTTGTTCGTTCGGTTGTTTCTATTCTTTCTTTAATTTCTTTCAGGCTTATAATATGCATATGGATGTGTATGATACGTGAAAATCATGTAAATGAAGGCCCATAAATTAGAAAACGGAAAAATAATAAAATTAGAAAATATGCCCTGTTTGGCCGATCGTGCGGTGGCCTTGGCCACATGAGCGGTGGTGAAGCAGTGTGCAACTTTGGCCAAATCAAGGTTGGCCGCTCGAGCGGTCTGGGTGAAAAACCAGGCCGAAATCTGCTTTGGACCAAAACTCCTTTTGCAAAATCATGCTCCAATTGTCCAAATTTAGATTTAATTTATTTTCTTTATATCAAACCCACAAATCTTAAAATATGAATTAAACTTTCAAAATTCTTGAAAACTTCATGATGTGTGTAAAAACTTCATGATGTATGTAAAAATAGAGCCCAATTTCATATTAATAACAAAAATCAAACTTAATTATGAATTACACAAATTAATTTCTTAGAAATTTAACTTAACTCAATTTAAGACCAAAAACTTAATGTATGGTCATAGATGTCCCAAAATGTGTTTAAATTGAATAAAACTTTTAAATTCAATTACATGCATGGATCAAACAAATTCCTAGTTTTCATAATAAAATCAAAACTTCATTTAATTCCAAAATCAATTCTCAAATTTCAGGAACTTATGATTTTTTTAACTTTTTCTTCAAAGTCATTTATATACTCCATTGCATGGATCCAATCTTCAAACATTTCTTGTTGCATGTAATTCGTATAACTCAATTCAAGAATGATTCTCAAAATTAAACTCAAACTTAACAAATTTAGAGAATCATAACTCATAATCTTCAACTTAACTTGATTTTATATGCAAAACCCAATTTCTATCAATTTATATAATTTATCCTCAAATCTTCATTTTTATTCCTCTCAAAATCCATCTTGAATCAATTTATGTCTAGATTATTTAAACAATACTAGGAAGAGGATGAAATTTCTTACCTTAAGATGAATTTCCCATAATTTTTAACATCAATCTTGGTATCCCACAAAACCCTCTTCTTCGTTATTCTTCCTTTCTTTTTTTCCCATGGTTTGCTCCAGCAAATTGATCACAATGTATATATAAGTAATGAAGCTCTCTCTCTCTCTCTCTCTCGGCTGCTTCCAGAGCACACATGCACCTCCCTCTTTTGATTTCATTTCTTTCTTTATTTCATTCTTTCTCTTGAATAAAGTTTCCAACACCAAGGTACTAACATACACCCATTACTAACTCATCACACTACACACGTGCACAATCTAGATATTTCTTCAATTTAATTTATGATTAGAATTAACTTAATATATAATTATCCATTAACTTTGTTAAACACAATTTGATCTTAATTAATCTTAATTAGCACACAATTTAGTTAATCATAATTAAACACAAATCCCACATAATTTAATTAATCTAATTGACTTCAATTGGGGCCCAATTAATTATATTTAATTTTTACCATTCTAAATCTGATTTTTAATCAAACTTCCGAAAAGCTCCAAATATTAAATTAAGATTATTGTCATCATCAATTTTGATTTCCTAAATCATTTAGGCCTTCAATTTTTGATCAGACTCAAATTTTCATCAATAAATTACATATTCAAATTGGACACCAAATAATTAAATTTAATTCACAATAATCACAATTCCCAATCTTCATAACTTGATCAACTCCAATTCGGACCAAATTAATACGAACCCAATTAATAAAATCTTAATTTTACTAAACTGAATCGAATATTTAATTAAACTCCCATATGGTCCGATACTCGAAATTAAAATAATTAAATTCGTCAATTTCACCTTCTTGAGCCACTTAAGCTTTTAATTTATAATTTCGAAATAGCTCTTTTATAAAATTATACATGAATCAACGCCAATATTGCTCATCAATTCCACAATTCAGTCGGAATAACAATTAATTAAAATCTAAATCACCTCGATTAATTAAATGTAAAGTATTTTATGTGGCGGGGTCGTCACAATCTCTCCCCCTTAGAGAGTTTGGTCCTCCAAACTTAAGACACTTGTACTGCAAACAAATCATACATCTTTGCTCATTCCATTATTTTTTTGTTCCTAGGTAACTTCCTTACCACTAAAATTCCATCTTAGAAGTTCAACTCATTGTCATTTAATTATAGATTAATAACCCAAATTGGCTTAGTCACAAAAAATCATCATGTAATATAATGGTGGGTCTCGAGGTCAATTTCGTAACATCAAAATATAAAACACATCATCCATCCATAAAGCTCATATATTTTGTTTAGCTATTCACATATTTCCAAATGATTCACATATTACCCAAATAATCAGGGCTCAATCTTAAATGATATTCATGATTGTGAATCAAAATATTCTATCATTGATGTCCACATTAATCCGAAAATTCATTTTCATATAATTCATGTGCCCTATTGACAACGAGGACTCATTCCATTAGTTCCACAAAAAAAAACCATTTATATTCAGAAGCCAAAAATAACCTACTTATCACACATTATAATAATCCATAAAAAGGGCATTGAATTAAATCCATAGTACAACATTTCCAATAGTATAGATTCTTCGGATATCAAAGAAACACTTAACACATAATGTTAACTCCAATGATCAACTCCTTTTATAATCAAATGAGTCACGTGAACGAATGGGTCTTGAACTAATCATATAAATATCTTGCTCACAATGACTTAGGCATTCAAAATAGTTGTCTTAGTACATTGAAGTGTTCTCAGTCTAATTATCATTGCATTTCATGTTAGGTTTCATTTATTCGCGCAAATGAATTCTAAGCTCTCCAATCGCCGATCAAGCAATTATAAGAATACCAATTCTAATTTAGTACCTCTTGCATTTACTGGACATTTTCTCATTCTAATTATTTCAACAATTTCACATTAAGTTTCAAATGTCTAAATAGATGAGTTCTAAATTTACGCATAATCAATGCAACAAACATAGGAATATCCATTCTAACTTAAGACTACTACTTCTTCTTCTTCTTCTTCTTCTTCTTTTTTTTTTTTTTTTTTTTTTTTTTTTTTTTTTTTGCATTTACTAGACATTCTACCACAACTTCCGAACACATTCTTTGATTCCTTAGTTGGCTAGTACTATATTGGCATAGACAATCTACGATTCATTATTTCCATACTCATTCAAATTCTCATGAGCGTATACATATTAATTTATTTCAATCTTCAAGTGGCATAACAGATATCATCAAATTATTTTTAAAACTGAACTTTGACCTTCTCGATCTTTTGCAAATTAGCCAATTCAAATTCTTTTGTTCCAGGAGGTTCTTTAAGAAATACACATTTATAACTTCGACGAAGTATAGTATCTTGTTTCTATTATGCCTTGACTCTTCTGACTAACACTAGAAGCGAACTTCTTTTCCAACGTTGACAACGCAATCTTTAGCAACTAGAGTTGTTTCCCTTCCATCATTAAATAGGCCAATCTTCATTGGTTTAGCCCTTAGTTATATTTCATTAATTCTAGTAATTTTAATCAAGTTTTAAGTAAACAGATCCTAAATTTATCAAACTTTAGGTAGGGGAAATTCACATAACCAAAACATATATGATATAACTACTCAAAATTCTATGCACATACTTAAGGTGCTCCTTCGCTTAACAATTAGGTTAGGCACTAATCTTCAAAATAACTAGCTAACTTGAAACGCTCCTTAAAATTTATCATTATAATTATTTCTTTTGAATAATCCTTCGTTAGCTATTCTATCTCTCCACATTTAAAGTATGCTCTTGAAATTAATATTGGCTAGCCTAGGTCATACATCACAATTTCAATCATAAGTCAAACAATTATACAAAGATATCGGTAGGGCAACCTATTCATTCCCATGAAGTTGACCGAGAATTTCCAATTCGAAGCTACGCCGGCCGAACGCGATTCTAATCGGACTTTTAAGGTCATTTAACAAAGGTATGAGACTCTATGGTTCACACATTAGATTTCTCACTGAATCAATATATTTCTTACCGACTTAATAGTTTTCTTATTCTCAATCACCATAGCTCCACATACCTCATTGGATCATCAAATTCCTCAATTTTCCAAATATTCTCATAGTCTAATTTTACATCCAATTATGTAACTTCCATAACTTCCATCAAGGATTTTATTAATTCATTCTAATACCACAGTCCCACGGATCAATATACTCGTATTCATTAATGTGCCAACCAAAAATTACATTTCCCTCATAGCATTAAAAATTTCACAACGGCTCTTAATTTCAATATTAAACTCATTAAACACAAACATCCCAATCTTCTTTAATCATCGAAATTCCAAAACAACCTTTAATTCTTATAATACTACATTCTCACGATTCACTGTACTCATCAGGGTTCTAGTCAAAATTTCAATTTCCTTACAACATCAAAATTCCATAATAGCTTTAATGTTTTGTCTGAATACGAAACTGAATTTCCATAGTAACCTTTAATTCTTAATCTCAATACTTAGCTTATTAAACAACCTTATACATATTTTTCTGAATGCACAACATAACATTTACTTGTTAGATGCATGCCAACTTAAATTCATTCTAGACATTCTAATGCTTAATGGACACGTGTGTAAGATATTAACTCGTGCTCTGATACCACTCTGTCACGACCCAAACCCGTCCCTATAGGTTTAGCATTGTAACTGGCCAGTAATCTGAGATTATCAAAGGCCTTCCTGTACAATCAAAAATAATCGGGGCTAGCGGAAGCAATATTCAAAAATACACTAATAGTCCAATGAACTGTACATCTATATGAACAAACATTTATCATGCAAAAAGTTAATTTACCCACATTCAGTACATAACTTGTAACTTAACATTAATACATAACGTATGCACATAACGAAAGTTTATTTCATGATCAAAAGCTTGACAACGGCCTTCCAGGCCTAGCCCCAACTCAGAGGCACACAAAACAACTCGGTAGGTTTCAAAATGGTGACTCAGCTATAGACCCCTTCTAGGCTTGCCATCCAAAATGCTCACCTATACATATATATAAAAATAGTGAGCTAAAGCCCAGTGAATAACATTAACGTAAAGGGGTTAGTGAACGAATTCTCAATACAATATCCGTAAAACAAATCATATCACAATCAATCATATCAGTCTCATATCAGAACATAACATAATGGTACATCTCATAGAACATATCACATATTGTCCTCCGACTAGAGTAATCAGTTCCGGATATCGATTAAACACATATCACCACAATGAAGTGGCTAACGAGATCTCGTATCACATATATGTCATGGACAGGCATTTACATGCTGTCCCCCATGACTTGGGACTATTTGTGGATGCCATAATAGATTCGCAATTAGGACATTCGTTCACATAATCAAAATAGCATTTCAGAAATTATAACTTATCGCATAATAGTGGAAACATAGTTCATATCAACATATCTTTATAGAAATGTTACTCACAGTGGCCTTCCAATACCCATTGTTTGGTCTTCGAGTCTTGACCTACAAATACAAATATTCATAGCACAATTTCTCAATATATATTCGAGTCAATCAGTCGATTCTTAACCTTCTTCGGTTTATCTGTTACTTGTTCGTTCGGTTGTTTATATTCTTTCTTTAATTTCTTTCATGCTTATAATATGCATATGGATGTGTATGATACGTGAAAATCATATAAATGAAGGCGTATAAATTAGAAAATTGAAAAATAATAAAATTAGAAAATCTGCCCTGTTTGGCCGCTCATGCGGTGGCCTTGGCCGCACGAGAAGTGGTGAAGTAGTGTGCAACTTTGGCCAAATCAAGGTTGGCCGCTTGAGCGGTTTGGGTGAAAAACCAGGTCGAAATCTGCTTTGGACCAAAACTCCTTTTGCAAAATCATGCTCCAATTGTCCAAATTTAGATTTAATTTATTTTCTTTATATCAAACCCACAAATCTTAAAATATGAATTAAACTTTCAAAATTCTTGAAAACTTCATGATGTGTGTAAAAACTTCATGATGTATGTAAAAATAGAACCCAATTTCATTATTAATAAAAAAAAATCAAACTTAATTATGAATTACACAAATCAATTTCTTAGAAATTTAACTTAACTCAATTTAAGACCAAAAACTTAATGTATGGTCATAGATGTCCCAAAATGTGTTTAAATTGAATAAAACTTTTAAATTCAATTACATGCATGGATCAAACAAATTCCTACTTTTCATAATAAAATCAATCAATTCTCAAATTTCATGAAATCATGATTTTTTTAACTTTTTCTTCAAAGTCATTTATATACTCCATTGCATGGATACAATCTTCAAACATTTCTTGTTGCATGTAATTCGTATAACTCAATTCAAGAATGATTCTCAAAATTAAACTCAAACTTAACAAATTTAGAGAATCATAACTCATAATCTTCAACCTAACTTGATTTTATATGCAAAACCCAATTTCTATCAATTTATATAATTGATCCTCAAATCTTCATTTTTAATCCTCTCAAAATCCATCTTGAATCAATTTATGTCTAGATTATTTAAACAATACTAGGAAGAGGATGAAATTTCTTACCTTAAGATGAATTTCCCATAATTTTTAACATCAATCTTGGTATCACACAAAACCCTCTTCTTCTTTATTCTTCCTTTCTTTCTTTCCCACGGTTTGCTCCAGCAAATTGATCACAATGTATATATAAGTAATGAAGCTCTCTCTCTCTCCCTCTCTGTCTCTCTCTCTCTCTCGGCTGCTTCCAGAGCACACATGCACCTCCCTCTTTTGATTTCATTTCTTTCTTTATTTCATTCTTTCTCTTGAATAAAGTTTCCAACACCAAGGTACTAACATACACCCATTACTAACTCATCACACTACACACGTGCACAATCTAGATATTTCTTCAATTTAATTTATGATTAGAATGAACTTAATATATAATTATCCATTAACTTTGTTAAACACAATTTGATCTTAATTAATCTTAATTAGCACACAATTTAGTTAATCATAATTAATCACAAATCCCACATAATTTAATTAATCTAATCGACTTCAATTGGGGCCCAATTAATTATATTTAATTTTTACCATTCTGAATTAGATTTTTAATCAAACTCCCGAAAGGCTCCAAATATTAAATTAAGATTATTGTCATCATCAATTTTGATTTCCTAAATCATTTAGGCCTTTAATTTTTGATCAGACTCAAATTTTCATCAATAAATTACATATTCAAATTGGACACCTCATAATTAAATTTAATTCACAATAATCACAATTCCCAATCTTCATAACTTGATCAACTCCAATTTAGACCAAATTAATACGGATCCAATTAATAAAATCTTAATTTTACTAAACTGAATCGAATATTTAATTAAACTCCCATATGGTCCGATACTCAAAATTAAAATAATTCAATTCGTCAATTTCACCTTCTTGAGCCACTTAAGCATAATTTTGAAATAGCTCTTTTATAAAATTATACATGAATCAACGCCAATATTGCTTATCAATTCCACAATTCAGTCGGAATAATAATTAATCAAAATCTATATCACCTCGATTAATTAAATGTAAAGTATTTTATGTGGCGGGGTCGTCACAAATTTGCCCCGGCCCAGCCCACCCGGGCCTTGGCCGGCCCATGTCGGGCATTGCAGGCTGCTGCCAAAATTTTGGCTTGGCCGGGCAGGCCCACGGGCCAGAAAATTAAGGCCATGGGTTATTCAGGCCTTGGGTGGGCTAGTGGACCAAGCCTCAAGTCGGGTCAGTGGGCCTAGGCTTGCGCTCGGGCTTGAACATTTTGTTTTTCCCTATTTTTTTTCACCAAAATTTATTTTTTTCTACCAAAAGTGACACTAGGTCTTGGGTGAGCCAGGCCTCGGGCCGTGTTTTGAGTAGGCCATGAGCAGGTCGGGCTTCAAAATGATGGCCCAAGCCTAGGGTCCCGGACTGGGCTTAAGCCCAGGCCTAATCAGGGCAGGCCCACCCCAGGCCGTGGGCCATTTTTAACACTTCTAGTGACGATGTATAGGCCATGATTAATTGAGTATGGAAATTGACAACAAAAGACAAAATGGACTACAATCTATCTTGGGGGTTCACTTGCTGCAAAACCTAAGAAAGTAAAAAACCATTTCCCATTTTCTTGCACAATTTTCACTTTCAATGGCAACTTCCAAACCCAATCCACCAAACACTACTTGTACTACTGCTATTTCATCTCCTTTCACTGGCCTTCCCAAGTTGAATTGGTGGGGACTTATTAATCTCTACCAGTGGAAAGACTTCTGGTACAATGATATTGTTTTGGAAGCAGTCATGGTTGCCAAATCAAGCTTCACCGTGCTCGATGATGACATTTTCATAGCTGCCTCCCCTAAGACTGGCTCCACTTGGCTCAAGGCTGTCCTCGTCTCCACCATCCACTGTGGCGGCGACAATGATGGCGGCGACGATGGCAATGATGAAGATGAGGATGCAAATGATCCCTTAAGATACCACCACCTCGGACGACCTCTTGCCGTTTTTAGAACTAAAGGTTAGAGTAATGATGTACAAACATATTAAGAATTGGATATGGGCTTTTACGTTACCAAAGGTGCTATTGAGTTTGTGAGACATATTATGGGCACACTATTAACAATTTAAAATATTCGTTTTATTTGAGTATGTATTTAAATTATTCAAAAAAAAAAAAAAAATTGGTCTAATAATTATAGATCATGATTTTAGTTGTTTTGTTTGTAAGGAAATGAACGGTCTATTTTTAAAATTATATTTGTTATTATTTTTGGAAAAATTATATTAGTAGTCCCTGTATTTTGATCATTGTATCATTTTGATCTTTGTAATTTGATTAACTCAATTTTGACCATAAATTTTTTATGTTGTCTTAATTTGATCTAATTGGCTACATCTGTTAATATTTTTTTTTGAAAAATGTTAAATGAGTGGTATGTGTCATGTTTTTAGAGACAAAATTGTAAACATGATCAATTTAGTGAATTAACTTTAACTAACTCAGTGATTATTAATTTTTCGTCAAAAATCCTGACTAAATTATCAATTGAATCAATTCACAAAAAAATGTAAAATTAAACGTTAAAATTGAATCAATTAAAAGTGTACGAATCAAAATGATACAAGAGCAAAAAATGTAGGAACTACCAATGTAAGCTTCTCTTCTTTTTTGTAGATAAAAATCATCAAAACTTGTGGTTATGACTATCAAATTAATTTATTTTTTCATAAATAATTTGCATGTATTATACAAAATAAACAATTTAAATCGTCGAAAGACTGAGACAAAGCCCAATAACAACCTATCCCAATAGATTACTTTGTATAAATTAAGATTTCATTAACCAACTAGGCCTAGCCTAGTTGGCCACTATGTCTTCTTTAGGATTTAGTCTCAATGAGGTCATAAGTTCAATTCCCCTTAGGGGGGTTGATTAAAGGGTGTGCAAGCACTTTGGTGCTTTGCTAAGGGTGGGAATTAAGGGGAAAACACTTTGGTGCTTGCACACCTTGGTGCTTTGCCAAGGGTGGGAATTAAGGGTGTGCAAGCACTTTGCTACTTTGCCAAGGATGAGGAGATTTTCTCTCATAGATACTAATATAACAACTAACATTTGCTAATAAAAAGAAATATTAAGATTTCATTATTTCAAAAGGGAAGATCCAGCCAGCACTAAGATTTATAATTTAAAAAATGTCAGATATCACATCATTTTACAGAAAATGTCATTTTCTTTTTTCTGTTTTTTTTATCTGTAAAAAAATTTTTAATGATGAAAATTATTAAACAAAAAGATAATATATCAAAGAAGGAGAGAGAGCAAAATGCATCAAAATAAGATAGATCGATCCCAATAAAATTGACATCAAAAAACAAGTTCAACCATATATAAAGCAAATATCAAAAATTAATAAGAAACCTACCCAAAAACTGACCCACTAATTAGCACAGTTGTATATGCAAATCCACTGAGCACTTCTTCACGATGTTTCCACTATAATTTTTATTTTTTATTTTTTATGAACAAATGTTTCCACTATAATTGAGCAAAAGCAAAACATGCTAACCCACCCGTTAGAATAGTAGACAGAGAGAGGAGAAATAATATATATTGTATTAAATGAATTGTGTTGAATGTATTGTCCTATACAATAAAAGGCTTATATATAGGCTGAGAAAGAGTATCCTATTAGAAATCTAACTATGAGAAAGAATATCCTATAAGAGACCTAACTATGGCAATACCTAATATATTTAGGAAATCAATACCTAATGTGTGATAACCCTGCCCTGTACTATGTTAATTAATCATGCTTTTATGTTTGTAATTATGTGCTTAATTTGAATTTGGGTGTTAATTGCATGATTATATGTGGTTTTGGCTTTGTATCTATTCACCATAGGAAAATCTGTTAGAATCTGTGCTTTGAACTGAAAATTGAAGGCCTTATCGGCCACAGAAACCGAAATTGACTACGCCATTTTGATTAGCGTAATTTTTATAGCCTACGGTGAAATTTAATTAGAAATTTATTCGGATCGAAATAATTAGGTTCAGAATGATTAATTAGAGCACTATTATTGACCTTAATCAATTTGATTAAGTGAGAGACTATAAAAAGGGGGCATTACACTCACATTCATTTGGTTTTGAGCTCATTTCACTCATTTTGGCTGAGATTAGCTCTCTAGAGAGAGAGAGAGGGCCGAATTTATTGAGAGAGAGGGGGGCCAACATTGAAGAATTGCAAGAGGATTCAAGAAACTAAGGGGATTAGCTCAAGAATTAGCTATAATTGGAAGAATTGAAGCCCCTAGGTGAGTGATCAACCCTTAATTCATGAATTTGAGTTTGTAATCATGTAAATTCAAAGAGAATATGTGATCAATAACAAGAATTGAGTTGTAATAGATGAATTTGAAGTCAAAGAATGCATGCATGAGAGGAATTGCCATGATTTTGCATGTTTGAGCATGAAATACATGATCCATGTTGAATCTTTGATTGAAGCTCATGCTTCTGATCATCTCTTCATCATTTAAATTGAGAATGGAAGTTATATCTCGCATGCATGTACAATTCATAGGAGTATGAGTGTTGAATGCATGAAATTGATGTGTTGGAAATGAGTTTGGTATAATTTGGGTATACATGTAATTGATTCATAGGATTTGAGCTTCATAATGTGGTGAATTGGTGTTTATACCATGTTAATAAATATATATAAGGGTTATGGATCATAAAATGCAAGATATATTAACTTGAATGCAATTTTGAAGCTCAACATGGTTGCTGGAAAACCCAGAATTCAGCATGTCTGCTCGAGCGGGGTAATGGCCGCTCGAGCGTGAAATGCTAGCTCCCAGCAGTTTTGCAGACGTTGTCGTCTGCTCGAGCGGGGATAATCACACTCGAACGTACAAGGCATATGTTTGACCCTCAGCTCGAGCGTCCGAATTAGTGATCGAGCGTGAATATGAGGCAACCAGTACTTTTGCAGACCATGGGGGTTCGCTCGAGCGGCGAGACCCACGCTCGAGCGGGGACCCCTGTTTCATAAATTTTGTAAAGGTGTTCTGTGTTTCATTTTCCGTTCTCTTTCACTTCCAAGCACTCTTAGGGATGCATTGGGCATTGTGAATGAGTTAAAATGATAAGAAAGAAGCCTAAGAGGAATGTATGAATTAAGAACGGATTGAATCGTTTATGACTCATATGTGTTATGTAATGTGTAGGGTCGAGCTCAAGCGCAAATCCACCGGCAGAACATTGTGAGTAATATCTTAGTAAATATATTTTCAAGTATGTTACTTTCCAAATGCTACTTCTGTATAAGCTTCATGGATTTGTTGATTTGAAATATGAATGAGTATTCTATATGCCTAATTTTGTATAAGGCCGTTTGCCGTTGATATGTTTGATATATCTGAATTGGGTCTAAGGCCGTTGGACATGAATGATTGGGCCAAAGGCCGTCGGACATGAATGATTGGGCCAAAGGCCGTCAGAGATGAATGATTGGGCCAAAGGCCGTCGGACATGAATGATTGGGCCAAAGGCCGTCGGACATGAATGATTGGGCCAAAGGCCGTTTGAATATGATGATGATGGGCCAAAGGCCGTTTGAATACCGTGATGGGCCAAAGGCCGTTTGAACATGAGCATAATGGGCCAAAGGCTGTTTGAATGAAAAGGGATCATGATCATGAATATGAAATATGCATAGATATGAATATAAAGAGAATGGGCCCGAGGCCGTTTGATATGCCTGACATGTTTGAATTGGGCCCGAGGCCGTTTGATATGTTTGAATTGGACCAAAGGTCGTTTTGAATAAAGAGTTGGTTGGACCAAAGGTCGTTTTGTATAGATGGACCCAAGGTTGTTTGTTTTATATAAAATTGGACCCGAGGTCGTTTGCATATGGATATGATGTGTTGGACCCGAGGTCGTTTTGTCTTGTTGAGATTTGTAAATCTGGGGTGAATGAGAATAGTGGTTCAAATGTGTACATTATAAGTATGACTCATTTATGAGCGAATCTCATTCATTAACCTCTTTATTTTGATATTATTCACTGGGCGTTAGCTCACTCTTATTTATATGTATGTAGGTGAGCAAATGGACGTTGAACCCCAGCCTTAGTGGAATTTAAGAAAGGAACCCGAGTTTTGTGAAGTCAGCCCAGGTGCCTCGCGCAAGAGGCTTTGTTCATGATCTTTTGTATTTCTTTTGCTACTTCTATCGGTCATGGTAGACCGTTTATGTGTATAAGCTTGTGGTTTAGCTGACTATGTGTTTGAATGATCCTGGGTATACAAGATGTTAACTATTAATATGTGGTGTGAGTTATTATTAAGTTATGTGAAATGTTTTGATATGCCATGTAAGCATAGCTCATTGGACAAAATTTTTAAGTCGCTTCCGCATCTGGCCCCATATTATTAATTATTAATTGATATCAGGTTTGAGGCCGTGGGTGATCTCATGATTACTGGCCGGTTATGACCTTAATCTATAGGGGTGGGTTCGAGTCATGACATAATGTATGTAGGAATATATACTATGTATACATTAACATCCCCCCTCAAACTCAAGGAGGATAAACATCTTAAGTTTGAAGAGAGAAACTAAAACATGAAATAAAATAAAAGACAAATAGATTGCAAAATCTGAATGGGAGTGCAAGGGCATTTGAAATAGATCAGAGGCCGGGACTAATGATGGGAAACAGTTTATGGTCGTGTTGGACCATCGTAGGAACTGGCTGAAACTAATGCCAAGACAATTTAAGGTCGTGCCGGACCGTTATAGAAACTGGCTGGAATTAATGCCGGGACAATTTAAGGTCATGCCGGACCGTTGTAGGACCTAATAGGAATCAATGTCGGACAGTTTAAAGGGGTCATGCCAGACCGATGTAGGAGCTAACCGGAATCAATGCTGGAACAGTTTAAAAGGGTCTGTAGAACTGGATGTTGAACCAGCAAGCGTGGCACACACATAACATATGATGTGGTGCTGAACGATGATGGTAACAAATAACTGAGTAAGCTAGGAGACGGCTTGGATGGTGTGCCAAGGGGTGAGTTTGGTGGTGCGCCAGAGGAAGCAGCTTGGATTGCGCGCCAGAGAGGGGCGGCTTGGGTTATGCGCCAGAGAGTGCGACTTGGATTGTGCGCCAAAGGAGGCGGGTAGGTGGTTTGCATAGTGTATAACCATGTTCACCATGATATAGGTATAATATACCCCCTTAAACTCAAATAGGTTTGAAAATAGAAACCAATTTGAGGTTGAAGCAGATGGAAAGATAGAGTGGAGGAAAAAAAAATGTATTACGAGTAAAAAAACAAAAAAAATATGATAGAGATTTTTGGGGTAGGAATAAACCAGCGGATAGAGGAAGAAATCACCACGAAGCGATACTGACAGGAAAACATGACAGTGGAATAGGTTGATGTCCAGCGGGTAGCCAAGGCAAGATTACCGCCTGTCGGTAAGGCGAAGAACACTAAGAGCTTAACCTATAGCTCTGATACCATGTTAGAATAGTAGAGAGAGAGAGAGAGAGAGAGAGAGGAAATAATATATATTGCATTGAATAAATTGTGTTGAATGTATTGTCCTATACAATAAAAGGCCTATATGTAGGCTGAGAAAGAGTATCTTACTAGAAATCTAACTATGAGAAAGAGTATTCTATAACAGACCTAACTATGGCAATACCTAATATATCTAGGAAATCAATACCTAATATATGTAGGAATATATATCATATATACATTAACACCACCAAAGCATAAAAAAAAATAAAAATAAAAATAAAAATACCATTGTCCAGACTTCTTGTACATAGAGCGCAAAATAGAGGCTCCATCCACTAAACTTCCTTCAATAAAACATTTCCCCAAGCCCCTTCATCCCAAATAGAGAGAAGACCACAGGATAGACCTTCCGATTCGATCCGTGAAAATGTCATTTTGGTGATTAAAAGTAATTTTTTTATCTTTTAACATTTTTTAAGTCATATTATCTCTTTATTTTTTATACATTTTTTTTTAAATGTCAAAAAAAAAAGCTAAAAATCTAACTTTTAACATACTTTTCAAAACAACCCTTTCTTTTTGCAGGTTTGCAGAAAAAATGGAAACTTTGATGTGCCAAACATGGCCTCTTCATGGCTGTTTCGAACCCACATATCATATACTCTATTATCACAATCGATCATGACTTCAAGCTACAAGATTGTGTACATAACTAGAGATCCTAAGGACGTGTTTGTGTTGCTGTGGCACTTCATGAACACCAAGATATAGCCCGAGCAAGGCCTAGTTCCATTCGACGAAGCCTTCGAGAGCTTCTGCAATGGTGTTCATCTCTTTGGACCTTTCCATGCACATGTTCTTAATTCAATTCTGGAATAAGAGCTTGAAGAGTCCTCAAAAGGTTACCCACCCATTAACTCATCTCAAATTTTGGAGAAAAAAAAAAATTAGAGGTAATTTTATGGGTAAGTTTGTTCCATTTGCTTCGAAATTTTTTTACTTAGGTCTTGTAATTTTAATTGCATCATTTTAATTTTATATTTTTATTTATGTTTCAAAAAATGACACGTGGACATATTCCATTAGCACTTTGAATGGATTTTAACAAAGGGACTAAATTGAAACAAAAATGTTAAGTGTTAGGTTAAAATTAATACAATTCAAATTATGAGCATCGTAGTAAAATTTTACCTAACTTACAAGGACTAATATGTAATTTACCCTAATTTTATTATTGCAATTGGCTTGTAGCGGATTGGTTGGGTCCAGTTTGAGTATGTAAGCCCAACAACTAACGGTTTGGATCGTTGAAAACTGCACTTCCTAATGTTATCCTTTCGGTTCTTTAAGAATGTCATAGCCTTCTTGTCTTCCTGCATGTGTACCAGGGAAGAAATCAAAAAGGAGTCGTGGTGGGCTTACGAACATGACCTAGACCGATCAAAGAGAAACCGAGTTTTTTTATTATTTATAACAAAGTTAGTCTATGGTTTACAGATGTTTACTAACGCTGTGTTTGGTTGGTGGATTTAGAAAAAAAAAAGAAAAAATAGGTAAAATATGAATAAAATATGCCTATATTTTACTAGTTTCACACACATTTTTCCTTTCCCTTTTCAATCCTTTCCCAAATCTCCTAACCAAACACAACGTAACAGTACAATTGAGCCTATGAGACCATTATGGGTGTCATTCTAATAATTTGATCCATGCATTTTGTAGGTCTTTATAAATAAATTGTACATAAAAAATTTGGGTTGATCCAATGATTATAGCCATATTATTACATGTGTCTTAAAAAATATAAAATTTCTATTTTTAAAATTATTCTTACCCCATTTTGGGGGTAAATTTCGCTAATAGTCCCTATAGTTTGTTCATTGTATCATTTTGGTCTTTATAATTTTAATTAATCTCTACGTTAATTTTTTTTTTTGTTTTGATCGGCAAAACGAAACTTTATTAAATAAGAATCAATGATAAAATCTTACATCATACATCTCTACGTTAAATTATTATCCACTAACACATCTAATAACTTAAAAATAATTAACTTTTATTATATAAATTTTCAATAGATATTGTTCTTGAAATATGAAGACTTGAAGAGAGACCTGGAAAGAGAAGTGAAGAAGTTGGCTTCATTTCTTAGCCAACCTTTGGCCGACAATGGAAAGGCTGACAAGATTGTACGGCGGTGTAGCATAGAGAGGCTGAAGAGCTCGAAAGTTAACAAAAGTGGTGTGGATCCATGGTTTGGCTTTACCAAGACCTCTTAATTTAGGCTTGGTCTTGTGAGAGATTAGAAGAACAAACTATCACTCCAGATGAAAGACAAGATTGGTAAAATTACACACATGAAATTCCAAGGGTCTAGACTTTCGATGTAACTCTCATTTTATGTTTTGTTCTGTCACGTCCCAATTTTAATTACTTGGAAACATTACCAAAGCCTTAAAATTAGGTCCATTTTTTTTTTACAAACATCCATGACCCTTGAGTAATAGAAATACAATGATACATGTTCTCTCTCTCTCAATAAACATTACAATGATAACAATACATGCCAATCTCCTACTGTGAAGCTACAAATGAATAAAATACAAATACATGATCCATCACATCTACAATTAAATTACATATAAAAGACACATGGACTTCTTAACTCTTCAATAAAAGAATCCAAACTTTTTTCCCGTAAAAAGATAAAACAACAAGGGGTGAGCACTAATGCCCAGTAGGAATCTCATCGTTCTAAATCAATAACTAACACACAGATAGAAATGATTATGCATGCAGGGTGATACCATATAGTAGGGTGACATCTTCTAATTTCAAAATATCATAAGTAAAGTACCTTTTTCTCAAAACTATTTAAACACTTTTAAGAAAAACCTTCAGCCATTAAAAATCATCCCTTAATTTTAGAAAACCATAGATCCTTGTGAAACAACCATATTTGAGAAACAACATCATTTAAAAGTTATTAACCAATTCCCAAAATATTTCTCATTCAGTTTCCATTTTTAATGTTCCTTTTTTTCTTTTCATTCTTCATTTCTACTCATTATATTTATTTAGAACTCCATAACTTCAAGTTCAAGTTCCCTTTTTGATTCACTAACAATTATCCTATACTCAATTCACACCTGTAGACAGGCCCGCGGGGGACCTCGCTACAGCTCGGACTCGATTAGTAGTCACGGTTCTTAATCTTGAACCAAAGAGTCCAAATCCGGCAAATCGTTTTGGAAAACAGATTTTTTGAAAGAAGTGCCAAACATGGACTGCTTTGCCAGATACAGAGTCGTCACCTAAATATTTTATTTTTGGGAAATTTAGGAAACCCTGACTCGGTGCCAAAGGCCACGTGTCCGTCATCACCAAAGTTGCCTCGGCTCGGGAATTTGGGTACGATTGGGGAAGGTCACTTCGTGAGCACCCCCGCTCGCCCGGTCAAAGACCGGCCTCTACTAACCATGATATCTGTTTTTGAAAACATTGTATGCTCTTATTCCGATTATTAGCCTAGGTTACTATGTGATGCTCGCAGCAAACAAGTATAGACCGGGCCGCCTGAATTGGAACAAAACATTTCATGTTTGCTTGTTTGAAAATGGTTTGATGGTGCTACCCGCAGGTAGGCTAAGACGCGGATTTGCCACCCTCAGGTGGGCTTAGAAAACATGATTTTGCCACTATCTGGTGGGCTTAAAACGAACAGTCAACGCATTGTCCCAATTCAAGTAACTCAGCCTCCACCCACAGGCATTCAAGGCAGTTATATCACATAAGCATATAGCCTCATGGTAAGCATGCTATTCATGGCAACACTCACACGCATGCAAGGATGCTAAAGCATAAAACTCACCGAGTACTCCAAGCCAAAAACAAAAGCTAATTAGAAATCATGCATGATCCTAACTATACAGAAATGCCTAATGCAACGCATGCAATAATGCAACTATAGCAGGCTCGGCTATTCTAAGATGGCATGTGGAATGCTACAACTAACACGTATTCAATTTGGAATTGAATTACAAATGCAGTTTGTATGATGTGCCGAGCCCGGTGCGTGCAAAACAGATGAATGATGCAAACATGCTGTCATACTGTATGCTAATTGAAATATGCCCTATATCTAACCATCGTAAGCGGGTAAATAAAAGGGAGAAAGACGTGGGGTTGGAAGACATACATCACACTCACCCACACTTATTACAATTTTGCCCTCGCGCAGAGGGTCCGAATAAATAATAATACAGTCCGAAATAAAAGAATAATACAGTCCGAATAGATACAGATTCCTAACTAATTAACAAATTAACTAAGAAAGCTTTAAACTGGCATGCAAGCCAGGGGCTGCCTCGCTTCTGATGAATGCCGCATGTTAGGCTGCCTTTTTGGAAATCCACTGGGATGCCCCAATTAGCCTCTGTTTGCAATGTTTCTTGAAATGCACGCCAGACTCCGAAAAGTTGCTGATTCCTCATTTTGCTGCAACAGAGAGCAGGAAAAGGGCATAGCAATGTATTTCACAAATATATGCATGTCTCGATCCTCGTGCCACCAATCACGCATAACGATGCATGATGGCCGAAGAGTCGGATTGCACAACTCAATATAGGGTGCAATGCAGATGAATGCTACAACAAAACCTAACTCCATCATGGATAATCCGGAGTGTCGGTGACTTGGGAATTGAGACCCGTTCTGTCACTCGGAGTACGAAACGTGCCTCGTTTCCCGTGCCCGGGCTAACTCCTATCCCGAACATGATGCAATATGCATGATATGCATGAAATGCAACTAAGATATAATCCTAGCATGCTCAATGCTATGAAAATAAGATGCCTCGAAATGCGTGCACGCGGGCGCGCAAACCGAGGCGATGATCCTAAGGCATAAAATGGCATACACAATGCAATTTGACTTACACTAATACGAGTGGACCTCAGCCACACTCACATAAGAGGCCGCCGAATAAAAAAGAGGTGCCTCGAAATGCGTGCACACGGGTGCGCAGACCGAGGCAATGGCCGTAAGGCATGAAATGAAATGGAAATGATATGCAATGAGACTAAAATGAGATGTCTCGAAGTGCGTGCCCGCGGGCACGCAAACCGAGAAAATGGCACACGGGATGCAATGATGCGAAAATGGCATACAGAATGCAAAATGGACTTATACCAACATGAGAGGACCTCAGCCACTCTCATACGGGAGGCCGTCGGATAAAAATGAAGTGCCTCAAAATGCGTGCCCACGGGCACGCAAACCGAGGAAATGGATTAAAGCATGAAAAGACATACGAAATGCAAAATGGACTTATACTAACATGAGAGGGCCTCAGCCACACTCACATGAGAGGCCGTCGGATAAAAAAGAGGCGCCTCGAAATGCGTGCCCACGGGCGCGCAAACCGAGGCGATGCATACGGAATGCAAAATGACATGGAAATGATATGCAAACATGCAAATGAAATTTCAGCACTTACAAATGATGCAAAACAGTCCCGAAAGGCGGGAAATGACACCGAATGCCCGGAATGGTCCCGAAATGCGATAATAAGCACCCGGAATGGCCTACAGCCATACTAAACATGCATAATTGGTACATGGTATGCAAAAAAGTAGCAAGGCAGCCCCAAAATAGCATTATTTACAGTACAAATCATGGCGAAATAATGAGCATAGATAGGACAACAATAGCATGCAAGAATACGAGCCAAGAGAGGGGTATTGAAGCAAGTGGTGTATGCGATGATCAAACTGAAAAGTACCCTTCTACAACACTGATGAGGGACCAAAAATATGCACATTTACAGTAGATGACATCCCCCAACTCAGTATGAAATCATGGTAAAAATGCTATGCAAGAATGAGGATATATAAGGCTATAACATGAGGTACCCCAAACATTCACCAAACCAGAAAAGACCCTCAATGAAATATGTCAAGAAGATCAAAATATGACTCTTTTAAGTACTGATGATGGCTGAAATCAGAAGCTAGATAAGCTTAAAAGAGCATGCAAAATGGGGTCAAAGAGAGATATAAAGGCAAGTATAACATGGAGACCCCAAACAAGATTGATCCCTTATACAATATTGTAGAGGGACACAAAATAAGCTCTCTCACAGTTCATGATATGTTCCAAAAAAGACTGCATGTAGGTCAAATAAATCATGCAAGTTTACGGTAATTTGAAGGAATTATGAAGCAAGTGCATGATAGAGAGGCCAAACAGGGTTGATCCCTTCTTCAATGTTGAAGAGGGGCTCAAAATAGGCCCACTCACAGTTTACCTCATGCTCGAAAACAGATCACTCATAGGCCAAATATTTCATGCCAAAAACAAGGGTAAAACATGGATTCAAAGCAACTTGCATATGGAGCATGAAAACAAGGTTGAGCCCTTCTTCAATGTTGAAGAGGGGCTCAAAATAAGCACAATATCAGTTCATGATATGCTCCAATTCAGATCACACATAGGCCAAATATTCAATGCAAAATAAAGGCATATAAGAGGATATTGAAAGAAGTGCAAGATAGAGGGCTCAAACAGAGTTGAGCCCTTAAACAAACCTCAAGAATAGCTCAAAAGAGGACCACTTTCAGTATTGGTCGGAGCTCAAAACAGTGAGAAATTAGGGTTAAGAAATGAGGCAAGAAAGTGGTGTAAAAGAGGGGATTTGAGACTTACCCTTGAAGACAAGTCTTTCTTTGCTTCTTGACTTGAGTTTGTTGCTTCTTAGCCACTGAAAAACCTTCCTTTGCTGCTGAAATGGAAGTGGTGAAGGTAGTGCTTGGTGTTGATGAACAAATGAGACCAAAACTTGAGAGTTTGAGAGAGATAGAGAGAGATATGCTTGGGCCAAAATTTTTCTAACCTTAAGGACTGAGTTGGGAGGCCCCTTATATGGACAAAAGGAGGGGTGTAAAAGGGGAGGGAAATGCACCCAAGCTTTCCCTCCCAAAAATATCCCCCGATGCCAAGATATTTTGGAGAAACAGCTATACAGCTGTAAAGTATGCACTGAGGGGAGTGTGGCCGGCCAAGTGCTTTTTCTGGAGGTGGCCGGCCGGCCACCCCCATGGCCGGCCGGCTAGGGGGCAAAAATGAACTCTTGAATTAATGGCCGGCCACCAATGATGGTGTCCTCCCAGGTGTGTACAACAAGGCCCTGTGGTTCAAATTTGACAACTCTGAAACAGGAGAGAGAATAGGCCACTTCAAAGAGGGGTTCAAAAGGTCCAAAGAAAATTACTGGCCGGCCATATTTTTTAGGGTCCTCCCATGTGTGTACATCACAAATATGTGGTTTTGGCTCGAAGAAAATGGCCCTAGGGTGGTCAACATTGGCCCGGAAGTGAGAAAAACGGGCGCCGGGGGGCGCCGGAAGAGCATAACAGGTTGCTTGGACAATTGCTAGCCTCCCACCCTCCAGTGATCTTCCTGATGATAAAACAGAGGTACCTGCCAAAAATGAACAAAAACCGATGCAAAACGAATGCTCGGGGGCCAAACCGCGAGGTTCGGGGCCCGAAAACCGCCGTTAAGCACCGAAAGTGGTGTTTGGCCACGAAGTGGGTATCTAAGACCCCAGTGTCCCTCGAAAGGGAGTAAATGAGATGCATGCCAAGAACCGGAGGAATCGGAGATGGTTGGGTGGTCCCGAACCGAGGCACACGGCCTGACGGCTCCGAAAACCGGGAACCGGGCTCCGAAATGGGCAAAATGGCCTACGGCCACTGAGAGACGGTCTACGGGACCTCTCCCTCCCCTCAGGAAAGAAAACAGAGAAAACCGAGTCTGGTTCGCAAACCGAGACAAGGCACAGAAGAGAGTTCGGAAGTCCGGAGGCAGGGCGCACGGCCGCGACTCTGAGACTTCTGAACGAGCACAGTATGCAACATCACCGAGCGCTCAATCGGTGACGTCTGAGTCTTAAGGTCGGTCAAAAATGGGGTGTCTACAGTTGCCCCTCTTTGACAGAACTCGGAAGTCATACAATGACGGGAGTGAATGTCAAAGCCCAGAGACGACCCATTTTTGACAAGGCCGAAGACTTAGACAATCATACAAGATGAACAAGATATGCGCCCGCAGGCGTGCCCGCAGGCAGGGGGGGCAAAATGCAAAGCGACATGCACAGAGCCAAATGATCATGCAAATGCAGCAAGCTGTAATGAGGCAAGTATTCGCAAATAGATGCAACAATTTTAAGCAAGAATGCAAAGCAACAACTACATTTCATGCAGTTAGGAATGCGGAGAATCATTCGATTCTCGTCGCGTCTCACACGGAGAAGATACGATACCTGCGCGATTCGTCTGGTCGCACCAGCCTCAAATGAACCGTACATACAATATCGTGCCTGCAAAAGAGAGAAACTCAACAAGAACAATATGCTAACATATATTCAATGTGATTCCTGTGGTTCCGAAAGTTTGACACACGCAGTGTCGGCGAGTGAATGCATCGCAATGCGAGAAAGGAACGTGCGTGACAACGCATGCTCAAGCACAGGGATATGGTACACCAAGAAATCATGCATGACAATGCAAAATGTTGATTAGAATGCAAGTTATATGCACAACAATGCAAAATGAGCACGAATCAGGGTGCCCGTCGGTTGCGAAATAACGAGCAAGAAAACGCGCATTTCGGCGAAGGCAACTCAACCGCGGCCTCGGTTTCACCTCCGGAGAGGTTACAACATGATTAAAAAGGATACACCTCGATTTTGATGAGTGATGATGAGACACATGTCAGAAATTGCAGCTAAAGTTCCGGCGGAGCAATTTCGCGCCAGAAAGTGCACTTTTCTTGAACTTTTTCAGGTCCCGGGAGCTCCAATCTTCCTCAAAATTTGCAGGGAGCTAGAGGGGGGTGTGGGGGAGGCTGCCGGCCAAGTGGTGACCTAGGGGAGGCTGCCGGCCATGCTTCAAAAAGCAATTGGCCGGCCAGCCAGAAAGGTGGCCGGCCGGCCATCTGCCCAAAGTAGGGGCATTTTGGTCTTTTTCTCATTTCTATATATACACCCATCCATTCATCCGAAATCACTCCCCCAGGTGTGAAATTCTCTCCTCTTGCTCTCTAAGCCATTTTTTCTTTCAGATCTGCACTTTATACGCGCTTTTCGGCCTTTTTTGCAAGTTGTTTTCGCGAAATCCTTCAGATTTAAGCACTTTGAAGGCGACTAAATTTTGATTTCGGAGCTTCTTTTCTCATTTTCACCACTTGAGGTAAGTTTGTCTCAATATTTGGAATATTTTCTCGGGAGTTGACTTTTGTTGACTTTTTCATTTCCCGGGAGTTGACTTTTGTTGACTTTTTCCAATTTTGGCTCATTTTTGCTCATTTTTGCTCCTTTTGCAGATTTCTCGAAATGGCAGGTAATTTCCCTCACGGCGGAGGTCCTCCAGGTGCCGGAGATGATTTTGACATTATGGCACTCCCCCGAGGGTCCGTCCTTTTATCCCCGAGAGATATGCCCCGGCGGTGCACATCCTTCCGCGAGCGGTTTTCCGTCATTTCACTGACTTCAACGACCGGGCACCCGAGACTTGCTTCTACGAGAGCCGGAGCAGCACCTCTCTCCGAGGCACGAGAGGTATTTTACTTTATTTTCTTTTTTTTCCGTGCACTTTGTAGCTTTGCCATGCTTAAACACACAGTTTTAGCTTATGACATATACTGTTTGCACTCTGAACATGCAACTCAAACACTTGAATTGCTGAACACACGGCTCACTGACTGATTGATTGTGAACACACGGCACACATTAGTTAAGCATTGAACCACGGCTCAAACACTGATTTGTCGAACACACAGCACACACTGACTAAGAGTAGAACACACAGTCCCAAACTCTGATTTGTGAACACACAGTCCAAGTTGATGGTGAACACACAGCCCACACTGATTATGAGTAGAACACACAGTCCCAAACTCTGATTTTCTGAACACACAGTCCAAGTTGATGTGAACACACAGCCACACTGATTAAGAGTAGAACACACAGCCCAAACTCTGATTTACTGTGAACACACAGCCCAGTTGATGGTGAACACACAGCCCACTGATTATGATTTGAACACGCAGCCCAAACACTGATTTACTGAACACGCAGCCCAAGTTGATGGTGAACACGCAGCCCACTGATTAATGATTTGAACACGCAGCCCAAAACCTGATTTACTGAACACGCAGCCCAGATAGAAATAAAGTGAACACGCAGCCCACTGATTAGGATTTTGAACACGCAGCCCAAACACTGATTTACTGAACACGCAGCCCAGATAGAAATAAAGTGAACACGCAGCCCACTGATTAATGATTTGAACACGCAGCCCAAACACTGATTTACTGAACACGCAGCCCAGATAGAAATAAAGTGAACACGCAGCCCACTGATTAATGATTTGAACACGCAGCCCAAAACACTGATTTACTGAACACGCAGCCCAGGTAGAAATAAAGTGAACACGCAGCCCACTGATTAAGATTTGAACACGCAGCCCAGATAGAAATAAAGTGAACACGCAGCCCACTGATTAGGATTTTGAACACGCAGCCCAAAACACTGATTTACTGAACACGCAGCCACTGATTAATGATTGAACACGCAGCCCAAAACACTGATTTACTGAACACGCAGCCCAGTAGAAATAAAGTGAACACGCAGCCCACTGATTAAGATTTTGAACACGCAGCCCAAAACACTGATTTACTGAACACGCAGCCCAGATAGAAATAAAGTGAACACGCAGCCCACTGATTAATGATTTGAACACGCAGCCCAAAACACTGATTTACTGAACACGCAGCCCAGATAGAAATAAAGTGAACACGCAGCCCACTGATTAAGATTTGAACACGCAGCCCAAAACACTGATTTACTGAACACGCAGCCCAGATAGAAATAAGTGAACACGCAGCCCACTGATTAGGATTTTGAACACGCAGCCCAAACACTGATTTACTGAACACGCAGCCCAGATAGAAATAAAGTGAACACGCAGCCCACTGATTAATGATTTGAACACGCAGCCCAAAACACTGATTTACTGAACACGCAGCCCAGATAGAAATAAAGTGAACACGCAGCCCACTGATTATGATTTTGAACACGCAGCCCAAAACACTGATTTATTTGCACACACTGCTTCTTCATTTGATTTGCACACAGCTTACCAATTCTGATTCTGACATATACATTCATTCTGAACGCAGGTTGGCTCTCGTACAGTACGAGGATATGGCTCCACTGCCGCGAGGGAGTGGTACGCTGAGCTCCCGGAGGCTGTCCGGGATTTAGTTGACGCAGCAGGGTTTGGACCATTTTGCATGGGATTATCACACTGCCCTGCCAGCAGGACACTATTAGCTGCTCTGGTGGAGAGATGGTGGGACACCACCAATTCTTTCCATTTTTCTGCCACCGGGGATACCATGACCCTGGACTTTGCTGTACTCACCGGCCTAGACACAGGCGGTTGGCCCATTCCTTATGACGAGGATATGGGTGAGTGGGAGGCAGCATGGGTGCATCTGTTGGGGGCTCGCCCACCTGTAGACAGAGCTTCCGGGAGAGTCCGGTACACCTGGTTCTCTTCCCGTTTTCGGAGGCCAGAGATGGAGCCTGAGTCTCCTGAGGAGATTGAGCAGTACACCCGAGGTTTTCTCATGTTCCTCTTTGGCACCACTCTGTTTGCCGACAGGGGAACACTGTTGGATTGTATCTTCTGAGTGCCCTGGTGGACCTATCACAGGTCCATCGGTATGACTGGGGTGGGCTGGCCTGGCTACCCTCTACTGCTACATGAGTGCGGCCTCTCGCGGGCGGGGAGACTTACTCGGCGGCTACTGGAGAGCCTGGGAGGTACGTTCTGTCCCCTTGATTTACATTTCTGCTTCTCATTACTTGTTCATTGCACACACGGCGCACTTTACATACTGTATTCTGCCTTTAGCACTTTGGATTCACATTCCGCACTGCTTTTCTCAGCTATGGGTGTATGTATATTTTCCCGCATTAGCCCCGGAGATGGAGGTGGCGGGGTTTCTTATGGCTCCGTTTTCGCTGGTATTCGAGGGCCCGCACCGAGCGAGACCTCGAGAGACTCTCTTCTACCTGCGACAGTATTTTGATACTGTGCGGACGACAGAGGTACTTCAGAACTCTCAGTTCCTTTCATTTTCATCTTTGATTTGCCCTGTATATTCCTGATCTCTGATTGATTTATGCACTGGTTATCCGCAGATTACTTGGCAGCCTTGGGCAGTCTTAGGTGATGGCCTCCGATATCAGTATCCCGGAGGATCGACTAATTCCCAGTATAGGTTCCTGCTCGAGGGACCGATCGGTAGGGCATGGTTCCTGGGGGAACGCTTTCTGCGCCAGGTGTGGGGGTACGATTCTCAGGACCCCCTGCTGTACCTCCAGCCACTATGCGGACTGCGGACAGACTCTCTACTCAGGAGGTCACTAGTGCCATGCAGGGCACGGATGCCTTGTTACATCTCATGGATGGGGACTACGCCACCTATCGTCGGATATATCTGATGCCCCCCTTGACGGGAGTGCGTGCTCCGACACTGAGGCCTACTGATGCCCATCTTCGAGTCGTGCCCGTGCTACGGATATCCCTTCCTCTAGCAGGGCTGGTGCATCTAGGGGTAGAGGTAGTTCTATTCCTCCGATCCCTCCGTCTCTTCATCCACATGCTGGGTGGCCAAACATGCCGACCGAGCTGACGAGCTGGCGGTTCGGGACTCCTTACCAGGTCCCGCTAGAGCCTCCTCTTCCTGACCACGGATATGTCAGAGACCCTGATTCACCCCCGGTATGTTTTACAGCTTTGATTTATCAGTCAGATATTTGGACATTCATTCCTTTACTGATAGTTTTGCATTTGTATTTGCAGCCTCCAGTTGAGTATACGGACGAGCTGCTCGGGATGTAGCCACATTCGAGGGCATGATCCTACGGAGGAGGCACAGCTAGCCATCATGGGAGTGCAGGTACTGTCTATCTTTCCCGTATTTAGCATAGTTCTGATAACATACTGGTTTTGAACATTCTGCTGTATTGATAGTCTGTGTAGAGCACATCTGACACACACCCACTCACATATTGTACTTGTATCTGCTTTTCATATTTGAACTGATGCATTGAACTCTTCACTTTCAGATGCCTCCCGTATATGCTCCGTCGCAGGCCAGGCCACCCGGGCCTTCTCAGAGGGGTCGAGGTGCTGGGCCATCTGGGCCCTTTCGAGGAGCTGGGCCATCCAGGCCTTCTCAGGGAGCAGGGCCATCTAGGCCTGTCCGAGGAGCTCGAGGAGCAGGGTCGTCTCGCAGACGCAGGGCACCCATTATTGAGGAGGAGGATGAGGAGGTCGCAGACCGTGAGTCAGATACATCCGCTGGGGAGGGAGGCTCCGGTCTTGGTTCCGGGAGTGGAGGTGAGGCTGAGGGGGATCCTGAGGATGACAGCTCTGACCCGGATGGTGATGATGGTGCAGAGGTTATCCCGCAGAAGAGGATGAGAGGGCCTCCTCATTCCCGTTCCCGAGGATATTGATGTTATTTCCTGCTTTATTTTACTTTTTGCTAGTAGTTTGTAGCACTTTGCACATTGTTAGGCAGTTTTATATCCTGTAAAACTTGTACCTTTTTTGTTGTAAAACATGATGGAATGAAACAGCTTTTGAAAAGATGTTTGTATTTGAAATTCTTAGCATCGCATCGCATCATTTTGCACACAAATGAAATTGAATGGAATGTGCCTTGTGTATTTACCAGGTCAGGTAATGAACCGACGCAACAAATCAAACAACTCGACTCACTAAGAAATAACAGAATCTTAGCAAGTTTACAACTCGATAAGCAAATACAACAATGTTAACGACTCGATAAACAAGACTTAACAAAATTGCGCAAGCAAAAGGTAATAACTCTAAACACAAAATGCGACAGCTCGACAAAACTTACAACTCGATAAACAAAGCAACAACTCGATAAGCAAAAGTACAACAAAGCGCACTTCGGACGGACGATCTGGATGATGGAACGTATCCGAAACTGAGAGAAATGGAGGCCTTCGACATCCCCGATGCGTAGAAATGCCTCAAACTTCTTTCCGGAGGGTAAAACAGGACCAATGCGTGGCCGAACACATTTTGCATTTGGAGACTAGAGGGTGGCCGGCCTACTAGGATAGATGGCCGGCCGGCCACCTTCCCACAACCCCCAGAATTTTGACACGTGTCCTTTGAATAGTGTTTTACCCCCCTATAAAAGCCCCAGCCCTGGAACTTATTCATTTCATCACCGTTTCTCACAAAAATGGAGGCATTTCTCGCAGAAAATCTCACACTTGGATTTCTTCTCTAGACGGCTCGGAAAAGTTGAACTTCCGGGGTTTCGGCTTGAATGCACTATTCACGCTGCGCCGGACTCCGCTACATCTTCCTTTCCTCCATGCCGCGGCAAGGTTTTGGAACCCGGTGACGCACGTCTTCAGCTTTGGAGGGCAAGAGGTATGTCCCACTTTTGAAGATTTTCAAGTTTTTGATAGAATCCGAGCGAGGTGAGGAAATCTTGCCTCAACTCAATTTTGGCTATGCCCAAGCCCTAGGGCGGATGTGCGGACTCAACGCGCATGATGCTCGATCCCTGATTTGTAACGGAATGTTGGATATCCCAAGCCTGATTTACCGGTTCTCCGATGCTGGTGACCGCGGCGACCATCATTGGCAAGGCTTCCGGCAACACGCCCTCTGTTTATGCATGTTATCTCATTTTCTGTTTGCCTCGAGCTTTGGAGGATCCAGCGCCCGTCTGATTGAAGTGGCCCAAGGCTTGAGAGAAGGAAGGAGTTGCATTGCCATGACTCTGGCTGAGACGCTGATGGGCCTGGATACTTTCTACCGTGGGGAGACAACCAGGTTTGCAGGGAGTCCACTACTGCTGCAGGTAATGTTTCCCACCCAAGCTCACATATGTATTTGCTCACATCACTCGGCCCTCAGGCTCGATTTTTCTCGCAAAACCCTTATCTTACTTTTCTCTCATCGTACATCTCTCTATTCTTTATTCTCTCATTTTTCATCCCTCCCCAGATATGGTTAATGGACAAATTGCAAGTCGTGGACTCTTGCCCTGCATACTCAGCCCGTGGCTATTTCTTTCGACAACGCCTAGTCAACGCCCTTGATGAGGGATGGTGGTTTGAATGGATGTGCAATTTGTCGGCAGATCGCATTGCGTGGCGCTGCCCTTGGCTCAATCTCCCGGCGATGAGCTACAGCATGTCTCGACAGGGATTCGATTGATCGGCTTGACTCACTGCGTATTCTATTTCCCATTCCGTATTCTGCGCCAGTTTGGCCATGATCAACTTGCCCACCAGAGGGGATAGAGTATCCGGCTACATTTCCAGTTCGAGGCGCACAGTTGGCTCGGCAGGCCGCAGCGGGGGAATAGAGAACTTCTGGCCCCTGCTCCCACTTTTAGTTGCACTTTGTCTGATGAGTGCTGGGATTGGCTCAACGAAGAAGCACAGGTTGGGCCTAGGTTGGCATCAGAGGCTTCAACTAGCTCTGGCAGGGGGCGCAGGGACACCTGACTTGACTATGCCCCGGATTTATTGCTTTACTAGTACTTTCAAGTTTTCTTCCTGAGTGTAATAAAAAGCAACTTCAATTGTATGCAAGAGCAAGAGAACTCTGTTTTGAAATCAATGAAATTGAAGGTTGTGGTACTGAAAATTCTCCGCTTTGGTCCAAAAATGGTCTTAGTTGTAAAAAGATTAATTTGAACAAAGTCAACTTTTATTAAAACTTTTCAAAACTATTTTCGATATGGATCAGAACTGGACACGCCTGAGATCTGTCACTGAGATGCACAACCCGGATCCTAGCAACTGGAAAGTTGCCCCTAGTTTGAAAGGTACCGCAGCACTTCATTGCAACGGAAAGTTGCCCCTAGTCTGAATAGCACTGTACCGGAGATCACGATAAATGCTGATGAATAGAGATGACTGAGATGATCAAATGGACAAAGTTGATCGGGGAAAAGATTGTGGCTGAACTTCAAGACGAAGTTGCCTACGTATCCCAAAGATGGGAATCAAGCCTTACGTAGTTCAGGCTAGGTTCGCTCGGGTATTTTACTCTCCTTTTGCGCTCTAACTTTTGCCAAGGCCGCCCTTTGCGGGTTTTCAACCTTGCGAGCTCAGTTTTTATAATTTCAAATTTTCTGTGCTCTGAGTTTTGCCTAGGTCGCCCTTTCGGGTTTTCGGCCTAGCGAGCCTCTCAGGGTAGTATTTCTTCAACTTGTCCATGTTGATCGGTTGGGAAAACTCTAAGCCATCTAGATCCATCAGAACCACAGCTCCACCAGACCAGATTGACTTGATGATGTAGGGACCAGTCCAATTAGGTCTGAACTTGCCCCTTGGGTCGTGGATGGGAGCTCGGTTGTCTTTGAGCACCAAATCTCCTTCCTTCAAATTCCTGGACTTAACCTTCTTGTTAAAAGCCCGGGCGATTCTACGTTGATAACTTTGGACGTGGTACAGTGCTTTCAACCTTCTTTCATCAAAAGCATGAGTTCCTCAAATCTGCTCTGTTGCCAGTCTGCCTCGGCTATTTGACACTCGGCCAATACTCGTAATGACGGAACCTCAATCTCAATAGGTAGAACGGCCTCCATCCCATAAACCAGAGTACGGAGTCGCCCCAGTAGAAGTTCTGATTGAAGTCCTGTAGCCCCACAGAGCAAACGGCAGCTTATCTGGCCAGTCCCGGTAGGTTTCCACCATCTTCTGTAGTATGCGCTTGATATTCTTGTTGGCGGCCTCAACTGCTCCATTGGTTTGCGGCCGATAGGTAGATGACTTATGAAAAGCCACATTGTATTTCTCCAACAAATCAATCACCTCCTTCTTGAAGTGGGAACCATTGTCTGAAATTATTTCGTTTGGGACCCCATAGCGACAGATGATGTTGTTTCTGATAAACTTTGCGACGTGCGAAGCCTTCAACACCGCATAAGATTGGGCCTCAACCCACTTTGTGAAATAATCTATCGCTACCAAGATGAACTCATGCCCATTCGACCCCTTCGGCGTAACTGCTCCGATTACATCAATTCCCCAGACTGAAAACGGCCATGGCGAAGTCATGTTGTACAGCTTTGTTGGCGGGATGTTCATACGATTTGCATGAATCTGACATTTGTGGCATCGCCGGACGAAACTAATACAATCCTCCTCCATGGTGGACCAGTAATAACCCTGTCTGAGGATCTTCCGTGCCAACATTACCCCATTCATGTGTGCACCACATTCTCCCCCGTGGATGGCTTCCATCAGACGCTTTGACTCTTCGGCATCAACGCACAGTTTATGCATTCCCAGATGACCCCGTTTATACAGTTTACCCCCGCAGATGATGAACTGAACTGCCATTCTTCTGATTGCTCTTTTGTCTTTGGCATTTACCCCTGGCGGGTATGCTTCTTTCTCCAAGAAATTCCAGATGTCGTAATACCAGGGGTGTTCGTCCTGAACTTCATCTATGGCTGCAATCGACTCATAGGCAGGTGCGAATTTCTGGTCGATGATGACTGGACGCATCCGGACTCCACACGGGATGTCTATCATAGAAGATAGAGTTGCTAAAGAATCTGCGAACCTGTTGTTCTCTCTTAGTAGATGAGTAAAACTTAGCTTCTCAAACCGAGGAATCAGCAAATCCAAGGTTTGGTGATACATCATCATCTTTTCCTCTTTTACTTTCCAGTCTCCTTTAGCTTGAGACACAACAAGGTTCGAGTCCCCAATGACGTCCAACCGTCTTGCCCCTAGTTCCAGGGCTGCTTCTAGACCAGCGATGCACGCCTCGTATTCTGCTTCGTTGTTCGAGACTTTGAATCGGAGTTTGAAGGCTAGAGGGATACGGGAATTCGGGTGCTATCAGCAACACTCCTATCCCATACCCGTGTTGATTTGACGCTCCGTCAAAGTACATCGTCCAAGTTTCATCGTCGATGTGCAGAATTGATTCATGGGAACAGGTACTCAACTGCTTCATCCCCCTCAACCGGGTGGTCGGCAAGGAACTCTGCCACTGCTCTTCCTTTCACTGACTTGCGTGTCACGTACGTGAGATCAAATTCGGAGAGCAACAGCAACCAACGAGCTAGCCTACCCGTAAGCGCTGGTTTCTCGAAGAGATATTTGATGGGATCAAGTCGTGAAACCAACATTACAGAGTGAGCTAACAGGTAGTGCCGCAGCTTCCTGGTAGCCCATACCAAAGCTAAGCAAGCCTTTTCCAGCGGTGTATATCGGGTCTCATACTCCAGCATCTTCTTGCTGAGATAGTAGATGGCTCTCTCCACCTTGTCTTCTGATTCTTGTGCAAGCATGCAGCCCATGTAGTTTCAGTTACTGACAGATACAAAATCAACGGTTTCCCTGGTTCTGGCGGTGACAACACGGGCGGGTTCTGTAATATTCTTTAATCTGTTCAAATGCAGCTTGACATCGGCCGTCCCATTGGAACTTCTTTCCTTTCTTCAGGAGACCAAAAAGTGGTTCACAAGTCAAGGTTAATTTTGAGATAAACCGTCTTATGAATTGCACTTTACCCAGAAAGCCTCGCACCTCCTTTTCAGTCCTTGGTGGTGGCATTTCTAAGATGGCCTTGATTTTGGAAGGTCGACCTCGATGCCTCTTTGTGTAATCAGAAACCCCAGCATTTTTCCCGCTGTAACACCGAATGTACATTTCTGAGGGTTTAGCCGCAACCGGAATTCCCTGATCCTTTGGAAAAACTTATGCAAGGCGGTGTAGTGGCCCTCTCTTTCCTTGGACTTGACAATCATGTCGTCCACATACACCTCAACCTCTTTGTGGATCATATCATGTAGTATTGTGGTCGCGGCCCGTTGATAAGTAGCTCCAGCGTTCTTCAACCCAAACGGCATTACCCCCAGCAGTATGTCCCCCACGGGGTGGTGAATGCAGTCTTTTCCCGGTCTTCTGGTGCCATCACTATCTGGTTGTATCCTGAGAAGCCATCCATGAATGAGAGCAATGCATGCCCTGCTGTGAAGTCTACCAACTCATCGATGTGCGGTAAGGGGAAAGTCGTCCTTCGGACTAGCTTGTTCAAATCCCTGAAGTCTACACACACCCGGATCCTGCCATCTTTCTTCGGCACCGGAACAATGTTGGCCAACCAAGTCGGATACTCTGATACCAGCAGGAAGCCTGCGTCAATTTGCTTGGTGACCTCTTCTTAATCTTAAGAGCCCAATCCGGGCGGATCCTTCTGAGTTTCTGCTTGACAGGTCGGGCCTCGGGGTCAAGGGGGATCCGATGCTGTACAATCTCAGGATCGATTCCAGGCATGTCTTCGTAGGACCACGCGAAAACATCTTTGAAATCTTTTAATAAAGCGACTAAGCGCTCGCGTTCCTCCGAAGACAACGTGGACCCGATCTGGACCAGCCGCGGGTCCTCCTCAGTACCAATGTTCACGGTAATGATTTCATCCATTAATGGCTTAACAAATCTCTCTTGCTCTTGCTCAATTAAACGTTGTAAAACCGGAGGAACTTCGTCCTCGTCGTTTTCATCAAAGTTTTGAAAGTCTGAATTAATGCAATAAATCAAGGGCACAGAGAAATACTCGGAAACCACATTCACCTCATTCTCATTAAGTTCATCCAAATCGTCCAATTCTTCTGTTACAACAGACTCAAAAGAAAAGGAAAAAGACGACCTAGACAGGACTGTGGCATCCGGGTTAACATCCCCAGGAGTACCAGACTCAGACTCAGTCGAGCTGGAACCTGATTCCGACTCACAGACTCGGTGGAATCAGATTCCGGCTCACTACCTGACCCGGTGCTGCTGGACAAAAATCCCTCCTCGTACTGCCAAGTGAGAGAGGGTGCGATTGATGCATCCAAGATAGCTGCTGGTCGGCTCGCAGCCGTTTCATCCCCAATCATGGAAACCACGAAGTTATCCCCCAAGCACTCTTGGTCGATCGGAGGATCAGAGAGGAGACATGCCAGTGCTACCCCCATTTCAAATTCTGTGCCCTCAGGATCCCCTGCTTTATTCTGCTCAACCTCAGTTGTTGGGTCTGTCTGCTCTGTGGCAACGTCATCCCCGGATAGTTGCATCAAAGAAGATTCGAAGCCTGGACGCGCTTCTTCTCCGCGTTTATCCACGGCTCTGGGAAGCCGCAAAATGGAAAATCTCCCCCCGGAAAGCGTCCGTTCAGGGTACCCTGAATGGGCCTGTGTATTAGGTCAAAAGGCTTCCCAGCCTGCTTCGCTCTGGCTCTGCCGGCCATTTCCTTTCCTTTCCTCACCCAGTCTCTTTGGTGGGCAGATAACCCAGTCCAAAGGTATGCGGATTGTGTGGCACTTCGGCCAACGCAGCGACTCCTTTCCTGCCGCTCCTTCCTAATCCCATCCCGGGAATATGTTGTAGCTTGTTCATGAGGTAGACGGATTGAGCACTAACGTACACACCTTCATTCACAGCCATAATTTCTGTACTACCCGGGCCTCAGCCAAAGTGAATCCTGATAAGAAGACATCTTCTGTGCCATGCTCAATTTCCAGGACCGGCGTAGATACCTCCGGAGGGGATGGATTGATGAGTTCCCGAATACAGTGGCTACTCCCTTTCCATAGGGGTATTTCACCATCTGAGAAGAGACTGCCTTTACTTGGTGCAGCCACGGCCGCCCCAAGAGTAAGTTGAAGGTTGCGGGAACGTCCAAGACATGAAATTCGATGTCGTGTTGTCCTGGACCAACCTTTTGAATCTTGACAATCCCCATCACTTCCCTACTCGTATTATCGTAAGCTTTGATCACCTGAGTTGTTGGTGTGAAGTCCGCGGGCTTCAACCCAACTGCATATGCTGTTCTGACTGGGCAGACATTGATGGCGGACCCGGTATCAACAAGTACCACCGGTATCCATTTATCTCTACACTCCACGGAGACGTAGAGAGGTTTGTTATGGTTGCCCTCAGGCGGCAACTCCTTGTCTGAAAAGGTTAATGCCGGGGAACCTCCTCCCGGAAAAACCAGCCCAACCAGCTGTTCTGGTGTAGTGTCTATTGAGAGTTTGGCCTTGTCCATGGCAGATAGGACGGCCTGTCTGTGCACCCTTGATGCCATAAGCAGTCCCCAGATGGAGATGTCTGCTTGTATCTTCTTCAATTGTTTGAGCACAGCTTCTTCTTCTATCTGTTTCTCTCTCTGTTTCTGCTTCTTTATTTTCCAGATGCCTCAGTTTGGTCAAGGTGTGGGGGCTTGAAATACCGTCCACTCCTGGTCATATGAGCGATCTCATCAATATACCAGGTATCATCTGGTTGAGCACCTGCCCAGTCTTCGTCTGTGTGGGCAAGACATAAGTCATCGTCTTCCCACCACATTCCATCGGCAGCCGACAGACATCTGTCCGGCTCCGGTATAATCGTGCTCGCAGCACCTTCAGTCTTTATGCCCACAGCATTCTCGGTTCCTGTGCACACAGCACTTTCGACCCCCACATGGGCCTTGGCTTTTCTAATTCTCTCGGAATCGTCAAACCTTTGTTGTTCCAACTGCGTCAGTACAGCCGGTTGTTCAATATTCCCTGTATTTACGATCCCCGAATTCTGAGCGAAATTCTTAACGCCGGCGCTCTCCGGCGGTGGATTCTGACCCTCGGCCCTTCCGGCCATCAATGATACTCTCGCCCCTGCCGGGCCCTGCTGAAATTCTACAATGTCCGGCTGATCATCTAACCACCCAGTAACTTCTGCCGACTCCTCATAGTCGAACCAGTTGATTGCAGCATCCGCTGATTCTTGGTCGTTGAAGAACTGGAAGTTGGCAAAGTCCTCTTCCACTGTTGTCAGATCATCTGCCCCTTGTTCAAGTCTGTCCCCCCGAATCATACACAGCTCAACTTTTTCTGGCAGCCCCACACTCAGCTTGGACTGGCCCACTGATAAGATGTACTCGCTTGGATCATAGGCTCCTCCAGCAAATTCCCAGGCTGTTCCATCCCAGACTCAACAATTCTGCTCTCCTCTGAAACCTGCCCCGTTCCATCTTCGGTGGTCACCACCACTGGCTTAGATTGGGTTGTGAAGGTGTCCAACATGCACAAGTCAGTGCAATCAGGAAGGATCACCTCCGGCTTGGGTAGGTGAGAGGGAGTAATATAGATACTAGGATCGTAGGATACGACCCCAGTTTGGATGAGGTTGACTCTTTTGGGTGGAGGGGCTTGGTTGTGTGGTGGGAGAGGATTTGTTGTGACGTTGGGTTTTTCAGGAGGTGCGATCACCTGCTTGTCGATAAGATCTTGGATCTCATGACGCAATCTGTAGCAACGGTCGGTGTCGTGACCGTGCTGTTGGTGGTACGCACAGTACTTTGCTGGGTCATGAGAGGGAGGGAGTGGATTTGGATGGCCTCGGCTCTAAAGGTGTCAGATGCTTCTTTCTGATTAACACCCCGAGAGCCTTGGACAAAGGCATGTATAGTGGAGTGAAGGTTCTTTGGCCTCTGGGCTGAAATCTCGAGGCTTGGTTACTGCTCTGGTGTATTGGAAAAGGGTGTGGCCGCTGCGGGCCTTGGTTGGGAAGGGGGAGTGGTGGTGACCATACCGACCTCAGAAGTCCTTGTATTTGCAGCGCCACTCGGGCCTGCGTTGTTATTGCGGTTGAATGTCCTTCGGGGCTGCTCCCGGTCCTGGTCAATCAACCTTGCTTCATCGCATCTTCGATCTGTACCCCCATTTCTGTAAGTCTGAGAAAGTTGGAAAGGGGAGTACAATCATCTTCTGCATTAACTTCGGTTGGAGATTGCGCACAATCATCCGGATTTGATCTTTATCTGTTGGCCTCAAGGTCATCATCGATGCCTTTGCTCTCCACCGAGTTACAAAATCGGAGAAAGACTCCTTGGGTTCTTGCCTCGTCGTTTCGAGATCACGTGTTGTAATCTCGATCTGTGTATTATACGAGTACTGCGCACGAAGGCCTCAGCCATCTCATCCCAATTTCTCTTCACATCATCTTCTAACTTGGCGTACCAGATGGCCGCCACCCCCGACAAAGTTCTGCCAAACAAGAAAGCTTTTGCGGTCGGGTTAGGCCCATTGGCCTCAGATGTCTGAAAATACGGAGATGGACCATAGGATCCCCGGACCCATCAAAACGGTCGATCTGTGGCATCTTGAATCTGTCTGGCAATGTTACAGCCACGTCAGTGTACCCATCTTCGATGTCTGGGATGGCCTTCACCCCCTGCGACTTCTTGAAAAGTTTTCCAGCTTACTCAGCTTCAGAGCTGTATGATCTACCTCGAACTCAAATGGAGAGTCCGGGTGGTTGGGTGTAAGATTCTTGGACAGTTGTGGCAGAAGCGGGGGCGGAGCCAGCCCCGTTGGAATGTTGGTGTCCTCTGGATATTTTGGACATTGGGTAGGGTGGGTGTTCTGGGTATTCGGGAAGGTATTCTGAGGGTTTGGAGGGTATTCTGAGGGTTCGGAGGATTTGGCAAGGTATTCTGACCCAGGTGCCTGCTCGGGTAGTGGAGCGCTGGTGGAGGAGGAACCTGATGTGAAGCAGAGGCTGCATTCTGCTGTTGCAGCCTAGTGATCAGCTCGGCCTGCTGGGCCATGACTGCGGCTTGTTGTTTAGAAAATTCCGCTTGGCGGATGGAATCCTCTTGCATCTGCCTCATGCTTTCTTGCATCTGGCGCATCATCGCCTCTACCACTGATGTATTCTGCTGTTCCATCTGGAAAGGTAAATGTACTTCTATGGCAGACACAGAAATCTCAGCCTGGCTGTTCACTGTCAAAGTAGCCCTCTGTCCCGGTAATCCCTGCTCTGACACACTACGCCTCCTTGGCCTTCTTCTGGCAACTGGGGGTAGAGAGTGAAACACTGGATGTCCGTCAACGAGATCCTCGGATCGGTTGAGTCGGCGACCTCGTGTCCAGAGTGCTTGGGGAGTATCTACTGGTTCGGAAGCAATCGTGCTAAAAACTGCCCTAGCAAAAAGATAATAAAGCAAAAAGGAAATAAATAACCAGAAAAACGGGCAGCATAACAGCTTAATTAAATACACACAACACACAGTCGGGCATACAACACGCAGTTGATAAGCTGGAAATACACTGTCCTCAATCACTGATCACTGTTCCATTTCACTGTTCCCCAAAACTGAATCGGATATCCGCAGACAACTGATTCTCAGATACTGACTGATGCCCGCAGGCCTGACTGATGCCCGCAGGCCTGATGCCCAAACTTATAGACTGATACATGCATTCCTGTAGAGACGCACTCTAAAGCACATAACAGATAAGTGAGAGCCAAAACACCCCTATGTTGGGGTAGGGTTTCCCTGTCCTATTTTGTCAGGAGCTAGGGTTTCACTACGCACGCAGCGGTTTCAAACAACCTATAAACGGGTAAGCAACCTGTCCTAGTTTGGAATGGTCACTATGGATCCGAATATGCACTAGGTCGAATGGTCAAAAAGGGTGCCCCGGTAAAACCGGGGTTTGTGTTCCCATGCTGTCAGAGCCCAGAGCCGATCAGCCTTATGGACATGCCTTGACAAGACAAGCCTCCGGCAAATCGTTCGGGAATGGCATATGGCAAACACGGTGTCCTAGGCGCACCAATGCAAATGCAATGCAAAGAAACACACAAGTGTAGTCAAAACAGATATCATGAGTTCGAGTCAAGTTCTCTAAATCCCCAGCAGAGTCGCCAGAAACTGTAACAAGCCCGCGGGGGACCTCGCTACAGCTCGGACTCGATTTGTGTCACGGTTCTTAATCTTGAACCAAAGAGTCCAAATCCGGCAAATCGTTTTGGAAAACAGATTTTTTGAAAGAAGTGCCAAACATGGACTGCTTTGCCAGATACAGAGTCGCCACCTAAATATTTTTTTTGGGAAATTTAGGAAACCCTGACTCGGTGCCAAAGGCCACGTGTCCGTCATCACCAAAGTTGCCTCGGCTCGGGAACTTGGGTACGATTGGGGAAGGTCACTTCGTGAGCACCCCCGCTCCGGTCAAAGACCGGCCTCTACTAACCATGATATCTTTTTTGAAAACATTGTATGTTCTTATTCCGGTTATTAGCCTAGGTTACTATGTGATGCTCGCAGCAAACAAGTATAGACTGGGCCGCCTGAATTGGAACAAAACATTTCATGTTTGTTTGTTTGAAAATGGTTTGATGGTGCTACCCGCAGGTAGGCTAAGACGCGGATTTGCCACCCTCAGGTGGGCTTAGAAAACATGATTTTGCCACTATCTAGTGGGCTTAAAACAAACATTCAACGATTGTCCCAATTCAAGTAACTCAACCTCCACCCACAGGCATTCAAGGCAGTTATATCACATAAGCATATAGCCTCATGGTAAGCATGCTATTCATGGCAACACTCACACGCATGCAAGGATGCTAAAGCATAAAACTCACCGAGTACTCCAAGCCAAAACAAAACTGATTAGAAATCATGCATGATCCTAATATACAGAATGCCTAATGCAACACATGCAATAATGCAACTATAGCAGGCTCGGCTATTCTAAACATGGCATATGGAATGCTACAACTAACACGTATTCAATTTGGAATTGAAATACAAATGCAGTTTGTATGATGCGCCGAGCCCGGTGCGTGCAAAACAGATGAATGATGCAAACATGCTGTCATACTGTATGCTAATTGAAATATGCCCTATATCTAACCATTAAGCGGGTAAATAAAAGGGAGAAAGACGTGGGGTTGGAAGACATACATCACACTCACCCACACTTATTACAATTTTGCCCTCGCGCAGAGGGTCCGAATAAATAATAATACAGTCCGAAATAAAAGAATAATACAGTTCGAATAGATACAGATTCCTAACTAATTAACAAATTAACTAAGAAAGCTTTAAACTGGCATGCAAGCCAGGGGCTGCCTCGCTTCTGATGAATGCCGCATGTTGGGCTGCCTTTTTGGAAATCCACTGGGATGCCCCAATTAGCCTCTGTTTGCAATGTTTCTTGAAATGCACGCCAGACTCCGAAAAGTTGCTGATTCCTCATTTTGCTGCAACAGAGAGCAGGAAAAGGGCATAGCAATGTATTTCACAAATATATGCATGCCTCGATCCTCGTGCCACCAATCACGCATACGATGCATGATGGCCGAGGAGTCGGATTGCACAACTCAATATAGGGTGCAATGCAGATGAATGCTACAACAAAACTTAACTCCATCATGGGTAATCCGGAGCGTCGGTGACTTGGGAATTGAGACCCGTTCCGTCACTCGGAGTACGAAACGCGTCTCGTTTCCCGTGCCCGGGCTAACTCCTATCCCGAACACGATGCAATATGCATGATATGAATGAAATGTAGCTAAGATATAATCCTAGCATGCTCAATGCTATGAAAATGAGATGTCTCGAAATGCGTGCACGCGGGCACGCAAACCGAGGCGATGATCCTAAGGCATAAAATGGCATACACAATGCAATTGGACTTACACTAACACGAGTGGACCTCAGCCACACTCACATAAGAGGCCGATGGATAAAAAAGAAGTGCCTCGAAATGCGTGCCACGGGCGCGCAAACCGAGGCGATGCAAGGAATGAAATGACATGGAAATGATATGTAATGAGGCTAAAATGAGATGTCTCGAAGTGCGTGCCCGCGGGCACGCAAACCGAGAAAATGGCATACGGAATGCAATGATGCGAAAATGGCATACAGAATGCAAATGGACTTATACCAACATGAGAGGACCTCAGCCACTCTCATACGGGAGGCCGTCGGATAAAAATGAAGTGCCTCGAAATGCGTGCCCACGGGCGCGCAAACCGAGGCGATGATTAAAGCATGAAATGACATACGAAATGCGAAATGGACTTATACTAACATGAGAGGGCCTCAGCCACACTCACATGAGAGGCCGTCGGATAAAAATGAGGCCTCGAAATGCGTGCCCACGGGCGCGCAAACCGAGGCGATGCATAAATGCAAAATGACATGGAAATGATATGCAAACATGCAAATGAATTTCAGCACTTACAAATGATGCAAAACAGTCCCGAAAGGGGGGGAAATGACACCGAATGCCCGGAATGGTCCCGAAATGCGATAATAAGCACCCGGAATGGCCTATAGCCATACTAAACATGCATAATTGGTACATGTATGCAAAACAGTAGCAAGGCAGCCCCAAAATAGCATTTTTACAGTACAAACATGGCGAAATAATGAGCATAGATAGGACAACAATAGCATGCAAAATACGAGCCAAGAGAGGGGTATTGAAGCAAGTGTGTATGCGATGCTCAAACTGAAAAGTACCCTTCTACAACACTGATGAGGGACTAAAAATATGCACATTTACAGTAGATGACATCCCCCAACTCAGTATGAAAACATGGTAAAAATGCTATGCAAGAATGAGGATATATAAGGCTATAACATGAGTACCCCAAACATTCATCAAACCAGCAAAGACCCTCAATGAAATATGTCAAGAAGATCAAAATATGATTTTCAGTACTGATGATGGCCGAAAACAGAAGCTAGATAAGCTTAAAAAAGCATGCAAAATGGGGTCAAAAGAGATATAAAGGCAAGTATAACATGGAGACCCCAAACAAGTTGATCCCTTCTACAATATTGTAGAGGGACACAAAATAAGCTCTCACAGTTCATGACATGTTCCAAAACAGACTGCATGTAGGTCAAATAAATCATGCAAGTTTACGGTAAATTGAAGGAATTATGAAGCAAGTGCATGATAGAGAGGCCAAACAGGGTTGAGCCCTTCTTCAATGTTGAAAGGGGCTCAAAATAGGCCCACTCACAGTTTACCTCATGCTCGAAAACAGATCACTCATAGGCCAAATATTTCATGCAAAAACAAGGGTAAAACATGGATTCAAAGCAACTTGCATATGGAGCATGAAAACAAGGTTGAGCCCTTCTTCAATGTTGAAGAGGGCTCAAAATAAGCACAATATCAGTTCATGAGATGCTCCAATTCAGATCACACATAGGCCAAATATTCAATGCAAAATAATGGCATATAAGAGGATATTGAAAGAAGTGCAAGATGGAGGGCTCAAACAGAGTTGAGCCCTTAAACAAACTCAAGAATAGCTCAAAAGAGGACCACTTTCAGTATTGGTCGGAGCTCAAAACAGTGAGCAAGTAGGGTTAAGAAATGAGGCAAGAAAGTGGTGTAAAAGAGGGATTTGAGACTTACCCTTGAAGACAAGTCTTTCTTTGCTTCTTGACTTGAGTTTGTTGCTTCAGCCACTGAAAAACCTTCCTTTGCTGCTGAAATGGAAGTGGTGAAGGTAGTGCTTGGTGTTGATGAACAAATGAGACCAAAACTTGAGAGTTTGAGAGAGATAGAGAGAGATATGCTTGAGCCAATTTTTCTAACCCTAAGGACTGAGTTAGGCCCCTTATATGGACAAAAGGAGGGGTGTAAAGGGAGGGAAATGCACCCAAGCTTTCCCTCCCAAAATATCCCCCGATGCCAAAGATATTTTGGGAGAAACAGCTATACAGCTGTAAAGTATGCACTGAGGGGAGTGTGGCCGGCCAAGTGCTTTTTCTGGAGGTGGCCGGCCGGCCACCCCCCATGGCCGGCCGGCTAGGGGGCAAAAATGAACTCTTGAATTAATGGCCGGCCACCAGATGATGGTGTCCTCCCAGGTGTGTACAACAAGGCCCTGTGGTTCAAATTTGACAACTCTGAAACAGGAGAGAGAATAGGCCAATTCAAAGAGGGGTTCAAAAGGTTCAATGAGAATTACTGGCCGGCCATATGTTTTTAGGGTCCTCCCATGTGTGTACATCACAAATATGTGGTTTTGGCTCGAAGAAAATGGCCCTAGGGTGGTCAACATTGGCCCGGAAGTGAGAAAAACGGGCGCCGGGGGGCGCCGGAAGAGCATAACAGGTTGCTTGGACAATTGCTAGCCTCCCACCCTCCAGTGATCTTCCTGATGATAAAAACAGAGGTACCTGCCAAAAATGAACAAAAACCGATGCAAAACGAATGCTCGGGGCCAAACCGCGAGGTTCGGGGCCCGAAAACCGGCCGTTAAGCACCGAAAGTGGTGTTTGGCCACGAAGTGGGTATCTAAGACCCCAGTGTCCTCGAAAGGGAGTAAATGAGATGCATGCCAAGAATCGGAGGAATCGGAGATGGTTGGGTGGTCGCGAACCGAGGCACACGGCCTGACGGCTCCGAAAACCGGGAACCGGGCTCCGAAATGGGCAAAATGGCCTACGGCCACGAAAAGTAGCCCACGGCCACTGAGAGACGGTCTACGGGACCTCTCCCTCCCCTCAGGAAAGGAAACAGAGAAAACCGAGTCTGGTTCGCAAACCGAGACAAGGCACAGAAGAGAGTTCGGAAGTCCGGAGGCAGGGCGCACGGCCGTGACTCTGAGACTTCTGAACGAGCACAGTATGCAACATCACCGAGCGCTCAATCGGTGACGTCTGAGTCTTAAGGTCGGTCAAAAATGGGGTGTCTACAACACCGTTATTTACACTTTCAGATTTCATTTCAAGGTAACACAAGATTAACAAAACCCTTTCAATTCAGTCTCTTATTTATTTACAGAACAATACTCATAATTTACCTTTATTGTCGCAACTAATTCATTAAGTTCACCATCACCAATCCATAATCCAATTAGTACTTCAATTTCCATTCTTTCAATTAATTTCATATCAAATACCGGATCCAATCACAAGTCATCTCCATAAGTCAAACGCTTTACCTGTCACAAGCCGGAAGGAACACGGAACCTCAACATACCACACACTTTACCGGGCGCTACTCCGAAAGGAAGGCGGAACCTATCTCAAGCGCTACGCTTTGCCGGCTCAAAATACGGCAGGAAACGGACCCCAAGATAACATCATAATCCATCATTACAATTAGTGGGCAATGCTAACACGTCTTTCATTATTTCTGTGACACATTAGTTCAATACATATCCACCATTTATTAAAATTCCATTTACATAACAAGTACAAATATGTTCCATGACCTTCTTCATTATCCATTAAATCATTCATTGTTTTGTCACACAAAAATATAACAACACATCCATAGAGGCAAAGATTCATCTTTAAAGTGTTCACAATTTTTGGGTTCAAACTATTTCTTTACTTTTCCATATTATTATCAAGTCTTCATATTCAATTTTTACAACACATTGGTTATCAATTACTACCCATGGTTATAAATTTAATCTCCAACATTTAACTTCTTTGATACAACTCCTTCATATAATACCGTCATATTTCACAATCTCCCATTTATCATTATTCACACTCATCTTAACCCAACATAGACTTAATTTCATAAATTTCATGTTGATTAAAGTATCCTCATTTTCCAAAATAAAACTTCATAACTAGAGTCAAACATAATTTGGGCTTTTAGTTTTGAGGTATAAAATCATTTTCTAACTACACAATAAAATTCTTAAATCTACCCTTCATCATCTTATCACAAATTCCATATCATTAACAAATCTATTTCCCCAAATCTCATTTCATATTAGAGCATGATTTGTAATATCCATAATAAAGGTTCATTCGCTAATTTTTAACATAATTTTCAAACACTTCCAAAATCCAATTAAACTTGTATACCTATAATTTAACCTCTCAATTTCATGATTCCACTATCAATTTAGGCAAAATCATTAATTGTTATCATGAATCAACTTAGGGTTTTCAAGAAAAATTAAGATTTTTAAGAAAAATTCAAACTTCTCAAACCACTAATTTTTATTCCAATTTTCCCATTGATTATACACCTAAGGTGTGACAACCCTCACCACTGTTTACTGATTAACCACTGATTACTGCTAAACTGAGACTAAATATGTTAATTAACTGACTGACTGAAATCTGGGACTGATTGATTGTCCGTATCTGTTTAAGTGCATCTCTATCTGTTCGACTGTTAAACTATCTGTTCATGTTTTATGTTTTAAACTGCAAATTGAAGGCCTTATCGGCGGCCGAATCTGAAATTGATTAGTGATATGTGTTAATCATAATTTATGTGATTTTATGGCATATTTATTTGAAATGTGATTTGGTATGATTAAATAGATTAAAATAAGTTAAATTACATAAGTTGTATTATTTACAACCTTGCCATTTAGTGGCCCACTTCATACCATATGTTGAGACTTGAATTATACATTGTTTAGCATCATTTCCTTAGCCATTTCTTGAGTCCTTAGCCGACTAGAGATAGAGAGAGTGAGGAAACTTGAGTTCAACAATTTTAGCTTGGTGATTTGAGGAAATTGAAGGTTGATTGCATGTTTGGACTCCTACACCTAGAATTGGAGACTTAAGGTAGAGATTATACCTTCTTGTTCATGTATTCAAGTTATATGTTGCATGGTTTATGGAAGTCTAGAGATTAAGACATGAATTAGCTTCTTATGTTGGATTAAGAGCTTAATCCATGCATGCATGTTGCCATTCTTGAGTTTTGAAGTTATTGTTCATGAAATTCCACATGCATGTCCATATTTTTGCATTGGACCATGAGTTCATCTTGTTTTTGGAGAAATTGGCTCATTTGAGCATGTCTTTAAAGCTTGAAGTTGTTTAAAATTCACGCATGTCACATTGGAAGTATGTTCTTGAACTTTGGTTTGAAATTGGATTTAATTGAACTACCCTTGGGCTTTGATTTTCAAATTGAGCTTTGAAACATGTTATACTATGAGTTTACAAGTGTTTTCCAGAAAATTTGCCCAAGAGGATCGAATTTGGTGCATTGAAACTTGGTTTTGAGCTTGAGGTTCAAATCTGGAATTTCCAGAATTTGGACTCACACTCGAGCGGGGAAATTGGCGCTCGAGCGTGAAATTCGTGCTCCCAGCACTTTGCATTGTTTTACAATCTGCTCGAGTGGGGAAACGCACGCTCGAGCGGGGACTTGTCTCACACGCTCGAGCGGGTGTCGAGCGCCCATCGAGCGTGATTTTCACACATCCAGTACTTTTGCCATGTTTTGCAGTCCGCTCGAGCGTGGGAAGTGACGCTCGAGCGGGGAACCTTTGTCTACATGTCCGCTCGAGCGTAGAAAGCCACGCTCGAGTGTGACCCTTGTTTTCTGAAAATTTTGTAAAGTGTTTAAAAGTGCATCCTTGAACCTCATTTCATCCTAGGCATTCTTAGGCCTAGTTTAAGACATCTTAATGAGGATATTGATGTAGAACCACACCGAGACAAATTAGCGATTAAGTTATTATTTTTCCCAACTGTGTAGCTTAGTGTGTGTTCACTCTATAACTGTGTAGGGTTGGCATCCGGAGACGCGTACTAGTCTATCTGTAGCCCAGAACTCTGTGAGTAACAATGTTGTAAAGATATGTTCAATAATGATTATCTTCTGAACAATTAAACTGTACTGTTTTCTGAAATGATGCTGTTACTGATTGAATGATGTCCTAATTGTGAACTGTATTGTGGCATCCTTAGCAACCTACTATTACTGTACTGTACTGCTACTGTCACAGAGATCTCTGTCGGTTCCCATGTTGGAACCACTACTGTTTACTGATATGATGGCCATCAACTGATTGTTCGGTCTGTTAAGACCTACTGTACTGTTTTGCTATTGGATGTACCACATATGACTGCTATGACTGAACAACTGATATACTAATTGAAATGACTATTTTCAATACTGAAAGGACATTCATTCTTAACCTCTTTACGCATTATGTTATTCACTGGGCTTTAGCTCACTGCTCATATATATATGTAGGTGTACAAGCACCGGACCGTTGCTAGGAGCGTCGGAATAAACTCTAGTTTTGTCAAGCCAACCACTGTGCCTCACTGAGAGGTTCCAAGTCCTTTAATGCTAGGGCTTTTGGGGTGTTTCAGATTTCCCCTTTTTGTATCTGGTTTTGTAATACTGTATAGACTAAATGATGTTTTACTGTACTGTTCTAATAGGGGATTAGGTCTCTGTCCTGGATGACTGTATACGGATGTATATGTACTATTTATGTGTATATGTATGAAAAGTCTTTTTGCATACAGACTGTCACAGCTCATTGGACATCTTTTAATTACTGTTTTGGCTTCCGCCAGCCCCTGTACTCTGTATTACTGTTTCACTGTTAAGCAGGCCTTCGGTAATCTCGGATTACTGGCCGGTTACGGTACTAAACCCATAGGGGCGGGTTTGGGTCGTGACATAAGGTTCATAATCCATAATCTTAACCTAACAATTGAACCCCAACACTTCAAACCCTAAACCCCCAAATTCCATGATATAACACTGTATGCTCAAAAATGTAGATTTTGCATTTATCTAATCAAAATACCACAAATCTATCTATTAATGCAAGTGTTGAAGAAGAACTAGGACCCCTACCTCAAGAATCAAGCAAGGAGCAAAGCTTTGATGAGATTCCATCACAAATCCGAATTCCAATTGGTAGAAAATGTTGAGCTTCAAGTGTTAGAAATTGGGCGCCCATGTGGCATGACCCTTTGAACCTTTTGAACCTTATCCATGTAAGTTTGAATTTGAATTCAAAACTTATTTGGATAACTACTCAGGATATCTATATCTATCATATCAATAGATATGGATAGATGGATAGATAGATATTGGTTGTTATATATTTGATTATATACATCTGATATGATGGGAATAATATCTATATCAGATACGTTATGTAGTTTTTACCTATAACCTTTTTTCCCAGACTCTCTCTCTAACTCTCTCCCATATGAGAACGATCCAGCCTCTGCACTGTGACTTGTGTGGGTGATACTCATTTTGTAGTATCACTCCACTGTTGGGTTGGTTGTTCATATCCTGGAAGCACGTGATTTACCTATGAGATTCTTCGCTTCAGGCTCTGCTAAAAGGTATGATTTTGAAATTTTTCCTGCTGCGTTATAATACTTTGATTTACATTGGTATCAGAGCCAATATGGGTATTTTCGTGCTTATTTTTATGCATTAAATATGTGTATATTTTTTTTTATATAAATATATATACACGATATATGCATGAAAATTAATGAAGGAGGAAGATGAAGTGCAGGGTTTCTGCACTTCCACTCTCATTAGATTGAGAGTGTTATACACCTCAATTTTTATGTTCATTAAATGTCATTTTTAAGACCATAAATGTTTTTATTTTGGAAAATGGAGTCCGACAGTACCAAAATTAGACCAGAAAACACCCCGGAAGGCGGCGCGTGTGACGCACGCGCTATATGACGCCGCCTAGCGGCTCCACGCGCTGAGCCGCTCGCTGAGCTGCGCCATTTTTTCTCCGCTGGCTTGGCTGCTGATGTTAAAGGTCTGTTTGTTTTTTTTTAAATCCAGAATTGCGTTAAATGGTCATAAGTAATTCGTTATAGCTTTGTTTTAAGCGTGGTTAGTACTATTAGACTCAAAATTAAATTTTCTATCTTCTGTAAAATTTTCAAAATTTTATGAAAATAAAATTATTTTTCCTGAAATAATAATTCATTATTTCTGCTTTAAAATGCATCTGGTGTTGTATGATTAAGTTTCAGGGGCTGAATTTTTTATTGTAGACTATTGTTATGGTTTACTATTTACTGGTATAGTTGTTGCATTTTCCTAGATTCTGGAATATTTATTTATGATTTCATGTGTGTTTATTAATTATTTAAAATTCCAGTAAATACCAGAAAATTTCAGAAAATTTCAAAAGTGATATACTTTTTGTTATGGCATAATATGAATATTAAATACAACATATTATTGTTTTTTGCCTAGAATTTCTAATATGTTGTGATTCGAATAGCATGATCATTTTTGTTATTTGTTTAAATTCCATTATTAATTGTAACATAGCATGAGTTAATTGTGAATCTACATTATGATGCTATTGTATGGAATTAGAATATTTTATCATGCTTTTAGACATGCCATAGTCAGTGGGAGGTTATTCGGTTGAGAGAAATCTTTGTAGATTTACTCTCGAAAACTAATATTTTAGGCATAAATTAAATTAAATTTTGGATAATTGTCACCTGTGGCGCAAGAGATGATTACGAGCATAGCGGATTTTCAATATTGCGACTTGTGTAATATTGTCACTATTTAATTTAGATTTTTGTGGCAAAATTATATTATGCTAATCAAATTAATCCCAATGCGTATTTCTCTCTAAATTGACTTAGCTTATGGAAGTTAATTTGGTTGACCTAGACTTAGTAGAGATGTTCAAATGTGAACAATGTAATCCTATTCTTTAGATGAGAAAAAGTCTTGGAGACTTTAGGTCAAACCTTAATTGAGCCAAAGTAAAGAAACATGACTCAAAGTCGCCGTGGTTTTGTTGCCTTGTTTGGCACAATAAAAACTAATGTGTGCGCTATGGTTAGCGGCACGCTACGTAGTTTTGGTTGGCGAGTTTTGGAGTTATGAAATTAGTAAGCCCTCAATAGATCTGTATATGATCTTGACTATTGAGTTGCGCGGATTGACTTTTTAATTTGACTTGTAATGATGTTGTATCATTGGATGAAGTAACATTCCAGAGTCACGCCATTCAAGAAATGCGAGCTTAAATGAATTAGTCATTAAGTGTAAGATAAGTAGCCAGTATGAGCAGTGTTTTGCTCTCTATCCAACTGTTGGGAATGGATGGAGCAAAATTTCACGCACTATAATAGTGTGCATTAAAGTATCACTTGAAGTTAAAAATTAGCCCTTAGTAACAGCAAAATCTATTAACACCAAGTGAAAAGATTAGCGCCAAGTAGCTACAAAATCTATTAGCATTGCCAACTTGTCTAAGTCTGGACACTTACTGTTTCCACACTTGAGTGTGAGACATGTTAAGGTACTTCTTTGTATGATTCCTTAGCTAGGCTAACGTTTTTTGAATAACGTTTACCACTAAGCGCAAACGTTGTAGCATAGTAATGAAAAAGGTCAGGCCGACAAGGTTGTTATGACTTTAAGAATTTGACGCATCGCTTGTGAGAGCATTGTGTTGAATTAGACTCTTTAGCCTAATTCGCGCTTAAGTTACTTCAGGAGCTGTCATAGATTGATAGCTTATTCTCTCTTTCTTGTGGATAGTAGAATTAATTGCAAGTAACTATGAAGGGAGAAACAGAGATGGCAAGAGGAGTATCGTTATCTTTCAACTAGATGTAGTAAAGTGTATGGAGAATAAAATTGACTTGAAGGTGCAGGGGATTAGCACTTACTAGTTAAATTTGTGACTTAGGCACACTTGATATCTCCATGACATCCTTTTATGATCTAGTGAATATGAATTAGTCGTGAGTCATTACCTAGTTGGGCCTAAACCTTCAAAACTTGTCTTCGAGAACTCACACATTAGGATGATTGGAATTAGTTTATGACATAGGTCATGAACCGATGGCTGATTATACTTAATCACATTAATGAGATTAAGAGGGTAATTTATACGTAAATTGGGCCGAGCTGGGTAATTGGCCGTTCTGTGGGCCGCAGTAAGAAAGGGCTGAGTAAAAGGGCCTTGTAGTTAGCTCCGTCTAAAAAGGGCCTTGTAGTTAGCTCCGTCTAAAAAGAGCCTTGAAGTTAGCTCGGTCACCACGGTCAGAGTGGTAACAATTAGCTCGGTCATACCATTCTGAGCTGAGATGTTTTGAGCTTTCCTCAGGACCTTGATCTAGATTAGCTCGGCCCAAGCTTGCTATGGTTAGCTCGGTCTCGACAGATGAAACCGAGGTACAAGCTATGAAGGGAAGAACCGAGCTAGTTAGAGCTCGGTCATATTTGCCAGTTTAGCATGGCCATGTTAGCTTGGTCGTTTTGTCATACTACCGAGGTAAAACCATCTCACTTGGTTTAAGCAGTGAGAGGGGTGTTAAAAGATAACCATTATCTTTTAGGAATGTGATTCCTAGGAGGACTTTGCATGGAGGAATAAGAGTCCTACTAGGATTGTGCCACGCGGAACCTATAAAAGCTTACAACATCACCTATGGAGAGGTAACACAACTTTGATTCTCGGATACATAGAGCTTTTGTCTATTTGTCTATTTTGCTGACTTAGGCATCGGAGAGGTATCCGGCACACACCCGCCGGCTAGCTCACGTTTGTGTTTCCAGGGAGTAAAGCGACGACGTTTGGAGGAGTGCAAACTTGATCAACAGGATTATATGAGAACATTATTTCTCGCTCGTACAATTGGCGCCATCTGTGGGAATATAAGAAAGAACAAAACCTTTTGATCAAGTTTTTCCTCTCTAATTGGAAGTAATGGCGCACAATGAAGATTTGCCGCAGTCCGCCATCGACGGACAAACCCCAGAGGGGGGTGGGAGGCGCGAAGGTTTGCCTTCTATCCCTCCCATGGCGGATTTAGAGCCCCAGCGACAGAACCCCCGGAGGGATGCAAGGGGGAGGCGGACTAACAGCCCCCGTCGCTCTCAAAGTCCTGAAAGACAGAGGCGGAGGATCGATCCTCAAGTTCTGGAGGATCGCGTAAAGGAACAAGACGAGTTAATAAGGAAGATGGCGGCAGACATGGAGTCTATGAAGCGCCAGATCAAAGGGAAAATGGTGGCGACAAGAGAGAGGAGCAAAAACAACACGCCCCCTTGCTGCTCGGAAGACCATGGTAGGCATACCACACCATCACAAGCAGAGAGTAGGAGCCTGAGAACAGGTGACACTCAGTCAAGAACTCCTAGGACTCGTTACTCCAGGTCTAAGAGAACGAGAACTGAGAGGTCATATACTGAGGGAAGCACCTATCGGCCCTCGCGTACGCACCAGACGTCATCCAGGCAGACGGAGTTGCCTAGATCATCCGATTTGCGAACTGTGCTAGAAGAAAGGGCACGATGAAAGGAAGATACCAGGGCGCGCGACCCGCGCAGAGTTTCAGCCCTTCAGCGGTTGGCTCCTCGGACGCATGGAGCGTCGAGGTAGGAATGCCAATACCGCGCCTTGCTTACGAACCAACAGACAAAGCATTAGCAAGGCTGCAGACCTCGCCGTTCGTTCCGGCAATTGAGAACGCACCACTACCTTCGGGCTTTCACCAGCCCAAATTCACCACTTATGAGGGGAAGACGGACCCCTACATGCACTTTCGCCACTTTCGCCAGGTTATGGCAGTATACCGGCGAAACGAGGCTTTAATGTGCATCCTATTTCCGTCCAGCCTAGGCGACCTGGGTCTAACTTGGTTCGAAAGGCTACCAGAAGGCAGCATCGCCTCCTGGGCACAATTGGCAGAGGCGTTCGTGACAAGGTTTAGAACGAACACCAAGACACCAGTGGAGATCGATCAGCTACTCTCCATTGACATGGGCGACAAAGAAACATTAAGGTCCTACAATAGTCGCTACTGGGAAACATTCAACTAGATTGGGGATTGCCCTACAAACCTCGCCATTGCACAATACAAACGGGGCTTGCCAGTCGGCAACAAATTGAGGGATTCAATTACTATGACGCCCCCTCACGATGGAGGCCTTAATGGAGAGAGTGCACCAACATATTCGGTGGAAGAGGATGGCGCCGTGCTAAGCAAATCTGGCACAAGCAATACCAGATAAAAAGACTTCGGCAAAAGTCAACACGGTAGAACGACCAAGCAGGAATGGGCGAGGCAGACGGGCCAACAAAGAGGATCCAGACAAAAGGTGGCTAAGAGTTCGCACTGCCATTACCACGGTGTTCAAAAAACCAATCTACCGAATTCTCAGTGAGATACGCGATGAACCTTTCGTCCGATGGCCAGCTAAGTTGGGAGAAGCACAAAAAGACTATGACGAAGGATCCCGGTGTACCTTCCATAATGAAAAGGGGCACCGCACAGAGAATTGCACGCCGTTGAGACAGCACTTGGAGGAGTTAGTGGCAGCTGGGCACCTGGACCAGTACATAGAAGGAGGGACACAGCCAGCCCCCAGAACCACGACAACCCAAACGGAATGCCGATCGACGCCCCACCTCAAGGCGTGATTAACGTAATACATGGGGTATTCGAACCTGAGCGAGTATGTGAGCTCAGGGGAATGATCAAGAAGGCTGAGCACTTAAGGGAGGTATTAAGTGCACAACCTGCCATCAAAAAGGGGAGAACAGAAGCCACGAATGTCATATCTTTTTCAGACAGAGACTTGGCAAGGATATATTGCCCTCACAATGATGCACTGGTCGTCACACTCCGCGTCAAGGATTACGACATCAAACGGATTTTGATCGACCAAGGAAGCTCGTGTGAGATAATGTATTACGAAACCTTCAAACAATTGAAACTGGAGGACAAAGACTTGGCGCCTGCAACATCTCCCCTAATCGGATTCAACTCAATGCCAGAGTGGCCAGTGGGCAAGATAATCCTCCCAGTCAGAGCAGGAAGCATGACGAAACAAGTGGAATTCTGGGTATTGAAAGTCCCTTCCACTTACAACATAATCTTGGGAAGGACATGGCTGCATGCCATGCGATCGGTAGCGTCAACCTACCATCAAGTATTGCGGTTCCCCAACGAAGCCGGAGTAATTGAAGAGGTCTTTGGAGACCAAATTATGTCCAAACAATGCTTCGTCACAGTAAATGGCAGCCGCGCTGCCAAGGGATATGTACAGATGGTGGAAGAACCTGAGAGCAATGAGCTGTTCGCAGATGTTGGCAAAGCAGCTGAACAGAAGGCGGTGGAAGACTTGGTACAGGTAAGGATAGATGAAAAAGACCCAGAAAAGTTCTTTTTGCTCGGCTCGTCATTGTCCAGCACTGAGAGAATAGAGGTCATGAAATTCTTAACCTCTAACATCGAAGTGTTCGCCTGGACGCCGTATGACATGCCTGGCATTGACCCAAACTTCATCTGTCACCAATTAAATGTCCACCCAACTGCCAGACCAATTATACAGCGCACTCGCAGATCAGCACTCCACCACGCCGAGATAGTGGCGGAAGAAGTGGGAAACCTTCTAGAGGCAGGAGCTATCAGAGAAGTGCACTATCCCAAGTGGATATCCAATACTGTGGTGGTGCCAAAGAAGAATGGAAAATGGCGTGTCTGCGTGGACTACAAAACAGTCAACAAGGCATGCCCAAAGGATAGCTTTCCCTTACCACGGATAGACCAACTGGTAGACCTAACGGCAGGACACAATCGACTTAGCTTTCTTGATGCGTACAGAGGTTACCATCAGATCGCTATGTATGAACCAGACCAGGAGGTCACATCCTTTACAACGCCAAGAGGACTGTATTGCTACAAGGTCATGCCCTTTGGCCTAAAAAACGCAGGGGCAACATTCCAGATGGTCACCAAGATGTTTGAACCATTGTTAGGCAGAACAATGGAGGCATACATAGATGATATGGTGGTCAAAAAGCAAGGATGAGAATGACCATCTCAGGGACCTAGGTGAGATGTTTCAGATCCTAAAGAAGAACAAGTTACGCCTTAATGCATCCAAGTGTGCGTTCGGCATAGGATTTAGCAAATTCCTAGGCTTCCTGGTGACCAACCGAGGGATAGAGGTAGACTCCTCTCAGATCAAAGCAATTCAGGATCTAGAGAGGCCCAACTCAGTAAAAGAAGTGCAGCATCTCACTGGTATGGCAGCTGCGCTCAATCGGTTCATAAGTCGGTCGTCAGACAGATGTCGACCATTTTTTGAAGCATTAAAGGCCAAGTTTAAGTGGGATAAAGAATGCGATCACGCCCTGGAAAGCCTGAAAGAATACATGTCTTCCCCACCATTACTAGTAACCCCAATACCTGGTGAAGAGCTCTTTTTGTACCTTGCAGTTTCATAGCACGCAGTTAGCGCGGTATTGGTCAGAGTAGAAGGAATCCAACACCTGCCCATCTTTTATGTCAACAAAACCTTGCTGGGCGCAGAAACCAGGTACTTACCATTGGAAAAACTGGCCCTAGCCTTGATGATGGCCTCTAGGAAACTGTCGCATTACTTCCACGCCCACACCATAATCGTCCTCACAGCTTTTCCATTAAAAGCTTTGTTTGAGAAGGCGAACTTTTCTGGGCGAGTCTTGAAGTGGGCAATGGAGTTGGAATAGTTTGACATGAAGTTTCAACCCAGAACCGCAACAAAAGCCCAAGCTTTGGTAGACTTTGTGGCAGAATTCACACCAGGAAGTCATCATATCTGCCCAGTCGACTTGACTGGTGTAACCGAAATGGAGATGGAAAGCGCTGCAGGAAATACGTAACCCCTGATACAGGATGCCCAGCCACATCCCAAACAGACCAGAGTGAAAAAGGGAGCGAAGCAAACCCATGCTACACCCAAGCAAAGACTCATCAACAAGGTAAAAACTTGGTACAATCAGATAGTGAGGGGCAAACAGTAAGTGTGGACTTGGAAGAAAATACCAGCAACGCTCATGACCCCAAGGCATCTGATCCCTCCACTTGCTGGAAGCTGTTCGTTGGAGAGATATGAAGCTCTTCATGGATGGAGCGTCCAACAGGCACGGTGCAGGACTTGGCAAGTCCTTATCTCACCAGATGGCCCTAATGGAACAAGCAGTCAACCTTGGTTTCCAACATCAAACAACGAAGCGGAGTATGAAGCGCTTCTGGCAGGACTAAAATTAGCCACTACATGAAGGCTACCAGCTAAATGGTCTACATGACTCCACAGCTGGTGGTAAAACCAAATTTTCAGGCGACTACGAGGCAAAGGATGAAGGGATGGCTAAGTGCCAAGAGTTAGTCAGAAAAGAAGATCCATGAAATTTGAAGTAGTACGGATAGAGCAGATCGCAGGGAAGAAAACAGTAGAGCAGCGACTAGCAGCTTTGCTTCGATGGCAGATACATCCATCCCCATCCGTTACTGATTTAATTACTTACCAAGACCAAGCATTGAAGAACTCGAAGTAGAAGAGGTATGTTGCGCCGAATTAGGCCCTTCATGGATGGATCCCATTATAATGTTCTTAAAAGACTGCGTCTTACCCGAAGAGAAGAAAGAGGCCAACAAAATAAGAGCAAAGTCACAGCGATTCTGGTTCTCTCCATCAATGGCCTTGTACAAGAAATCCTTCACAAGACCCTACCTGAAATGTGTCCATGCTAGCAAGGTCGAGGCATTCTTGTTCGAGATACACGAAGGCGTATGCGGAAGCCACAAAGGAGGAAGATCATTGGCTTACAGAGTAAATTTCCAGGGATATTGGTGGCCTTACATGCAAGCGGATTCAAGAGTATGTCAAGAAGTGGCAGAAATGTCAGAAGTTTCGCACACCAAATACATCAACCGGCCAAGAGAGAGCTTCTACTTCTATTAACTAGCCCATGGCCCTTCGTAATGTGGGGCTTAGATATAGGACCACTTCCAACGGCACCCGGCAACAGAAAGTTCTTTCTTGCAGCAACAGACTACTTCACAAAGTGGGTGGAGGCAGAAGCACTAGCATCAATAAAGGAGAAAGATGTGAAGAAGTTCGTCTGGCAGAATATCATCACTCAGTTCGGCATACCAAAAGCTCTAATATTCGACAACGGCACTCAGTTCGATGGCAAAATTTTTAGAGGCTTTTGTGAAGAATACAAGATAGAATTCTACAATTCTACACCGGCATACCCCCAAGCAAATGGCCAAGCAGAAGCATCAAACAAAGTCGTCTTGGATGGATTAAAGAAAAGATTAGAGAAAGTAAAAGGAAAGTGGGCTGAGGAGCTCCCTCATGTTTTATGGACTTACCGTACCACACCTCGGCGGTCTACTGGGGAAACACCTTTTTCCTTGGCCTATGGCATGGAAGCAGTAATCCCACTAGAAGTTGGCCTCCCCACTATTAGAAGTGAAAACTTTGATCCAGACTTAAATGGAGAAGCCATAGCATTAGAGCTCAACCTTGCAGAAGAAAGAAGAGAAAAAGCACTGGTTCACATCGCCTCATACCAGCAGGAGTTATCTAGAAAATATAACAAGACAGTACATCCAAGGCAATTCAAGATTGAAGATTGGGTGCTGCGCAAAGTAATGGGAAACACCCTAGTACCCGGAGATGGCAAGTTAGGGCCTAATTGGGAAGGACCTTACAAAGTTGTTGGATTAGCAGGAAATGGGGCATACCACTTGGAAGATGAAGACATCAAAGCCATTCCCAAGTCATGGAATACTGCCAATCTCAAACTATTTTATTTTTAGCTTTTTTTTAAGTACTTGTAATTTTTGTTTTCCTCAATAAAGCAAGTAGTTTTCTTTTCAGCATAGTTATTACCTTCTGTAAAAGTTGTTTTAGTAAGCTAGGGGCATTGAAAGCAGAGTTGGCCGGAATAACCAACTTTGTACTCTCTTCAGATAGGATCAGGATCTGGGCTGAAGAGGTTGGCTGGAAAAACCAACACTTACTTCTCCTAAGCCAAGATAAGGATCGAGGCTGCAGGAAGTTTGGTATGAATAACCAAACACTTGGCTCTAGGTTGGTAGGAAAAACCAACTTTGAGCTCTCTTCAGCTAAGATCAGGATCTGGGCTGAAGAGGTTGGCTGGAAAAACCAACACTTACTTCTCCTAAGCCAAGATAAGGATCGAGGCTGCAGGAAGTTTGGCAGGAATAACCAAACACTTGGCTCTAGGTTGGCAGGAATAACCAACTTTAAGCTCTCTTCAGCTAAGATCAGGATCTGGGCTAAAAAGGTTGGCTGGAAAAACCAACACTCACTTCTCCTAAGCCAAGGTAAGGATCGAGGCTGCAGGAAGGTTGGCTGGAAAAACCAACACTTAGTACTCTTTAGCCGAGATAAGGATCTAGGCTAAAGAGTGGTTGGCTGGAAAAACCAACATTATTGCTCTTCAGCCGAGATAGGGATCTAGGCTGAAGAGGTTGGCTGGAAAATCCAACACTCAGTACTCTTCAACCGAGATAAGGATCTAGGCTAAAGAGTGGTTGGCTGGAAAATCCAACATTTAGTACTCTTCAGCCGAGATAAGGACCTAGGCTAAAGAGTGGTTGGCTGGAAAAACCAACACTTAGTACTTTTCAGTCTTTCTTCAGCCGAGATAAGGATCAAGACTGAAGAATGGTTGGCTGGAATAACAACTTTTGGTAATCTTCAGCCAAGGTAACAACCTAGGCTGAAAAGGTTGGCTAGTATGACCAGATAAGGTCTCAAGGTTAGAACCGAGATAGGTATCTCGGCCAGAAAATGTTATACTGCATTCAGATTACAAATGGAAAGTAAATGCAAGCATGGCATGGCAGTTAACCGAACTAACAGTTAAAACAAGAGGAGATTTCATTCAAAATGCAAATCAACGGTACAAAAGATGGGGCCTTAGCCCGGTTACACATTCTTTGCAAAAGTAAAAAGAAGAAAGTACAAGATCAAGCAAAAAGGTCGTCAAGATCCGCATCCAGTTCAACTCGAAGCCCGGTTTCAGCAGGTAACTCAGTCACACTTTCAACCAAGTCTTCCACCGATGGCTCCACCCCGAGCTGACTGAACGACGGGATCATTGGCGATGACCGGGGCATTGTCGGGCTCTGGGGCCTCTTCTTCATCATCATCTTGAAGAAATTTTTGTTGAATGGCGTGGGCATACTCCGCCATGTAGCTCGGTATAAAATGTGGTCGAGGGTTGAGGAAGACCTCGGTCTCTTGGCTAAGACCGAGTTGCGTTACCGCTGCCTTCCATCCACATTTGAAGAATATATCTTTGGCAGCCTCGCATTGCTGGATGTAGGTGTCCTCCCCTCCTTGTAACCACAGTTTTCAGCATCTTCTACGCTCTTCTCCAACTGGGCGATTTCATCATTCTTCTTTTTCTCGAGCTTGGCCAGTTTGCGCAGATATTTGTCTTTCAGCATGGCCGCATCCTTTTACTTATCAGCTTCAGCCGAGCTGACAAGACTGGTCAGGCGGACCACCTCGGTATGTAGCTCGGCCATTTTCTTCTTGGCCTCTTCTAGCTCGGCCAATTTAGCATCGGCCTCTGCCACGGCCTGCCTTGTGGTTTTTCGAAGCTCCAACACGCGCTTATGAGCAACGTGGTTTTTCTGGAGGGCCTGCAAACAGAGGATCAATTTTGAGCTGAACCGAGCAAACAGGTGTAAAAAATTAAGGAAAGAGAAAGGAGAAAACTTACTAGCACCATTGACTTTGTTGTCGAGCGAATGGCCTTCAGCTCGGTAAGGTGATCTTGGTGCTCCATATCGGCTGGAAGGCAGACGCCCTTGGCAAGATTAAAGGCCAACAAATGGTCTTTTTCTGCGACCACTAAGTCGGAATCAGTGATAGCACGGTTCTTGTAGGTGATCTTTGGCACCCATTTAGAGGAGGTAGCTCGGTCAGAGCGCTCTGGTTGTGGGCTCGGTGGTGTGGTCTGGGGTAGGATGGTTTCATCTTCGTCAACAAGGCGTGGCTCGGTTGTGGAAGTCCGAGCACGCTTGCTGGGTTGAGATGATGAAGGCTGATGGGTTGGTAGGGCTACCACGTCCTCTTGTGATTGGCCGGTTGGCGGTACTTCGACTTGATTTGTTTCGGTGATTAGGGCCCTAACTGCTCTCTTCTTGGCCATCTCTTGCTCTTCTATTAGTGGGATCAAATTGATTTGAGGCAAGGTAGGATCTGGTTGTGGCGAGGGCTCCAACAAGAAGTCTGTCACCCTGGTCTTTCGCCTACTGCTATATCTATATGTCGCCTCGAAATTAAGTAGCTCGACCAAACTTCTATTGGGATATCATAGTGCGGCGCGAAGTGCGTCTAAGTTAGGGTAGCTGTACTGGGACTTAAGATGGTTCAAGTCTGCATAAAGAAAAAAGACAATGGTTAGTACGGTTGAAAATAGGAACAATGAAGTAAAGAAAGCACAAAACTAAGCTGAGGTAATTATACCGGCAACTCCTTTGCTCCAGTTAATTCGGTCGCTTGGGATCTGGGCCTCATGGTCTTCAAAATTCCCAGAAGCCCAAAAAAAATCGTCGTCATTAACGTCCTTGTCCGGGGTGTTCTTTATTATCTTTTCACGGCGGCGCCTTATTCTTAAATAATAAACCCAGCCGTGTTCGTTTTTGGCCTAGAGTATTGGTGAATATCTCGGCTAAACCGAGGTTAAGGCCAAGCCGGCGGTTTAGCTCGGCGATGCCATTTTATTCTTCGGTATGAGTTTGTGGAAAGCTGGGTAGGCAGAGATTGTTTGTTCTGAGGAATTCACAAAGAAGAGGCTGTACAGGGAATCGGAGTCCGGTTTCTACAATGGAAAGAAGGGTGAAGGGAACAAAGCCCGGTTTTCCCTAGGGTATGGTGTCTAGCTCGGCTAAACTAAGATGGACGAAATTAGGGATATGGTAGTCCCTTCGGAACTCGGCCATAGCCCCTGGTGAGTTTACTAGAAACCTATATTTACCCATGTAGTCTTAAATTATGTATAAATTAGCTGGAGTACTGGCTCGGTGGTGAGATGACGCTGAGTAGCTCGGTTGAGCGTTCAAGGGAGTGCCTGGCCAACCTAAGTCTGCAAAGTGAAAAAGAAAGGTGTTAAGCACAGATCATTGGACCGCGCTAAAAGAAACAAAGGCAGAATAAATGGAGTCCTAGCTTGGCCACATTGGGTATATCATTTTTAGCTCGGCCTGAGCGAGGGACTTTAGCCCGGTTAAGTAAATGAGAAGTTCGTAGCCCGGTCATGGCTTATGGTACAACATTCTTAGTTCGGTTTTTGGCTAAGTAAGGGAGCTGGTTCGGCCCTAAATTTTAGCCCGATCAGTGGTTGAAGCTTTCTAGCGCGGCATTGTGCAAACCTAATACAGTTCGCTAGCTCGGCTAAGTGAAATAGAAGGTACTTAGGCCTATTTGAAACTATAGGTATGGCATGAAGTCCTAGTTCGGTTGTTCAGTTTTGCTAGGTACGCACCTAATACAAACAACTTCCTAGTTCGGTTGAAGGGTGATTTCGGATCAAACACATCGTTCTTCAAATTATTCGTAAATACAGTGGTTCTATTACATGGCCTTTTTCCAGAAAAATGGAAGCAAAAATGGGGTATGTATTTCGAAAGCATACAAGTATTATGCTACATGCTTTAGAAATTGTATAAACAAAAAGGAAACAGATTTGAGTCACATACCAATTCGAAATGAAAGGACCAAAGGTGGGAAACAATTCTTGCAGGAACACAAGCTAGGCAGATGCTGGGGTTGCAAGAACAAGGACTTTGAGGAAAAGAAGAGCAGGAAGATGAATAGTGATATGTTGGTTCGAAGATTAGGGTTTTGTTTTGTGTAAAGAGAGTGAAAAGGGCGGGACTGTTCAAATTTTGCGAAGTACGAAGACGGCGCGACAGCTACGCTAGGCGAATGACAGCTTGCCACGTGTCCATGGAATGGGAAGCGATTCAGTTACAGTGCGACTGAAGAGACGTTTTGTAACCGTACCAATCGGCAGCCCGGCAGCATTTTAGCTTGGTTGAAAGGCAAGAGGTTTCAGCTCGGCTGGTAACGGGTAATCCCAATCATGCTGCGCAGATGGAATTAAGGGGCAATTGAGAGGGTAATTTATAAGTACATTGGGCCGAGCTGGGTAATTGGCCGTTCTGTGGGCCGCAATAAGAAAGGGCTGAGTAAAAGGGCCTTGTAGTTAGCCCGGTCACCACGGTCAGAGTGGTAACAATTAGCTCGGTCATACCATTCTGAGCCGAGATGTTTTGAGCTTTCCTCAGGATCTTGCTCTAGATTAGCTTGGCCCAAGCTTGCTATGGTTAGCTCGGTCTCAACAGATGAAACCGAGGTACAAGCTATGAAGGGAAGAACCGAGCTAGTTAGAGCTCGGTCATATTTGCCACTTTAGCATGGCCATGTTAGCTCGGTCATTTTGTCATACTACCGAGGTAAAACCATCTCACTTGGTTTAAGCAGTGAGGAGGGTGTTAAAAGATAAGCATTATCTTTTAGGAATGTGATTCCTAGGAGGACTTTACATGGAGGAATAAGAGTCCTACTAGGATTGTGCCACGCGGAACCTATAAAAGCTCACAACATCACCTATGGAGAGGTAACACAACTTTGATTCTCGGATACACAGAGCTTTTGTCTATTTATCTATTTTGCTGACTTAGGCATCGGAGAGGTATCCGACACACACCCGTCGGCTAGCTCACGTTTGTGTTTTCAGGGAGTAAAGCGACAAGGTTTGGAGGAGTGCAAACTTGGTCAACAGGATTATATGAGAACATTATTTCTTGCTCGTATAGAGATGATGACACGATGGTTTGAGTAGGCCTTCTCGGGCCCACTCGCTTGTGACATCCTGCTCTCATGTGAATGTGTAACTTTGTTCGTAATGGGTGCGCACAAGTAAATAGGAAAGCCGTAGAAGGTCATTTGTATTGGTGCATTTTGCCCACTATGATTTTTGTGACTAGATATGTGTAAGGGTATGATAGTTAAGCCTCAATCTCAACACATTTATAGATTACGATACGCATCTAAGTCAAGACTATTTGATCTCCCATAAGTCAAAAGTTTTGAGATGATTTTTGACATTGCACATATGAGGTTGAGATCAATTAGATAAGAGCTTTTGTGCTTTTAGTTTTGACCAAGGTGGCGAGTATCTATTTGAGTTATTTTTTTAGAAAACTCTGTGAAGAGTGATGGATGCTTAGAAAATTGATTATTCCTAGTACTCAACAACACAATGGTGTAGTAGAGATAAGGAATTAAATATTGTTAATGTTAGGTGGATAATGGCGCAAAATGTTTCCCAATTGGGAATTGCAAGTTGCCTATATCTTTAACTAAGTGCCCTCCATATCAGATTTTACATTCCATTTAAGTAATGGGTTAGCGGAGAGCCATCTATGGGCGATCTGTAACCGTTAAGCAACTTATCTTTATTTTACTTCTCATAAGGTTGCGAAGTTAAGACCTAGGGTTCTATAGCGCATTATTGTATGCTGTCTTATAAACACATAGGGTCATGTGGCGCATTATTGTATGCGGTCATGTAAACCCTCCGAGTCATGTGCATATAGGTAAGTAGCTTTGTGGTAGTGTAACTAAGTTGCATAAAGTTTTCTTAGTAAAGGTGACGTGAATAAAGTTTTGGAACTCTATAAGATAGAGAATTCTAAGCATAGTGCTTTTATGTAGCCTAGTTGAGAATGGAAAGAAATTTCCAATATCCTAGGGATAGTGGGAGCGATGTGCCTACTAATGGATTACTCCATTAGAGAAGAATACTCTACATTCTTAGTTGCGTGGTGGCGAATGTGAAAATTTTCCACGTCATCACTGGGTGATTGAGAATGAAACATTCATGATTGCTCCGCAAGATGATAAAGAGCCTAGGATAATGCCAAAGGCTCTAGTCCCCTGTTTTTAGAAAGTGGATCAATGTTGCGCAGTTTAAGACAAAATCTTTGAGGATTAACCATTTCTATAATTTGGTTGACTTTCCATTATGACGCGAAACTGTTCTAAAGTTATGCGTAATTTGGATAGTCATTGTTGAGGCAAAAGGCTTGCTAGATACCGAAAAGTCGCACCATTGAGGAATGTGTAGACCATGAGAAGACTTCCTCCTAGGGAGTGAGGTTATTTTGACTTAGGCTATGATTGACACAAGTTCAGAACATTGATTTGTGGACATTGTGACCCAACTTTCTCGTTGGAGAATTGGATAAGTAGATCCGTAGGGATTTACCTTCTGCTTTTATGGTGAAAAGATAGGAGCGCAAAAAGGTTGCTAGTTCTAATAAATCTTTTACAGCCTAAAATAGTTATCCAAATAGTGGTTCTTAGATTTTGTCAAGCCATGATAGGCCAACGATGATCGATGAAGACCACTGAGGCATGATCAATGGTCCAATAGAAGTTCTTCCTTACTTAGTCATTATGAGCCAGGAATTTATAAGGTTGTCGCCACCTAAGGTGGGCAGTCCTCTGTTTTAGATATGATGGACATGGGTGATGTAATTTATATGCTCGGATGTACGATCCTTAGGGATTGTTTTGGGAGAATTCCTGTTTTGTCTTCGATGACTTACATAAGGAATATCCTAGAATGATTCTAGATGCAAAATTGCAAACTCATTGACTTACCTATTGGTAAAAGCCAGAACCTTAGCTATTGAGTGAATCCTCGGATTGTCTTTGGGAGAAACAGATGACCTATATTCCTTGATCTTTTCTTTGTTGTGGGAGCCTAAAGTACGCTATGTGGGCGTATTCGGCATGATAAGTGTTATCTTTGGTAAATGGTCAACTGAGTTGTTTAGACATTGACCTTGCTCATTAGACTGTAGATAGAATGCTTTACTAGTAGTATATTAATTTGCTCCTTGTAAGATTCAATGCGCTAGTTGGGCGTAACAAGAATGAATGCAAATTGATCACCAAAATATCTTTAGAGAGGTTATTGCGCAAGAGGTAATGATTTTGAATCACTTCATGTGAGGCGCACATGGAGGATTCCATTGTATATGCTTATCGCAAGAGGTGCTGATAAGGCTTATGTTTGGAATCTAGAATTGCACAAGCTGTGGTCATGCTTTTTAGATCGATCACTTATTTGTTGTGAGATGATGGGATGTTGACACTATTATGGTTTGTGTCATAATGATTAGCAGATGATGATGTCAGCAGGCAAGATTGGCTCACTCACACGAGCAATCGCCCTTGGCGCTTGGGAGCGAGCAAGGATGAGACTAGTGGTTTATTTTTTATTTGGAGCCAAGAGAGGCTTAAATTATCCACTATGCATGTCGCCTGGGTTATAACCAAGATGAAGTCGTGTTAAGGACCAAACATGGATGTTAGTACCCACTTTCCATGTTGTGCCTGTTATGATTAGCCAGATACAAGATCTCATTTGGCGCCTGGAAGGCGAGCAAATAGAGAATTCGGGTTAGGCGCTAGAAAGCGACTAGACTAATATCTGTACGGTGTATCGAGTATAACGTCACTCTTTTGGAAGAGTTACTTCACCGTAGCATGTATTCATACTATATGTGCTTGGCGACCGAGTAATAAGGTGAGAGAATGAATGTTTCCTCACCATGTGAGTCTTATGTGTCATTATTGATATGACTATCATTTATGTACCCTTTTGTGACTTTTGGCTATGTCATAAGGTAAGGGGTTGATGTTCTGCTACTTTGGTATGTTGCTTGCGGTTATGTATGATTCGGCCTTAAGGGACATCACTGGGAAATCGGTCAATCCTAAACTAAATGGCATGAGGGCAAAGGGAAGATCATCTAGTATTACACCACTGTTGTATATTTATTGTTGGCAACTCACATCGCTCTGTATGAGAAGCGGATTGAGTGTGAATATATTGCAAGAATTGAGAGGGTCAAACATGCTCTTTTGAGGGATTAGAGATGTTTTTTGGACCAGTGTAACTAGATGGGTTTGGGGTATATGAGACACTATTTCTGTTCCTTTTGGGTTGATGTCTCTATGTTGGCTCATTTTGAGTTTCTAGTATAAAGCTCCCACATGCAGGTGTTCTCAGCAGTCGCACGGTGCATTGGCTAGTATGAGATTGTTCATTTTTTAGGAGATTGAGATAGAGATGTGGTAGTGTCATGCCAACTCATGTGCGAGTGGGAGATGTTAGAAATTGGGCGCCCATGTGGCATGACCCTTTGAACCTAAACCTTTTGAACCTTATCCATGTAAGTTTGAATTTGAATTCAAAACTTATTTGGATAACCACTCAGGATATCTATATTTATCATATCAATAGATATGGATATATGGATAGATGGATAGATAGATATTGGCTGTTATATATTTGATTATATACATCTGATATGATGGGAAGAATATCAATATCAGATACGTTATGTAGTTTTTACCTATAACCTTTTTTCCCAGACTCTCTCTCTAACTCTCTCTTATATGAGAACGATCTAGCCTCTGCACTGTGACTTGTGTGGGTGATACTCATTTTGTAGTATCACTCCACTGCTGGGTTAGTTGTTCACATTCTGGAAGCACGTGATTTACCCACGAGATTCTTCACTTCAGGCTCTGCTAAAAGGTATGATTCTGAAATTTTTCCCGCTGCGTTATAATACTTTGATTTACATCAAGCCTCTTCACTTTCTTGTAAGGGATCTTGCCCAAATCTTAGAAGAATGGAGAGTATTTGGGGTCAAAAACCTAGGGTTTTCGGACCTAGGGTGAGAGGGATGAAGAGAGAAGATAGAAGTGTGAAGAATGATCTAGAAAAGTGCCTTTAAACTTGCTGAATTCGCACAGTCCGCTCAAGCATCGCTTTTTCCACTCGACCGTACATGCTTCCAGCGCAGATTCCAAAACTTCAAACGGGCATAACTCTCTCATCCAGACTCCGTTTTAGGTTGTTCTTATATCCAAATCGAAGCCCCGGAAATAATCTTTCCAATGGTTCTAGCCTCACATCCAAATTCAAAATGTGGAAAAAGAAAAGGGCAAAAGAGTGACGGATGTTCGTAGGAAAAATTATCCGAATTAAATTCTTGGTTCACTCTTACTTTACCATCATGTTAGCACTTCGATCAATGTCCCAAAATAAAACAAGGAGGTTCCAAATACACTAAAAAAAAGTCAAGGGCAATCTCACTTTCCACGCTCGATCGTCGCTTTCCACGCTCGAGCGCACAGACTAACAAAGCCATTCACTCGAGCGACCACTTCTACGCTCGAGCGGGAATTCACAACTCTTAGAATTTCGGACATACTACAAAAATGCTGGGAGCCACCCAAGTCCGCTCGAGCGTCAACTCCCCCGCTCGAGTGGAAGGAAAAATTCTGAATTGTTACATGTTCTTGATGTATCAGTATCGACAATATAATCATGTATTAATTGATATCAGACAATATGGATTGATGTTTCCGATATATATTGGCTTATATTGAATGCCCTAGTAGGACCAACCTAGTCACTAATGTCATGAAATTCTCATTCACATTTTAATAAACTAGTGTCATAACACCTCATTTCAATGTGGGGTCAAGGTTTGAATCTATTTATTTATGTATGTATTTTGAGCCAATTAAAAATGTAACATTTAAAATAACAGGAAAAAAAAAATATAAGGATTATCAATATAATTCGCCTTTTATAAAATATAAAAAAAAATTATTTTACACAGATCAACTACTAAATACATCCTCTCAACCATCTCCACTACCATAAGAAATATAAAAGACTACAAATATATTTTACTATAGATCAAACTACCCCTTTCTCCATTTCTTTCTATCTTAACAATATAATCCGTTTGGTAAAACTTTCTAACAATGATTTCAAAATATTAGTTGTATTTTGAGTTTGTGTGTTTTGAGATTATGATTTGAGTGTAGAAAATTTGTTTGGTTATGATTTTTGAATAGAGTGTTGAATTGAGTTTTGAATTGAGTGTAGAATTGAGTTTTGAAAGTTTAATTTGACATGTGAAGTAAGTGTTGGAACAATCTTCTGCGTAAATAAAATAAATTGAAATAATCCAAACAAAATAAAATAAAACTTACAGAATTTATTTTGTTGAACCGAATAAATAATTAAAGACCAAGTCGAGTGTGTGACACTCTGTCCTTAAGATAGATTCGCCCCGCTACGGTGCTTATGGTTGAGTGGCGTCTATCTCCCAGGATACAATGATCTTCACAAATTTGTAGAAGCACTTCAAACAAATTTGTTCGGCGAACTAGAACCTGTGTTGTATACTCTCTTTGTTATTTTCCTAAAACTAGAATGAAGGAAAATGCACTAAATAAAAGTTGGACATCAATATAAAGAATGCAAACTGAATTTTGGGTCTTGAGATTGCTGGAACAGATCTGTATATATAGACCTGAACAGGTGCTTTATTTGAAATGAACAGATATGGATTTCAAAAGAACAGGTGCAACAGATAACTGAATTTGTCTCCAATCTGTAATTGCTAGATAGTTTGAAAACTGTCCAGATTTGAACTTGTAACTGCCTGGGCAGTTTGAAATGAATCTGTCCAAAATTCTGTATGGAATTTGAACTGTAGGAGACACAAATTTTGGACTAAAATTTGAATTCAAATTCAAATTATAAAGATGCAAACTTTAAATTAATTTTTCCCGCAAGAAATTTGGAAAAAATTTAAATAAATTTTGTCCAAAAAATTAATGTTAGAACCAACCCGACCCACACCCGCGCCCGACACGGCCGGACGGACGGCGGCGACGGCGCACGCGCGCGTGTGTGGTGGTTTGGGCTAAGGTACACTTTGTCCATAACTCCTCCCTTCTACAAACTTGGGGTGCCCCTTGGGGCCCAACCCAAGTGTTGTAGGCTAGAGCTCATATACACAAATAAACTCTCTTAAAGTTTCAATGTGGGACAACCCTTACAAGGAAACCCACATTTAAAACTTAAATGTTCAATTCCACAAACCCGAAAACGACGTCATGTTCCCATTCACTCATAAATGGTTTTGACGAACTGTCTTCACCGTGTGACTTGCCATGCGGCAAGGAACACTTCACCTCTTCGGACCCACCCTGAAAGACGTTTGGGGCCCACTCAATTTTGGGCTCAAAGTTGGCCCAAAATAAGCCTAATAAATAAATTTTGTCCAAAAAATTAATGTTAGAACCGACCCGACCCACACCCACGCCCGGCACGGTTCGGCTCGGCTCGGCCGGACGGACGGCGGCAGCGGTGCGCGCGCGCGTGCGTAGTGGTTTGGGCTAAGGTATACTTTGTCCATAACTCCTCCTTTCTACAAACTTGGGGTGCCCCTTGGGGCCCAACCCAAGTGTTTTAGGCTAGAGCTTATATACACAAATAAACTCTCTTAAAGTTTTAATGTGGGACAACCCTCACAAGGAAACCCACATTTAAAACTTAAATGTTCAATTCCACGAACCCGAAAACGATGTCATGTTCCCATTCACTCATAAATGGCTTTGACGAACCGTCTTCACCGTGTGACTTGCCACGCGGCAAGGAACACTTCACCTCTTCGGACCCACCCCGAAAGGCGTTTGGGGCCCACTCAATTTTGGGCTCAAAGTCGGCCCAAAATATGCCTAATAAACCAATTTTCCAACAATCGCCACATTAATGGAATTTGACAGAGAGAAAATGCAACAACATGATGTAATTACAGAGAGTACAGAAATTGAAAATATTTTGCAAAGGATAGGTAGCTTTTGGCTTTGAATCTTCTCTTGTGAGACACTATCGGATTTACTAGCTAATCAGTGAACATGATGTCTTGAACTGTTCAGCCGTTTGTGTAAACCAAGACAATAGAACTCACACAGTATATCCCCAGACACAGTTTAGTTCTCACTATTGTATTCATTTTGGCCCTGAACGACCTGGTCTTTCATGAGTGCTCTAGAGAATTGTAGCCCTTCACAAATCTCACAGAACCGGCCCAGTTCACACTCACATAGGTGATTCTTATGAAGAGTATCCTGCCATACTCCACTAGGTTTACCTAGATATAAGAATCATTAAAAGTATTACTTAACGTAAACCGCTACAAACATTACTATTTCATCATAGAAATGGATAAGAGTTGGACTCCCCAGTGATCCTTCTGAGTCATTCACAACTCGGTTGTCTCTTTGAACCTAGATCTTCCAGTCAACTAGGTTGGGTTGCCGTTGTGGTAACTCTTATTTAATAGGCTTTAGTCCCATTCCCCTCGATGAATTCTCAACTAGCTCTCTTGCTAACCCTTTGGTTAGTGGATCTGCTATGTTGTCTTTAGACTTCACATAATCAATGGAAATAATTCCATTAGAGAGTAGTTGTCTTCGGTATTATGTCGACAACGAATATGTCGAGACTTACCGTTATACATATGACTCTGTGCTCTACCTATTGCAGATTGACTATCGCAATGTATGCATATAGCAGGCACCGATTTTGGCCATATTGGAATATCTTCAAGGAAGTGGCAAAGCCATTCTGCCTCTTCCCCTGCTTTGTCTAAAGCTATGAATTCTGATTCCATATTAGACCTAGCAATGCAAGTCTGTTTGGAAGATTTCCAAGATACAGCCGCCCCACCAAGAGTAAAGACATACCCACTGGTGGACTTTGAGTCTCTAGTATCTGATATCCAATTTGCATCATAGTAACCTTCAAGTACTGCTGGATATCTAGTATAATTTAGCCCAATGTTACGAGTAAATCGAAGATATCTTAGAACCCTTATAATTGCTTTCCAGTGTTCTACTCCCGGATTACTTGTATATCTACTTAATTTACTTACTGCATAAGCTATGTCCGGGCGAGTGCAGTTCATCAAGTACATTAAGCTTCCAATAATTTGGGCATACTCTAATTGAGAAATACTTTCCTGTACATTCTTAGATAAAAACAAATTAACATCTACAGGTGTTCTAGCAAGATGATCATCATCTTTACTAAATTTGTCAAGTATTTTCTCAATGTAATGAGATTGTGACAAAGCATATCCTTCTGGTGTTTTGGTAATTTTCATACCAAGAATTACATCAGCAATGCCCATGTCCTTCATGTCAAAATGTTTATTCAACATTTTCTTGGTAGTTTTAATCATATCATTATTACTACCTATTATGAGCATATCATCTACATAAAGACATACAATGACATAACCTTTGTCTGTGTTTTTAATATAAACACATTTGTCACACTCATTAATTTTAAATCCATTTGACATCATTGCCTTGTCAAATTTCTCATGCCATTGCTTTGACGCTTGTTTTAAACCATATAATGATTTAACCAATTTACACACTTTCTTTTCTTTTCCTGGAACAGAAAAGCCTTCTGGCTGTTCCATGTAAATTTCTTCATCTAACTCACCATTTAAGAAAGCGGTTTTCACATCCATTTGATGAATTTCTAGATTGTATAGAGATGCAATGGCAATTAGCATTCTAATGGATGTTATTCTAGTAACTGGTGAGTATGTGTCAAAGTAATCAAGACCTTCTTTTTGTCTAAAACCTTTGACCACAAGTCTTGCCTTGTATTTGTCTATTGATCCATCCGCTTTTAATTTTCTTTTGAAAATCCACTTGTACCCAAGAGGTTTACAACCTGGTGGCAAATCCACCAATTCTCAAGTGTGATTTTGCAAGATGGATTCAACTTCACTATTGATAGCTTCCTTCCATAAAGGAGCTTCAGGACTGGACATAGCCTCTTTAAAAGTTAAAGGCTCATTTTCTAACAAAAATGTTAGAAAATCTAGACCAAAAGATTTTGAGGTTCTAGCACGTTTACTACGCCTAGGTTCCTCTTCCTCATTTTGATCTAACTCTTGTTCTTGATCATGTTCTTGATCTTGACTAGTAATAGCATTATGAGATCTTTTATTGTTACTAGTTTCTTGTCCAGTCTTATTTGGAAATACATGTTCAAAGAAAGATGCATTCCGAGATTCAATAATTGTATTTACATGCATTTCGGAATGTTCTGATTTATGAATCAAAAACCGATATGCACTACTATTCTTAGCATAACCAATGAAAATGCAATAAATGGTCTTAGGACCTATCTTAGTCTTTTTAGGACTAGGAATAGCCACTTTAGCCAAACACCCCTACACTTTTAAGCATTTGTAGGATGGTACTCTTCCATGCCACAATTCATAAGGTGTTTGATTCACTTTCTTTCGGGGTATTTTATTAAGTATATAATTAGCAGAAAGTATTGCTTCCCCCTACAAGTTCTGAGGTAATCCATAACTTATTAACATGGCATTTATCATTTCCTTTAAAGTCCTATTTTTCCTTTCAGCAATTCCATTTTGCTGAGGTAAGTAAGGAGCGGTGGTTTGATGAATTATTCCATGTTCTTTACAAAACTCATCAAAAGGTGATTCATATTCACCGCCTCTATCACTTCTAAGTTTCTTGATTTTCTTACCAAGTTGATTTTCAACTTCATTTTTATATTGAATGAAAGTTTCCAAAGCTTCATCCTTGGTTCGAATTAAATAAACATAACTATATCTATAAAAGTGATAAAATATTTTTTCCCACCTCTTGTTTGAATTGATTTAAAATCACAAATGTCACTATGTAGACGTCCCCGAACGCCCCGGGAGGGAATGAGCCCCCCCGGTTCCGTTCGTCTTGGGCTCACTACAGTTCAGGACTCAAATGTCACGGTTCTTAATCTGAACCAAAGAGTCCAAATCCGACAAATTGTTTTGAGAAAACAGATTTTTGAAAAAAGTGCCAAACATGGACTGCTTTGCCAAATACAGAGTCGCCACCTAAATATTTTGTTTTGGGAAATTTAGGAAACCCTGACTCGTTGCCTAAGGCCACGTGTCCGTCATCACCAAAGTTGCCTTGGCTCGGGAACTTGGGTACGATTGGGGAAGGTCACTTCGTGAGCACCCCCGCTCGCCCGATCAAAGATCGGCCTCTACTAAACATGATATCGAATTTTGAAAACCTTATGCGTTCTTATTCCGGTTATTAGCCTAGATTTACTATGTGATGCGCACAGCATACAAGTATAGACCGGGTCGCCTGAATTGGAACAAAACATTTCATGTTTGTTTTTTGAAAGATGGTTTGCTACTCGCAAGTAGGCTTAAAATGCAGATTTTGCCACCCTCGGGTGGGCTTAGAAAACATGGTTTTGCCACTATCTAGTGGGCTTAAAACTCACAATCGATGATTTGTTCCAATCCAAATAACCCAACCTTCACCCACAGGCATTCAGGCAGTTATATCACATAAGCAGATAGTCTCATGGTAAGCATGCTATCATGGCAGTCACTCACACACATGCAAGGATGCTAAAGCATAAAAACTTACCGAGTACTCCAAGCCAAAACAGAAGCTATGTTAGAAATCCATGCATGATCCTAACTATACAGAAATGCCTAATGCAACACATGCAAAAATGCAACTATAGCAGGCTCGGCTATTCTAAACATGGCATATGAAATGCTACAGCTAATATGTATTCAACTTAGAATTGAAATACAAATGCAGTTAGTATGATGCGCCGAGCCCGGTGCATGCAAAACAGATGAATGAATGCAAACATGCTATCATACTGTATGCTAATTGAAACATGCCCTAATTTAACCATCATAAGCTGGTAAATAAAATGGAGAAAGACGTGGGGTTGGAAGACACACATCACACGCACACACGCTTATTACAGTTGTGCCGTCGTTCGGAGGGTCCGAATAAATAATATACAGTCCCAAATGAATAATTTACAGTCCGAATAAATACAAAATCCTAATTAATTTACAAATTAATCTAGGAAAGCAGTAAATTTAGCATGCAAGCTGGGGACTGCCTCGACTCTGATCCGGATGATGAATGATGCATGTTCGGGTTGCCTTGCGCGGAAATCCATCGCGATGCCCCGATTAGCCTCTGTTTGCAATTGTTCTTGGAAAGCATGCCAAGCTCCGGAAGGCTGCTGGTTTTTGATTTGCTGTAACAGAGAGCAGGAAAGGGGCATGGCAATGTATTTTCACATATGTATGCACGACTAGTCTTCGATCCTCGTGCCACCAATCACGCATCTCAATGCATGATGGCCGAGGAGTCGAATTGCACGACTCAATATGGAATGAATGCATAGATAACCACAACAAGACCGAGACTCCATCATGGATAATCCGGAGTGTCGGCGACTGGGGAATTGAGACACGTTCCGTCACTCGGAGTACGAAACGTACCTCGTTTCCTGTGCTCGGGCTAACTCCTATCCCAAACATAATGCAATATGCATGACATGCATGAATGCAACTAAGCTACAACCTAACATGCACAATGCTATGAAATGACATACACGATGTACGAGGTAACATGGCATACACAATGCGCTAACATACAACCTAGCATACACAATGCATAATGGACTTATACCAACACAAGTGGACCTCAGCCACACTCACATAGGAGGCCATTAGATGAAAATGAGATGCTCGAGATGCGTGCACACGTGCACGCGAACCGAGGACCGATCCTAAGGCACGAATGCCACTCTACCAAAGCATGGCAAGGCGTGGAACATGATATGCAAACAAGCAAATTTCAGTACTAAAACATGATGCTAAACAGCCCCGAAACATGGCAATATGGCACCCGATGCATGAGATGAACCCCGAAACTCAAAACTAGGCACACGCAATGACCTATAGCTATACAAAGCATGTATTATTTGATCATGAAGCATGAAGACAGAGTCAAGGAAATCCCGAAACATGAACTTTCTTAGTTCAAAGCAAGGCCAAAAGGTGCTAGCAAGATGGGCTAAAGTAGCATGCAATTTCGACTAGCAAACATGGTTTACATGGCAAGTACATGAAGCAAGTGAGCACTCACCAAACCAGAAAAAATCAGTGAATAAAACATGCCAAAATATGCCCAAATAATCACTGAAATGCAGCCAACATGTACAAAAATGAGGAGCTCCTTTAGAGGGCCATGCAAGGAGTTATTAGGCACATACAAGATAGACATGAAGCATGACCAAAACAACTCTGGAAATCAAATATGGTAGTCACAAAACTCACCAAATTGACCCTGAAATGTGACTTCAAAGCATGCAAGATAGGGTCTCTTTGGAAGGCCAAAATGACCACCAAACAAGTCAAGGTGAGAGGGGGTCACCTCCCTCTGATTTGGAGGCTCAAAACAGCAGCCAAGCCACTAAAAATCCACTGAATTTCAGTGGCTAGAAGGCCGAACAAAGCATGCAACAAGGGCTAGGATGTAAGGCTCAAAATGGGAGACAACCAAGCATACAAGATAGCATATGACCTCAAACAAAAATGGAACCTTAATAAAACATGAAGATGATGTCAAAAAAAGCCTTTTTCAAGTTTATAACAAGTCTCAAAGATGAACATAAATAGGGCTAATCTATCATGCAAAAATGGCCCTAAAAGAGAGAATAGAGACAAGGGACAGCAGCTGACCCCAAATGGCAAAGAGACCTTCAACAAAGTTGAAGAGGGACTCAAAACAAGACACTTTATAGTTTATAGCAAGCCACGAAAATGAACACAAGTGAGGATAAACTATCATACAAGAAAAGGGCCTAAAAGAGGGATAAAGAGGCAAGTGGCAATAGATGGCCTCAAACAGCAAAAGATCCTTGATCAAACATGAAGAGAAGGTCAAAATATGACTATTTACAGTTCAGGTCGAAGCCCAAAAATGCAAGAAACAAAAGCTAAGAAAGCATGCAAAAATAGGCCTAAAAGAGGGATCAAGAGGCTTACCCTTGTAGCACAAAGTTCCAGCAGCCTTTGGTCCAAAAAATGGTGCTCCTAGCCTCTGGAAAACAGCCTCAAGTTGTTGGAGTGGAGTATGGAGGTGTGGTGCTATGGGTTGTAGTGTAAAATGGTGTAGGACTTAAGGGATTTTGAGCTTGGATGAGAGAGAGAGGGAAGTTTTAATGCCAAGGCTCCAATGGATCTTTTTCTAACCCCTCCAAAATGCAGCTGGTGCTGCTGGTTTTATAGAGGGAGAGAAGGGAAAAAGGGGGGGAAAACAAATTCAAATTTCCCCCCCCAAAAGGCCAAACCCCGGATATAGGATCTGGGGGAAAACAAATTGCACAGCTGGAACACACTTGGGAGGGCAAGAATGGCCGGCCAGCTCAAAAGAGCCAAAATGGTCATCCAACCAGCTAGGTGGCCGGCCTGCTACATTTTCTGGCCGGCTTGCTACTTTTCAGGACAAAAAAAAGGGTCTGCCGGAAAGACAGGTGGCCGGCCAGTGATTGGGAAGTCCAATGGTGACCGTTCCAGTGTCCAAATTGAAGCCCCGGAAGTTATCTTTTCAATGGCACAAACCTTGTATTAAAATTCCTCATGTGGAAAAAGTTATGCCTATTTTGGTGAAGCCGCGCAGATTCGGTCCAACCGGAGTGATGCCCTACTTCAATCAACCATATCTCCCCCGTCCGGAATTGGCTTTAGAAGATTCTTGAGTGCAAAATGAAGCCCCAGAAGTCTTCTTTCCAACGGTGGTGGCCTCATAGCTTGATTCCAAGTATACAAATGAATAGGCCCGATTCAGCGAGGGCTGCTCGACTCTTTATTAACGATTCATGCCCATTTTCTCCCCCAACTGGATTTCTTCCCTCTTCTCCTCTTTTCTTCAACTCCAAACCCCTAAGTAAGGTGTTTTGAAATATTTTTCAAAGATTTCATCTCTCTTTCATTCATTTCCACTTTGTCCTTGCTCGGTTTACCGAAAAGCGCAATATTTGACGAAATGCGAGCCTCGGAACATCGTAAAAACTTTATTTCAAAAACGTTTTGAAATAGGGTTTTAAGACTAAAATCTTTTGATCAAGATCGTTTTGGTCCAAAAAAAAAAAAGGGGTATGAAGTTGAGATTTGACTCTCTCTCCTTGCCGAAGAAATTGAACCTTTGCACTGCACAACTTCCAGAACCATCAGTCGCGTCCAAGTCTTAAAGGTGGAAAAAAATGGGGTGTCTACACACTATGAATTAATTCAAGTGGTTCCGTACTTCTTTCAATTGAATGAAAAGGAGTTTTAGATAATTTTGCCTCAACACAAATTTCACATTTATGATTTGAATCAATGTCAAATTTAGGTAAACATTCCATATTAATTAATCTATGCAAAGATCCATAATTAACATGCCCTAGTCTACCATGCCATAAATTTGAAAACTCAAGTAAGTAAGAAGAAGATGTATTTTTATTAATGTCTGAGGGTACAACGGTCATTACATTCATCTTGAAAAGGCCATTAGACATGCAACCTTTTCCTACATACATCCCGTTTTTGGTAAGTACAAACTTGTCACTTTCAAAAACTAGCCTAAACCCATTCTTACTTAACAAAGATCCGGAAACTAAATTCTTGCGAATGTCTGGTACATGCAGCACATTGTTGAGAGTGAGTTCCTTTCCAGATGTCATTTTCAGAATAATCTTTCCTTGTCCTTCAACTTTAGAAGTCGAGGAGTTGCCCATAAAAAGTTGTTCACCATTGTCCACTGTAAAATAAGATGTGAACATCTTTTTGTCGGCACAGATATGGCGAGTAGCACCAATGTCCACCCACCATTCTTTAGGATTTCCGACAAGAGTTGCCTCGGAAACAACTGCAGAAAGATTTATGACATTTACACCATTGGAAATTTATCCATTTCGGTCATTTTGGCTTTAGCAACCTTCTTACTTGATCTTCCTTTGCCTTTACGTTTGTAACGACAATCTTTGGCCCGGTGTCCCTCTTTGTTACAAATGTAACACATGCCATTAAACTTGTATTTCTTAGTTTCCCCTCCTTTAGATAGCATTCTCTTCTGCCATCTTTTAAAAACAGTTCCTAAGAACTTCTCTGGTTTTCCACCATGATTCACTGGCATAGTCCCAACATTAGGAGAGGTTGGCGTAATAACAATCACCATACCAGTACTGGTTTGAACATTAGTTTGACCAGTTCTAGTAGCCATAAATTCTAAATTATAAAATAAAATTACAATTAGAATTTTATACTACACACAAAAAAACACATAATTTTAAAGTCTGTAAAAATAAAAGAAACAAAAATTGTAACTTTTATTTCCAATTAATTTGAAAATAAAATAAAATTTTATTTAAACAAATTAAACCAAAACTACAGAAATAAATTCTGTTAAAATAAAAGAAACAAAACAAAATGTAACTTTTATTTTCAATTAATTTGGAAATAAAATAAAATAAAATTTTATTTAACCAAATTAATTCCACACAGAAAACTAATCCAAATTCACAGAATTAAATTCTGTAAAAATAAAAGAAACAAGAATGTAACTTTTATTTTCCAATTAATTTGGAAATAAAATAAAATAAAATTTTATTTAACCAAATTAATTCCACACAAAAAATTAAACCAAATTCACATAATTAAATTCTGTAAAAATAAAAGAAACCAGAATGTAACTTTTATTTTTCAATTAATTTGGAAATAAAATAAAATTTTATTTAACCAAATTAATTCCACACAGAAAATTAAATTTCTGTTTCACTTCAATACAGAATTTTAATTAATGAAAACTCAAAAAATAATTTCTAAAAACTAAAATTAATTTTCTGACAAAATTTCACAAAAATATATTCTGAATTGTTAATGACACCAGTATATTACTACTAGTTGTCAAAGAAAATAAACAGTATATTACTACTATTTGTCAAATAGCATATAATCACTATTTATTTTTCCAACTAGAATATTATTTTGTAAATCCACAGAAAATAATTTTCTTATAAACGAAGAATGGAAAAGGGAAACAAACGAAAAATTTTGTAAATAGAATAATTCGAATCTCTCTTAAGATTGTTGGAACAATCTTCTGTGTAAATAAAATAAATTGAAATAATCCAAACAAAATAAAATAAAACTTACAGAATTTATTTTGTTGAACCGAATAAATAATTAAAAACCAAGTCGAGTGTGTGACACTCTGTCTTTAAGACAGATTCGCCCCGCTACGATGCTTACAGCTGAGTGGCGTCTATCTCCCAGGATACAATGATCTTCACAAATTTGTAGAAGCACTTCAAACAAATTTGTTCGGCGAACTAGAACCTGTGTTGTATACTCTCGTTGTTATTTTCCTAAAACTAGAATGAAGGAAAATGCACTAAATAAAAGTTGGATAGCAATATAAAGAATGCAAACTGAATTTCGGGTCTTGAGATTGCTGGAACAGATCTGTATATATAGACCCGAACAGGTGTGTAGACACCCCATTTTTGACCGACCTTAAGACTCAGACGTCATCAATTGAGCGCTTGGTGATGTTGCATATTGTGCTCGTTCTGAGGTTGCGGAGTCCCGGCTACGAGCCTTGTCTCTGGACTTCCAGACTCTTTTGTGCTTTGTCTCGGTTTGCGAACCAGGCTCGATTTTCTCTATTTTCTCTTCCTGAAGGGAGGGAGAGGTCTCGTAGATCATCTCTCAATGGCCGTAGGCTACATTTCGTGGCCATAGGCCATTTTGCCCATTTCGGAGCCGGTTCCGGTTTTCAGAGCCGTCAGGCCGTGTGCCTCGGTTCGGGACCGCCTAACCATCTGTTTGCCCCGGTTTTTGGCATGTATCTTATTTACTCCCTTTTTAGGGCACTGTGGTCCGAGAGACCAACTTCGTGGTCGTGCACCACTCCCGGTGCCTAACAGCCCACTTTCGGGGCCTCGAACTGCGCGTTTTCGGCTCCCGAACCTTCATTCTACATTTTTGGGCTCCAACCCAAACTTGAGATAGTCATATTTTGAGGTCCTTTTCATGTTTGATTAAGGACCTCTTACTGTTTGACATCTCCATCTGTCACTGGCCTTTTACTCTTTTTGGGCCTTTTTGCACGGTATTTTAGGCGTACTTGTGGGCTGCGTTGGACTTGGGCGTAAACTACAAAGTGTCTTATTTGAGCCCTCTTCAACTTTGGTTGAAGGACTCTCGGCCATTTGAAACCCGTAGCTACCACTTTCCCTTTTGGCCATTTTTGGCGGAAACTTGATATGTTTTCCCTCCCTTTTTTCCCTCCATTTTCCCCCTCATTTGTCTATATAACAGCAGCCCCAGCTGATTTTGAGGGTTAGAAAATCTGATTTGGGAGCTCCTCCATACAATCTCTCTCTCTATATTTAAAACACCAAAATCATCCAAGTTTTACACCCCCCTTCATCACCACCTAGCACCCACCACCACTACACCATTTCCAGCAGCAAGGAGGGTCTTCCAGTAGCTAAAAGGCACCATTTTCAGTCTTAGAAGCAGCCAAGGTCTTGGTCTACAAGGGTAAGCACTCATTTCCCCTTTTGAGCTCCATTCTTGTACCATTTTCTATCTCTTTGCTTGTGGTTTTGAGATCCGACCCCTACTGAAAGGGGGTCTTTTGAGCCATTCTTCATGTTTGTTTAAGGGCTCAACCCTGTTTGAGCCCTCCCTAGTGCACTTGCTTCAATACTCCTTGATAGCCACATTTTTGCATGGAATTTCTGACCTGCGTGTGATCTGTTTTTGAGCATAATGTAAACTGTAAGTAGGCTCATTTTGAGCCCTTCTTCAACATTGAAGAAGGGCTCAACCCTGTTTGGCCTCTCTATCATGCACTTGTTTCATAATCTCTCATATTACCGTAAAATTGCATGATTTGTTAGCCTCTGTGTGATCTGTTCGGAGCATGTCATGAACTGTGAATGGGCTTATTTTGGGTCCCTCTACAACATTGTAGAAGGGATCAACTTTGTTGGGGTCTCCATGTTATACTTGTCATTATATCCTCCTTGACCCCATTTTACATGCTTTGTTAAGCCTATCTAGCTTCTGTTTTCGGCCATGATCAGGTCTGGAAAGAGTCATATTTTGGCCTTCTTGTCATATTTGTTAAGGGTCCAAGGCTGTTTGATGAATGTTTGGCATATCTCATGTTATAACCCTTTGTTGGCTTCAATCTTGCATCACATTTTTGCCATATTTATATGCTGATTTGAGGGTTGTCATAAACTGTAAATGTGCATTTTTTTAGTCCTCTTAAGTATTGTAGAAGGGAATTTTTCAGTTTGGGATTTGCATATCCCACTTGTTTCAATACCCCTCTCTTGACCCCCATTTTTGCATGCCATTGTTGCCCTATCTATGCTTACTATTTGGCCATGTTTTGTACTGTAAAAATGCTATTTTTGGGGCTGCCTTGCTACTGTTTTGCATGTCATGTACCAATTTGGCATGTTTAGTATAGCCGTAGGCCATTTCGGGCGCTTAATATCGCATTTCGGGACCATTCCGTGCATTTGGTGTCATTTCACATCATTTCGGGGCTGTTTTCCCCTCATTTAGCTGCTGAAATTTCATTTGCATGTTTGCATATCATTTCCTGTGTCATTTCATGCCTTAGGGCCATTCTCGGTTTGCGTGCCCGTGTGCACGCACTTCGAGGCACTTCATTTTTTATCCGATGGCCTCTTATGTGAGTGTGGCTGAGATCCGCTTATGTTAGTGTAAGTCCATGTTGCATTGTATATGCCATTTTAGTCTCATTGCATTGCGTATGCCATGTCCTTCGGTTCGCGTGCATACGTGCACGCATTCCGAGCGTCCCATTTTCATCTCATGGCCGCTGATTTTGGCATGCTTACGAGTTATCCATGTTAGTTTAAGTCCATCATTGCATTGCACGTTCATATGTCATGTTTCATGCCTTGCCATGCTTTGATAGAGTGGCATTCGTGCCATTAGGATCGGTCCTCGGTTTGCGTGCATACGTGCACGCGTTTCGGGAATCTCTTTTTCCTCTAATGGCCTCCTTGTATTGGTGTAAGCCCATCTTGCATTGTGTATGCCATTCAATGCGTTGTGCATGTTAGTTGTTAGCATCGTGTATGCCAGTAGTTGCATCGCATGTTTGCGTACTTAGCCGCCATGCCTAGGTTGCATTTCATTGAACATGCATCCCTTGCCTCTTGACTAATCATGATAGGGGTTGGGGCCCTTTGATTTGTTTTGTGCATTGCATTCCATTTGATATCAAAGTTGCTAACTTGGCTTTTGGGCCATCATGCATTGAAATGTGTGATTGATGGCCCGGGGGTCGAGGGCCATACTCCCTTGAGTCCATTACATGATAGGGAGTGTGTCCATGCATACATTTGCCTAGAAATTCTATACCTTGCACTGCTGGTCTGCTGGTGCTGTCAAAACTGTCTTCTGCAGGAATTTTGTGCCGACCGGCAGTATAGAGTGCCGACCGGCAATGTATTTAGTGCCGATAGCTTCATTTCCAGCCGGTGGACTTTATACACGGCCGGTGGACATTCCATCCAGCCGATGATGATTCTTAGGATGCAGGGAGCCTATTCTGGGACTTTTACAGTCTTCCAGAGAAGCAGAACAGTAAAAGCAGAGCCAACAGTGCTATGGCAGCGAGTTTCCAGGCGAAGCCAATCCGAGCATGCGTGCATCCCTCTTCCGAGGCCTTTTACTGCTTCCAGTAGTTTAATTAATTTGTTAATTAATTAAGGGTCTATAATAATTAATTAGCTAGGATAGTTGATTTATTATTTGGGACTGTATATTATTCTTTTGGTCCCTCCGTGTGAGGGCATATTTGTAATAAGGGTGTGTGAGTGTGTGTATGTCTTCCAACCCCCATTTCTTTCTCCCTTTTATTTACCTGCTTATGATGGTAGATTAGTGCATATTTAGTTTAGCATACCTTATGCAATGCATGCGTGCATCCATGCATTTGTTGACATGCATCGGGCTCGGCACATCATACAAACTGCATCGTACTTTCAATTCCAAATTGAATACGTGTTATTTGTAGCATTCCATATGCCACGTTTAGGATAGCCGAGCCTGCCTAGATTACATCTTTGCATGTGTTGCATTAGACATTTCAGTATGCTTAGGTCCATGCATGGATTTCTAATAAGCTTCTGTTTTGGCTTGGAGTACTAGGTGAGCTTTTATGCTTTAGCATATCGCATGTGTGTGAATGTTGCCATAATAGCATGCTTACCATGAGGCTAAGTGCTGATGTGATATAATTGCATGAATGCCTGTGGATGGAGGTTGAATTACCTAAATTGGGACAACACATTAAAACTGTGAGTTTAAAGCCCACTAGATAGTGGCAAAACCGTCTTTTCTAAAAGCCCGCTTGAGAGTGGCAAAACCTGCATTTTAGCCTACTTGTGAGTAGCAAATGATTTTCAAAACAAACATGTGGTGTTTTGTTCCAACTTAGGCGATTTGGTCTATACTTGTTTGCTGTGCGCATAATATAGTAATTCTAGGCTAATAACCGGAATAAGAACGCATAAAGTTTTCAAAAACGGATATCACGGTTAGTAGAGGCCGGTCTTCGGACCGGGCGAAAGGGGGTGCTCATAGCTGACCTTCCCCGATCGTACCCAAGCTCCCGAGCCAAGACCACTTTGGTGATGACGGACATGTGGCCTTCGGCACCGAGTCAGGGTTTCCTAAATTTTCCATTTTAAAATATTTAGGTGGCGACTCTGTAATCTGGCAAAGCAGTCCATGTTTGGCACTACTTTTTCAAAAATCTGTTTTTCTTCAAAACGATTTGCCGGATTTGGACTCTTTGGTTCAGATTTAGAACCGCGACACAAAATCGAGTCCGAACTGTAGCCGAGGTCCCCGCGGACGTGCTACAAGGTGCTTCATTGAAATGAACAGATATGGATTTCAAAAGAACAGGTGCAACAGATAACTGAATCTGTCTCCAATCTGTAATTGCTGGACAGTTTGAAAACTGTCCAGATTTGAACTTGTAACTGCCTGGGCAGTTTGAAATGAATCTGTCCGAAATTCTATATGGAATTTGAACTGTAGGAGGCACAAATTTTGGACTAAAATTTGAATTCAAATTCAAATTATAAATATGCAAACTTTAAATTAATTTTTCCTGCAAGAAATTTGGAAAAAATTTAAATAAATTTTGTCCAAAAAATTAATGTTAGAACCGACCCGACCCACCCCCGCGCTCAGCGGCGCGCGCGCGTGTGGTGGTTTGGGCTAAGGTATACTTTGTCCATAACTCCTCCCTTCTACAAACTTGGGGTGCCCCTTGGAGCCCAACCCAAGTGTTGTAGGCTAGAACTTATATACACAAATAAACTCTCTTAAATTTTCAATGTGGGACAACCCTCACAAGGAAACCTACATTTAAAACTTAAATGTTCAATTCCACGAACCCGAAAACGACGTCATGTTCCCATTCACTCATAAATGCTTTTGACGAACCGTCCTCACCGTGTGACTTGCCACTCGGCAAGGAACACTTCACCTCTTTGGACCCACCCCGAAAAACGTTTGGGGCCCACTCAATTTTGGGCTCAAAGTCGGCCCAAAATGAGCCTAATAAACCAATTTTCCAATAGTAAGAAAATTGGTTTGGTTATGAGTTTTGGAAAGAGTTTTCAAAACTTAATTCAAATTGTTATAACTCATAACAAAACACACTACTTTCACACTATTGAAAATTCTAATCAACACTCATAACCAAACTCTTTTCAAAATTCAATTAAATTTTTTTATTATTAACAGAAAATAACATTAATCAATTTTTTAATTGAAAATACTACAAAGGAAATAATTTTTTTTCAAAATAAATATTCAAAGAATTTAAATCATAAATATTTAAATAATTTAAATAATCTAAATTTTTTTTTTCACAATACCCCAAACTCCACCATTTTTACACAACAACCCATAACTAAGTTAAAAACCATATAAAAGTATAGAAAATCCCTACCTCAAAGGGAGAAGACGAGCAAAGCAAAGATGAAACTCTAATGACGCCGAAACCAAAGTCTATTTAGATCAAAACGATGAACTTGAGATGCTCACTCTTTTTAACAAAGGCAAATAGGTGGAGAAATCATTAGAACTAGGTGAAAATATAGAGAGAGTGTGTGTTTTAGAGAGAGAGGTCTCAACTTTAGGGTTTAGAAGGAAATAGATATGAAAAAGTGATGTAAAAAGTCATTTTCGCGATTTGATATACGCACAGTCTGCTTGAGCGCAAGAAGTGACGCTCAAGCGCCAAACATAATAAGTTGTTCCACTCGAGCGCCAAGACACAATGAAAGAGACGTTCACCGCTCGAGCGCAAGAAATGACACTTGAGCATAGAAAACACACATCCAGTAGTTTTACAGACATTTGACCAACTGCTCGAGCGCAAGAAATGGCCGCTCAAGTTGAGCTCGCTCGAGCGCAAAAAGACCTGCTTGAGCGTAGAAAACACTCTCCCAGTAGTTTTACAGGCCTGCAAAAGTACTGAGAGTTTGCAAAGCCCACTCAAGCACACGAAGTGTCGCTTGAGCAGGCAAGTAAAATTCTGAGAATGTCTATGGATTCCCACAACGCTCTGGCCATTTCGCAGGCTAAGGCACCCATGGCCTGTTGACCAACCGGTTCAACCACATTGGCTTGACCAACCCCTTCTTCCTGTGTCGAGATTTTATCCGGTATAGGCACCTCGTGCCTCCTAGGCCTACCACACCTACCACCACGACCACATCCTGATATCCTAATAAAGGTAACAAAAGAGATTAGCACATTTACAAATGTGGCGAGGCTAACTTACTCGCGTCCTAATATGATGGATAACAATAATTCACTCCACGTAAGCACGTATTCACGTAAACACATACGAATTTTATTTCTGGATAATGATAGTCCTGTGGCGTTGTCAGAGTTTCAGTTAGAAGCGGCAGTGATCAAGTGCCTTTCTAACAGGACTCTTAGAAACCCATGGACTCGATCAACATCCTAGAAATTAAATCACATACCCATATAATCACATAAGCATACGATACATACTAACATCTCAGCTAAGCGAGACAAACCCATTGTGGTAATAACCACTTCCCACGTACCCAAAGTATTCAAACCCGATACACTCTGATACCAAGTTGTAACGCCCTAAAAATAATTACAATAATCCAACCCAACACAATTAACGCATGACAACATAATCGAAATAATAAACTTTTATTAATCTGAAAAGATAGACAAAAGTGACACATGCGATATACATTCATAAATAGTTCATCCTGAATCCACAACATGTGCTACAAGTAGTAAAGAGGAATGAAAGTTAAACAGATATTTAAATGCCCTAAGGGCTTACATCTTTCCAAGTCGTTACTTGGTTACAACAAAAGCGAGACTCGCTCAATACAAATAAAGCCCTGGGCTATACAAAAGAAAATACAACAAAAGGAAGCTCTTGTTCCAAAGTCCCTCCAATGCTATTGCCTTGGCGGAGGCATATCATTAACACCTGAAAATGGTTTTTCTCCAAATAGGGTGAGCCAAAGCCTAGTAGGAACAATCTAACACAATATATGGATCTTAACAAAGATATAAGTACGATGTGCATTTACAATACCATTGAGAAAACATTTATATTCTATATCTTCGTAAACTACTAAAAGTCATAACTCAATCCTTTTTCTTTCTCGTTAATTCAAGTTAAATCATTTCATCTCAATTCATGAGCCAATTTCATTATCTTTCAAACAACTCATTTGAGACTACAACTCAGTGATTCCAAAATTAACACAATCATCACACAAACAATTCAATTTATCATTTTAACGAAAATTTCATCTGCGGTATCGGCACCCAAGTATACGCTCGGTTTCAAGACTTTCACTCTAGACACACATGCCAACTTAATTTTAATGGAGTCCATTCCCTATCTCCTCCCAAATAATGGAGTACATCCCCTTTCTCCTCCCAAACAATGGAGTACATTCCCTTTCTCCTCCCAAACAATCATACATATACAATGTATTTAAACATAGTCATATTCAATGACAACCAATAAGAGATTAGTTTCAATTTAACTAATCCTCATGCAATTTCTACAACAATCATAGCTATCCTCTCTCGATAGCCCAATACAGATATTTCTAAACAAATATTCAATCTCAAGACAGACAATTTATTCAAATTCCTAAAGATGTGAGGTAATACATATCCAACTCCATCATTTATATCAACATCTATCCAATTTTACATTTACAATACGAATTTCATTTATTTATACAAAATAAATATTTGAAACGTTTTAGGGCAAACTCCACTTTTCCCAAATATCAACCCAAATGTCAAAATCAACTATTTTGTCACACTATAACCTCATATTCAACCCCATAACCATTTATAACTCATTTTCTTAGAAACCCCTCTTTTGATTTTAAATTCAAACCATAAGTTTGTTTACAATACCCCAAACTCCACCATTTTTACACAACAACCCATAACAAAGTTAAAAACCATATAAAAGTTTAGAAAAATCCCTATCTCAAAGAGAGAAAATGAGCAAAGCAAAGATTAAACTCCAATGATACCAAAATCAAAATCTATTTGGATCAAAACGATGATCTTGAAATGCTCACCCTTTTCAACAAAGGCAAATGGGTGAAGAAATCACTAGAACTAGGTGAAAATGTAAAGAAGAGAGAGAGAGAGAGAGAGAGAGAGAGAGAGTGTGTGTGTGTGTGTGTGTGTGTTTTATAGAGGGAGAGGGTCTCAACTTTAGGGTTTAGAAGCAAATAGCTATGAAAAAGTGATATAAAAAGTCATTTTTGCGATCTAATAAGCGCAAGAAATGATACTCGAGCGCTAGACACAATAAGTTGTTCCACTCAAGCGCAAGAAGTGCCGCTCGAGCGCCAAGACACAATGAAAGAGACGCTCACTGCTTGAGCGCAAGAAGTGATGCTCGAGCGTAGAAAACACACATCCAGTAGTTTTACAGACATTTGACCAACTGCTCGAGCGCAAGAAGTGGCCGCTCGAGTTGAGCCCGCTCGAGCGCAAAAAGACCCGCTCGAGTGTAGAAAACACTCTCCCAGTAGTTTTGCAGGCCTGTAAAAGTACTGAGAGTTTGCAAAATCTGCTCAAGCGTAAGAAGTGCCGCTCGAGCAGATGAGTAAAATTCTAGGTAACAAAAATTTGGAAAACAAGCAACCAACCTATCCTAAACACAACCACAACAATCCAAAAGGAAAATTTAAAGGAAAATAAAGGAAATAAGAGATGAACCACAATACTAAACCATGAAACCCGAGTCTGAAGTACAACAAAGATCAGGTCAAAACTGGAATTGCTATAAAAACAGTAGCTAAAACCATGTTAAAAGAGCACAAACGATAGGCAAAAACAAAGAGATACAAAACTAGCAAACAAAACCAAGGCGGGGTGGCTAACCCCTCCACTTTTCGGACTTCTAACCATGTTTTTCAGCCCTTTAGAACTTTGAAAATCAGTTTGTAGACCAAGAAAAAAAAGTGGTAAAACAAAGGAATAAGCTATGAAATAAGGTGAAACAAAGGGTGTTAAGTCTCTCTACCTTTTGTAGCTATTCAACCCCAAGTTCCAACACTTGAAATGGATCCAAAACAACACAAAAAACACAAGAAATAGATAGAGAGAGATTGTAATGAAAGCAAGGAAAAAAGTGACAAGCTTATACCTCTTAAAGAGAGCAAGCTTTGGTTGTAACCCAAACTTGATCGTAGCACACTCTCAAGGTTGAATTATGATTCTCAAGGCTCAACTGTGACGCCCCGAATCTACACTATAGGTTGCAGTTAAGGGAGAGTCACTAATGAGTCCTATGGTCAATAACCAAGTAAGATCCCAGATCGCCGGAGGAGTCAAATTAGCCTCCCTTCTAAGTCCAACTTTCTTAGGCAGCGCACTACCTTTTTGACAAATCTTACCAGGCATTGACACAAGGTTTCATAAGCAACGATAAGGTTCATACATAGAATATAAATACATAACAACCACATTTATACTTAATTCAAAAGATTGTTTCATTACATTACATCCCAATAGAAAGTTTAAACTCTACATGAGTTCTTACAAAATAACAAAAAAGAAATTTCTATTATTCCTAAGATAGCCAAAAGTCCTTGAAGGTTTCGGGCTCGTCGTCTCCATCTATGAGTTCCGCTTCTTCACCTGGCATGATACGCCGTGAGCTTTGAATGCCCAGTAAACACACACACACCCTACCCCTTTTTCCCAGTCCAATACACAATCACAATTATAACATCAAGTAATAAAGCATGATACTCAAATAAATAAATAAAGGGTCAAGTCAGATGTTAGTAAACTAGAAATCCCCCAAAGAGATTCCGTCCTCCCACCACAAGAATCGGACGCGGATTATTCGGTATGCCCCCTCTTTTGCTGCTTTGTTGCAGAACTAACCTCGGATGCCTACCAACGGTTATATACCGCGTAGCGCCAACCGCAGGGCTCAAAAGAGACGGTAAAAATAGGGCCTTGCCCGAATCCCTCTTACACCAAACCACCTAGGGTCCGAATACAACCGCTCCGTTCAAGGGTCCCGAAAACCACTTGCGCAAGATTTAACCTCGAATAGGGAACGCATCCCAACAAACCATATATCACATTTTCTCATCTTTTCATTACTCAAGTGTTCAAAAACCCAATACCCACCCAATTAGGTTTCCCGTTGAATTAAGTGTTTTAAGTCAAGGTTAGTCCAACTAAACGATAAAATAAAATCCACATAAGCATGCCTCCTCAAGATAAGAAGATAAATAACATAACATACCCATACAACATCATGCCAAGATATGATAATAAGCCATTAAACATTTTCATGAATACAAGGGTATAAAACATCCAAACATAACAAATTTCCAGATTTAACATCACGTGAAGATTAATACCAAAGGACTACTTTAGATCATCCACCGAACTCGGTCTTCTTATGGTTTGTAGAGAATTTGATCTAGTTTCTAGAACATTTTTCGGAAATGGGTTTGCTTTTCCAGATTTTAAGTTATTTAGAAAATAGTCCAGCGCTGTCCAGAATCTGTCCAGATCCGTCGACCGTTACGAAAACTTGATTTTCTTTCAAACGCTTAATGTTTTTCGATGAAACCAATTTTAGTTGAAAGCTAACTCCTTAAGGGAGGTTTTGACATAAAATGGAGGTTTAGAATATTTTTGTACATTTTTCTGGAATTTTTGAAAGTGGGCTGCAAAAACAGATTTTTAGGTAGAATGCCCAAAACAAGAAAAATTATAAAAAGGGGGTTCCACCATGGGAAAGTTTCATTTCTTTTGTGAAGAAAATATACTACGTATCACATGTTTAACTCAAAAAATTTGTTTGAAAGAGTGCTCTTGAAAAAGTTGAGAGATTGGTAGAAAAGAAGGTGGTTTTGTGCCAAAATGGGAAAAATACAAGAGAGATGAAATCAATGCTCAACTTTTAGCATTTTTAACACAGTAACTCATCAATAACATATTTGAAACATTATTTAGAACCTTAGAAACATGTATTTGAAAAAGGAAAATGAAAAGGAAGGTTGTGTTGTGGCTTACCTACTAAGCTTTGCACAAGGAAGCTCTCTTCTTCTCTCCTCTCTTCTCCTAGACTTCTCTTCCTTGCTCTCCTCTCTCTCTCTCTAGCCAAAATGTGTGTGTGGGTGTGGTGTGTTATATGTGCTTGCAAGCTAGGGGGTGTTGGTATTTATAGACAAGTTTTGATGCAAAATGTCCTAAAAGCCCCTTAGTTGGAAATGGATGGAAATGGTGGGTTTTGTTTGGATTCTAAGGAAAATGAAGGGATTTGGGAGGCTTGGTCAATGATTTAGGCAACACTTAGTTAAAAGGGAACTAGTTTTGAAACTTGCACCCTAGGTCTAGGTCATAGGTTGGTGGTTTTTCCTAGAAGTTCATGATGATGTTTCTTGGAAATTGATTTCTCACTTTTTTCTAGGAAGGCTAGGCATAGGGAAGGGTGTGATGGGAAATTTCTTTTATTTTATGTCTAGCACACTCTAGGTGTATATATGTATATATATATTACAAGATTGATGGTACTAATAATATTAGGGTACATGTACTAGTTTTTGTGGTTTATTTTGAATTTAATAAAGAAGTAAGGGCTTGGTGTTAAATACATATAATTTATGTAGAATTAAATTAGGTTAGGGAACCTAATCCGGCTAGGAAAATTCCTGTTTTGAAAAAAAGAAAATAAAATTGCTAACTGACAAGATTCGAAATAATTCAAGTAATCGAGGGCTTTAAGAAAATAATTCATCATTAGGGTCTTAAAAGTAAATGCATATTTCGGGGGCTTCACATCAACCAAGGCTCTAAGGTTTAGCTCTAAGGGTGTATATGATGTATAGAGATGATCCAGGGATGATATAATATCTCAAAGATAGCTTGCAAAGGAAGAAGGAGCTCTTAAATGTGTTTTGGATTCTTTGAAATTTTTCTAACCCCCAACACTGAGGCATCAGCTCATATTTATAGAATTTGAGCCAAATAGGCCACAAATATCTTCAAAAATAGATAATTGGAGGATTCTCGTCCAGAACAGTGTTTATTGCCCAAAAGGCACGACCGGCGCAAATGGCCATGACCGGGTCCCAATGTGTGCCGACGGATCTACTAAGCAAATTACAGCTGCTGAAGCTGCTCTTAACTGGCAGGCAGAAAATGCTAGCAAACAGAACCAAGTCCTTCAACAAATCTCCCAGAAGCAGAAGGAGTTATCTGAGCAGATCTCTTCTAAGTTTAGTCTGCTACAACGCCTTATTACTGAAGTCAAGACCAAGATTGCCGTCCTGGAGAGTGAATTATATGAGCCTTATTCCTCTAGTTCAGGCTCAATGTATGTTGGCATGGTACTAAAAAATGGATTTTTGTGGTTATAGGTATAGAAACAGCTTGAGTATGGAAGGTTGATATTTTTTAGAGCTAAAAACCGGATTCCTTCGTTGAGAATTTCAACCATTGACAATGTAACTTTCATCATCGAGTGCGCAGAACAAAGCACCCAAGTCTTGCGGGCAGTCAAAAATGGGGTGTCTACACATCTCTGATTGCAGGTACCTCTTGCATTGCCTAGAGGTGAAATCAATTAATCATGTTTACTATGAATGTGCAAACATCCTTGCGAATCAAGAAAGTAACATCACAGAAGGATTTTTTGTTTATCCTTTTTCTCGTTCTTGTATCTCAGTACAACTATTTGATTATACTAGGGAGGTTATATACCCTAGAATATTGTACTCTTAAACTCTTATATTATTAATATGTATGCGCAAAAAAAAAAAGGTCTTCTTAATCAAATCTAAGGTCTCTATATAATTTTTTTTTCTTCAAAAAGAAAAATAAAAAATTTATGTGGCATAAAGTAATGAAAAGACTTCACCAAGTCGAGAACTACTAGTCCAGTTTAAATATTAAAAAAAAAGGGATAATTAATATGAACTTTGTGCAATCTTGGTCTCCAATATTTAAAATGTGTCAATGTGGTTCCCAGTGTATAAATGTGTTTCAATTTAATTCCTAATATTTAAATTGTGTCAATTTAGTATCCAATGTAAAGTAATCAAGTTTGGGTGACTTAGATTGGTGATATAGGATTAAATTTAACATTTCCCCTCATGTGCTGCCCAATAGCATACAGAGGCGATTGAGAGGTCTAATTAAAAGATGGATCGTTGTACTTCGGGAGGTGATAGGCTAGGGGGTTGTTTGGCATGTGCTATTTTAGCACATCTTTTTATCTTGGGTCACATCACCTCTCTACCAAATTACATATCTTTTCATAAAAAGTCAAAAAGTATACTTATTTAGCTCTTACGATATCATGTTGAAGCATTCAATTCAAAATCAATTAGCAATGAGTGAAGAGGACTCAGCGGAACTAGATGAGGTAATGGTAGGACCAACAAGCGGGGTAAGCACCTTAAGGGCAACAGTAGGCATGATCTCATATGGCAAGCTCATCAAGAAATAAGTCAAAAGAGGGATCAATGAAAGGTGGAATAGAAGTAGAGGGCAAAGAGAACTTCAACATAGTTTAGAACATTTTGTATTTCTAGAAGATCATATAACGAGAAACAATGATGATTGGAATGAGAATCTTAATAGCGTTAACGTTTATGTTAGATGCCATACCCAAAAAACAATAAATACAGGCTTGAGGTTCCAGTTTAGTGCATTTGTAGGGCTGAAAGAGGACAAAACATACATAATCAAAGACTCTAAGAGACTTATAGTTAAGTGGAATGTCATAAATGTGCTCATAAGGAGTCTGATTACCAAGAAAAGGAGTAGGAAAATATTTTTATGGTATAAACAACCGCAATAGCAACTTCACCCCAAAAATGCTCTGGCCAAGAAGTGAAAATAAGAAGAGCACTAGTAATATCAAGAGTGTCTTTGTTTCTATTTAACAAGTCCATTTTATTGGGATGTACCTACTTGTACATGAACAATGACGCATGGCTCCACTTTCCCTTAGAAAAGAAAGTTTGTATCTTTATATTCATGACATTATCAAATCAAAAAAAATTAATAAGAGAGAGAAAATTGAGTTTTAATTATAGTAGCAAAATCATAATAAATTTGTTTGAGCTCTGGCCAGTTTTTTATGAAAAATATCCAAGTAATATGGTTCATATATTTCATTTTGAAAGAATTTTCAAGATTTTTTTTGAGTCATAGCTAAACATTATTGTGTGAGTGAATTTCTGACCACACTGCCAACTAAGTATTCAGCTGGAGAGCACTGGCAGAATAGATGGCACCTGTCTGACCTGTAACCAAAAGAGAAGATTCCGGCAGTGGTTCGTCCACCCGGGGGCACTCCGACGATCAAGTCAATATCTCTCTCAAAGATAATCAATAGTGCTAAACTCACTGTTCAGAATATAAATTGCGTACCTTAGACCCATGGGGGTGCCTCTCTTTTATAGTTTACACAATCCTAGCCTCAATAGAAGCCTAGCTTTAATGGACTTTAGCTCAATGCTCATCTTGGACTCTCCAATGGATAAAGATAAATTCCCTAAGAGCTTTATCCTTATCCAGGTTGAGTTCCTTCTTCATTCTAGGACTCTTGTCCCTTATCCGCTTATCCCGGATCCTGATATCTTCGAAGATAACCTCGGCCTAGCCGAGATCACCTCGGTGTCATGAACAGGACACATGGCACCTCGGCTGACACGTCGGCGTCACCTTGACCACGTGTTAGTACTTTAGAAAATACATCCCCACAACTGCCCCCTAGGTTCTATTACCTCGGCATCCTGAGGTGATGGAACCTATATCGTTCATGTCAGCTATATTGCCGAGGTCATAATACACCGGCTTCTCATAACCAGGTCCTGTAGTCTGTCTCATTAAGGTTTCAGAATTTCTAACCAAGATTGTCCAAGTTTCTCAATCGAGATCATCCTCCAGGCCGAGGTACTGTTCCAAAAAATCAAGAATTCCGAAAGCTCCCTCACGCGTATGAGCTGTCATTCAAAATAAACCAACCGTTTATGCCATGCGTTTGTCCCTCACTGGACCGTGTCTGGGACGCGCGTGTAAGCCGTCTTGTGTCTAGGTGCGCCGTCTGACCAATGCGTTGTTCTAGGCTCATCAATTTCCTTTCGCCGCCTTTTCGCGTTTTTGACAAAACTTTCCTCTTCTTTGCGTCTTTTCACTCTTCTCCATCATTTCTGAGGCTTTCTCTCTCTCTAGTTTTTTCTTCCAAACCCTCCATTATTCAAGCTTTTCCAGCTCTGCAACTTGCTGCATTCGTTTTCTCCGGTGTGATTTTCACCACTTTACCGCTTTTACAGCCGTTATCTAACTTCGGCGATCCTCATACCGGCTTCACTTTTTCTAGTAAGCCACTGTTCCTCCTGGTTTTAGCTCTTGTTGTTCTTCAAGAAGTTTCGCTTCATTACTTGTTACCATTGCTGTCTTGCTCAAGTATTTGATTTATGAAATGTGTATCTGAATGTGTCTATTTCATGATTTTGCTTTCGCCCATGTCTTGAATACACACACTACTCACAATTTTCTTGCACTCTTGCCACTATTCTTGGCCTTATACCCTTGCACTCACTCTGGCACAGTGTTCTTGATAGATCATCACTGTTTTTGATTCTGAAACACATTCTTGCTTTTCTATTTTCTGTGACTTTTCCAGATTCGTGCCTACAATCTTTGTTTCCATAGATCTAGGTTTGGGATTTGTTTGTAGAACCCACGAAATTTAGGAAAAATTGAAACGATTCCCCGTAGATTTTGTGTATTTTCAAGCTTTAGCCGAGGTCCCTAAAACCCTCCAAAACACTCCCATCTGAAATCCAACTCCTCCAGTTGAGCCGATATCATGGGTATGTGGAAGCATAGGGTAGACACCCCGACCAAGTTAGAGCACTTTAGGCGAGAATTTGACATCCCTGCCGACGTTCATCTGAGGTTGGCCGGGGAGGATGACTCTATCATGCCCACAATTGATGTTATGCCCTTCCCCGTTGTAGCCTTTATCGAGTGCGGACTTCGGCTCCCACTCAATATCCTTTTTCGTGAGATAATCCATTACTATAAGTTGAACCCAATGCAGCTTGCCATCAATTCCTATCGAGTCATAAATGGTATAATAGCCTTAGCCAAACAAGTGAATGCTAGGGTTACCTTAGCCGACATCCAATACTGCTACACCATGTGTGGCCTTAAAAGGGACACAAGCTATGTTTATTACCTTAAACCGAGGTCCACAGAGTACAAAATCGTTGACGACCTCCCAGACTCCAACAAGGGAGCTGGGGATGATTACTTCATTACCTTGGGGAACTGGGAGTTCACTCTAGATGAGGACCTCCACCTCTACCCTCTTCCTCATACAGTCTTTGTAGAGGGTAATGGTAAGAGCCCAGTGTTTGTTTTTGCTTGTTTTTAAAGTCTCCAATACTTCGTTTGTTTCTTATGTCTGTTTTTCTTGTAACTCTTTCTCAGCCACTAAAGGGCTTCTGCCAGTCTTTCTTTCCCAGCAAGGACTTAAGGAAACTATTGGATCTGCCAATCCACAAGCAGAGAGCCCCTTTGGTACTCAATTTTATTCCCACCTATAAGTCGGTTCTTCCCGACGTTCCAAAGAAGAAGAAGAAGAGTCTGTCTCCTCCTTCCGCCACAACTCCACTAATAGCTTCTTCATCTCGGCCGGATCAGGGTTCAACCTCAGATCCAGCAGAACAACCATCTACCTCGGCTCCACAGCTGATACCGCCTTCTCAACGCCGTCGACGTCGCCGAACAGTCTTTGCTGCTGTGATGGGCCGCCAGAAAGCAGTAGCTAAGGATCTTTTGGCCAATATCCCTGACTCAGTCGATGCCCAACCAGCACCAACCTAGCCAAAGCCAAAAAAAAGGATAAAGAAGGCTCAGCCAAAGGCAACGGTGACTCAGATTGATACTGAGGACACCTTGCCAATTTCAAAATTGGCTTCGAGCGAGAAGACTACCTCTGCCCCCCGAGAAGAGGCCTGCCGAGGTCGATCCTTCCCAATCAACTCGGTCAAAGAGGCTGAGGTCAGAATCTGCCACAGCATCGGTCTCCATGAATGCTGGTGCCCCCTAGGCTCCACCTATTACCTTGGAGGACAGGCCAGTCTTTGTTGAGGATAGTGCCGATGACATCAACGTCGGTGTTGCCCTTAGTACAGCCTTGCTCCTCCCCGGGGATCTCGATCGCAACGCCGAGATGACTGAGCATGAGAACTTCGCCTTGATGCTCCAACGTTCTGTTCAGGTAAGTCTTCACACTTGGTATCTTTCTTTCTTTTTTGTACTTGGACAATTTTCCAATAAGTTCTGCTCTGTTCACTTTCAGGCTATCTAGCATGCTCATTCCTTCTCAATGCAAGCCTTTGAGAACCGGAAAGAGCTGGCCGACAAGAAGAGGGAGGTCTCCAGTCTGCAGAAGACCAACAGAAGCCTGCAATAAAAAATGAAGACTCTCACAGATCAAGCCGAGGTTGCTGTCAAAGCCAAAGATGTGGCCAAGGAAAAGGCAGAGGCTGCTGATGCTGTAAAGAAGGTTCTCGAGGCCCAGAGAAAAGAGGCCGAGGAACAGATGGCTGAGGCCTAGAAAGAGCTGCAGGATGCCTTGGCCACAAAGGACGCTAAGCTCAAGGTCGCCGATCAGAAGGGATACAATGAGGGGGTGGCTGACGTCACGGTGGATTATGAGAAACAGGTAAAGCAAGCATACAACAAGGGTTTCACCCTTGGTTGGATGACTTTGCTAAAAAAGCTCGAAGTCTCCGAGGACTCCCCCCTCAGGAACGCAGACGTCCTTCCTCTTCCATTCCCCCCAACTCCAAGCCAATCCGACGACGATTCTAAGTCTGAGGAGGAGGTTTTGGTGAGGAAGTCCAAGGAGGCTGCTGGGGCCAAGTCCCCTACTCAAAATGAGCAAGTCCTGGACTTGACTCAAGATGAGGAGGGCGAGGAGGTTCCCAAGGATGCTACCCCTGAGAAGGCATCATCGGATGTGCCTCTCGCCGACAAGAGCCTTGATCAAACCCTTCAAGAGATAGATGTCGAGCTCGTGGCTAAGAAGGCTGCCGAGATGTCCTCCCAGCAGTCTTCTGAACTTCAAACCCAACCATCTGGTGTTGCCGAAGAATCTTAATTTGATGTTCTTTTTTCTTTCTTTTGAAACAATGTAAGATCTTCACATGGCCGATGTGCCTTCTTATAAATACAACTTCTTTGTTTTGGACGCTTACATGTTTGTCTTTCCTTTACTGTTCTTGTATGGCCCTCATACTTAGAATATTTCTACATATCTTCAATGTACACCTTAGCTGTGTAGGTTTTTCGGCTATACCCGCCAACGGTTTACATCGGCAAGTACATGTGTACTCAGTTTAATACAACCTTGGCTTTAACTTGTAAATTTTTCACAAATTTGAACAAGTGTCAAACATTATCTCGGCTAACTTCAACTTGTAAATTTTTCACAAATTTCAACAAGTGTTAGACATCACCATAGTTTAACTTCAACTTGTAAATTTTTCACAAATTTGAACAAGTGTTAAACATTATCTCGGCTAACTTCAACTTGTAAATTTTTCACAAATTTCAACAAGTGTTAGACATAACCATAGTTTAACTTCAACTTGTAAATTTTTCACAAATTTCAACAAGTGTTAAACATTATCTCGGCTAACTTCAACTTGTAAATTTTTCACAAATTTCAACAAGTGTTAAACATTATCTCGGCTAACTTCAACTTGTAAATTTTTCACAAATTTCAACAAGTGTTAGACATATCCATAGTTTAACATCAACTTGTAAATTTTTCACAAATTTCAACAAGTGTTAGACGTATCCATAGTTTAATTTCAACTTGTAAATTTTTCACAAATTTCAACAAGTGTTAAACATTATCTCGGCTAACTTTAACTGGTAAATTTTTCACAAATGTTAGACATAATTTAGCATGTATCTTCTATCTTTCCAGGAACAATTTTCCGACACTTTGCCCCCTAATGTGAACTTAAGTTGCACTTGGGTTCTCATTATGCGTGTATTCCAGAAGTCAAGTATCTTTATCAATCAAAAAAAAAAAAAAATCGAGCTAAAACTTTATTTATTACTTCGGCAAATAATAAAAAGAACAAGAAACTCTAATGATAAAAAAATTTCAGATTGCAAGCATTCCAGGGCCTTGGCAACTCTTTGCCTTCATTATCTTCAAGCCGATATGCCCCATTGCCCAGTACCGAGATGATTTTGTAGGGTCCTTCCCAATTTGGGCCAAGCTTGCCCTCTCTGGGATCCTTCTTGTTGCCGATGACTTTTCTCAAGACGAGGTCGCCAATTTGAAACTCCCTTGGGTTGACCTTCTTATTATAAGCTCTAGCAAGCTGCTGCTGGTAAGCTGCCAGTTGAATTGCAGCTTTCTCCCTTCTTTCTTCTAGCAGATCCAGATCTCGGGCTAATAATATATCATTAATCCCATTCTCTACTCCCTGAGTTCTTATCCCTGGGATGCCGACTTCTAGAGGAATGACTGTTTCTGTGTCATAAGCCATGGCAAATGGGGATTCCCCAGTTGATCTTCTCGGCGTAGTCCGATATGCCCAGAGTACACTTGGTAGTTCATCTACCCATTTTCCCTTTGCTGCTTGCAGCCTCTTCTTAATTCCATCCAAGATGACTTTGTTGGATGCTTCGACTTATCCATTGCTTTGAGGAAAACTTGGGGTGGAAAAATAATTCTTGATTTTGAACTTTGTACAGAAGTTCTTGATTAGCTTAATGTCAAACTGTGTTCCATTGTCGGCAACTATTGCTCTTGGAATCCCAAATCTGGTGATGATGTTTTTCCATATAAAGTTCTTCACATCCACGTCTCGGATCTTGGCAAGGGGTTCGGCTTCTATCCATTTGGTGAAGTAATCTATTGCTACTAGCAGGTATTTTCTTTGCCCAGTTGCTTGGGGCAGTTTTCCAACAAGATCCATGCCCCATTGGGCAAACGGCCAAGGACTGGATACTGGGTTTAGGTCTATTGTTGGTTGGTGTATCAGAGGTGCAAACCTTTGGCACTTTTCACACTTCTTGACATAGGCTTCTGCATCTTTCTGCATGTAGGGCCACCAATACCCTTGGGTAATGGCCCTATGAGCAAGTGATCTGCCCCTAGCGTGGCTTCCACATATTCCTTCATGTATTTCATATAAAAAATCTTCAATTTGTGAGGGATGTACACACCTTAAAAGGGGTCCAGTGAAGGATCTTCTGTAGAGATGTCCCTCTGCTGTCAGATTGAATCTTGCTGACTTCAACCTGATCTTGTGTGCCTCTTTGTGGTCATCTGGCAGTTTTTCTTCTTTCAGGAATGTTATTATTGCGTCCATCCAGTTTGGTCCCATGTCCACACACATTGCTTCACTGTTTGTGGTTAGTGGTTCAATGCTCGGGCCTGACAAGTATTCAACCATTATCGTCCTTGCCTTTCCAGGTTGTATTGCACTAGCCAAGTTGGCCAGGGCATCGGCGTGACTGTTATCATCTCGGCTAACCTGCTGTAGTCGGCAATTCTGAAACAAGGTCACCAATCTGCCTACTTCCTTTGCGTATGCCGACATACGTTTATCTCGGGTTGCGAACTCGCATGTTGCTTGGTTGACTATAAGTTGAGAGTCACAAAAAACTATCACCTCATTTGCTTCTACTGCTACTGCCAGTTTCAGTCCTGCGATCAATACTTCATACTCTGCTTCATTGTTTGAGGCCTTGAACCCCAAACGAATGGACTGTTTCAATATCTGTCCATCTCAAGATACCAGTACTACTCCTACCCCCGCTCCTTGTCGGTTTGAACTCCCATCGACAAACAGTCGGAAGGAGTCGCCGATGTAAATGCTGCAGGGTCTAAGTTTTTCTTCCTTCCTTTGTTCCGTTGCCTTCGGCTGGGCTCCTCCTTGCTTGCTCAGACATTGTTCACCTCGGCTCAATGGAGCCCGATGTATTATGGATTCTGGCGTGAACTCGGCCACGAAGTCGGCCAAAACTTGGCCTTTCATTGCTATTCTGGGTCTGTATTCTAGGTCATACTGCCCCAAGGCCACCGCCCATCTTGCTATTCTTCTTGTCAGATCTCCTTGCTGCAACAAGGACTTCAAAGGGTGTTCTATTAGCACCACAATTTTGTGGGCTTAAAAGTAATGGTTCAGCTTCTTTGAAGCCATTACTAAGGCCAGCATCAATTTCTCTAAGGGTAGATACCTGGTTTCTGCATCAGCAACCCTTTGCTCCCCTTTTTCTTCTCGAATTACCACTGCGCTTACTGCGTGCTCCGAGACTACTAAGTACAAAAACAGCTCCTCTCTAGGTTATGGATTTGAGAGAACTGGAGCCGTGGTGAAATACTTCTTCAAGTCGGCCAAGGCGGCTTCGCACTCCTCGGTCCATAAGAAGTCTGTGGCTTTCTTCACTAAGTTGAAGAAAGGTTTGCACTTGTCTGAGCTTCTGCTGATGAACCTTTTTAGGGCAGCGGCCCTTCCAGTCAGTATTTGCACCTGTTTTGCCGATGTTGGGCTCTTCAACTCTAGAATGGCCTTAATCTAATCTGGGCTGGCCTCAATGCCCCTTCTGGTCACCAGGTATCCCAAGAACTTACCAGATCCGACTCCAAATGCACATTTTGATGCATTGAGTCGGAGCCGATATGTTTTAAGGATGTCAAAGACTGCTTTTAGGTCGGCCAAATGACCTTCAGGTTCCTTGGTCTTCATGACCATGTCATCGATGTAAACTTCCACCGTTCCGCCAATTAGGTGTTTGAACATCTTGGTTACCAATCTTTGGTAAGTTGCTCCTGCGTTTTTCAACCCAAAAGGCATCACTCTGTAGCAATACAATCCTTTTAGGGTGATAAACGCAGTCTTCTCTTCATCTAGGGGGTACATGGCTATCTGATGGTACCCCCTGTAGGCATCCGGGAAGCTCATCCTTTCATGCCCTGAAGTGACGTCTACCAGTTGGTCGATCTTAGGTAGAGGAAAACTGTCTTTGGGACAGGCCTTGTTCAGGTTGGTAAAGTTCACGTAGGCCCTCCATTTACCATTCTTTTTCTTCACCACCACTGTATTTGATAGCCACGTCGGGTAATTTACCTCTCGAATGGCCCTGGCCTCCAGAAGTCTGTCTACTTCCTCTTCCACTGCTTCGACGTGCATCAACATCGGTCTTCTTGCTCGTTGGATTACAGGTTTGGCCGACCTGTCAACGTTCAGTTTATGGCAAGTGACTCGGGGTCAATGCCAGGCATTTCGTAAGGCGTCCAAGCAAACACCTCAATATTTGCCCTCAAGAAAGCTTCCAACTCTTTTTCCTCTTCTTCGACTAAGCCAGCGCCGAAAAGAAAGAAGCGTTCTTCATCCCCCTCCTGAACGAGGATTTTCTTCAGTGCTTCTTCACTTTTCTCGGCTGGCTCTTTGCCGACATCCTCTAGGACTTCCACGTCCTTGTCTTCGATCTCTGCCTTCTCTGGTTCTCGTATGCTGCAGATGGATTTCATTGCTGCCATGGAGCAATTCTTTGCATGCAGCTGATCTCCTCTGACCTCCTCTATCCCATGTTCTGTTGGGAACCGCAATAGTTGATGCAATGTTGAGGGAACAGCCCCCATTGCATGCAATCATGGCCTTCCCAAGATAATATTGTAAGGAGAGGGTGTGTCGATTACGGTGAACTCTACATTTATCTTCTTCGTGCCAGCCTACACATCTAAGCTTACTGCTCCTAATGGCCATGTCGGCGTTCCATTGAACCTGACCATTGGGCCATTAGATTGTTCCATATCGTCTGGGTGAAGGCCAAGCTCCTTGTAACATCTGACATACATGATGTCACAAGAGCTGCCTTGGTCGATGAGGATGCACTTCACTTGGCACTCCCTAACCTGGAGGGATACTACCAAGGCATCATTGTGCGGATGTTGGACCATCTCCAGGTTGGCTTCAGTAAAGGATACTACTGGTCCCTGGTACTCCTCGGCCCGTGGTCTTTTTTCCCCTACTTGGTACACATGATGTAGATGCTTTACCTTCTGAGTCTCCCCCCGAATTTCATTTTCGTTGACCTTCGGGTGAATTACATTAATTACCCGACGTCCTCCTGCCTAAGGTTGCTGTGCTGGGGGAGGCGGAGCTGCTGGTGCCTGAGGCAGTCTTGCCTGTTCTTCTTTGATCCTGGCCTCGTCTACAAGGTCCCTCAAATGGCCCTGCCTTACCAGGTCTTCCAGGTGCGACTTTAGGGCTCTGCAACCCTGAGTCAGATGCCCATCTTCGTTATAGTAAGCACAATGCTTACCCAGGCTCCTTCCTATAAATTCTCCTGGTACCCTTGCTAGTGCTCTGAAATAGGGTTGGGTTTGGATTTTATCCAGGACTTTGTGAATTAGGATTCGGAACACAGTTGTGACTGCCTGTGCAGCCCTTAGTCCTACCTCTTGCTTGTTGGATCCATTGTTACCTCGGTCTCGCTTCGGCGAGCCGTTTCCTTCTCTTGCTTTTTCTCCTTAGCCCCTGATGTATCTTCCTCGGCTCTGGCATATTTCTCAATTCTGGCCATGAGCTCCTCTATGCTTTTTGGCAATGTCTTTGCCAAAGACTTCCGTAGTGGACAGTCGTCTTTTAGACCATTCTTGAAAGACACGACCGCCACCTCTTGGTTGCACTCGGGTATTCGGTTGAACACCTCATAGTACCTTTTTGCGTAGGCCCTAAGGCCTTCATCCTTACTGATTCTTAGAGCCATCAATGCATCCACCCTCAATGGCTGTAGCTTGTTTGTCACGAACCTAGCCACAAACATCTCGGCCAGGCCTTCCCAGGTCTTCACACTTCCCTTTGGCAGTTTATGAAACCAGTCTGATGCAATCTCCCCGAAGGATGAGGGGAACACTTTGCAGAGCAACAGCTCGTTCCCACTATACAATGCCATTGAGTTCAGGTATAATCCAACGTGAAAATTGGGGTCTGACTTACCATCGTATATTTGAAACCTCGGCATACTGAATCTCTTTGGAGCCTCAAATTTGTCCAACTCCACTAAGAATGGTGTTCTCGGCTTAATAGGGGAAGTTACCTCGGCATCGGCATTTTGTTGCTTTCTCTTGAGGTAATCTCTCAAGTCTTCTTTGGTCTGGCCAGGAGCTCGGCTATCTCCTGACTTCAGTCTTTTCGGTGCGCTGCTCTCAGCTTCATTGTGAGCCATTTTCGACCTTTCTCCATGAGTTGTGTCGAAGCACAGCTCCTGCCTCTGAACGTGCCTATGTTCTCTGGGGTTTGCTTCTTTAGTGCGATTTGTCCTTCGTGACTCTTCTCTCCTCGACTCTCCTTGCCCGACCTCCCTTGAAGGCCGGTGAGAGTGTTTTTCGCTCCTGGTGTGCTGCGGGGCTACTGGGATTGTTTTCCGCCCTCCCTTCTGGGCATTGGCCACTGGAATCGGCGTGTCCTGTAGTGGGAATGGTGGCTGCATGACGTTGTTTTGCATCATGAAATTGATGATCGATTGCAGGTCGGCCAATTTGTTCACCATCTCTTTCACATCTTCATCCCTCCACAGGCATCTATCCTTCCATACCTGGAGGTTGTCCTCATTGTAATACCCGCTTCGATTTGATTTCTTTAGTACGTCGCCCTCCTGGATGACGTCTTTCTTGCCATGATTCTGACCCTGAGTCTCCTCATTGCAACCATCATCCTCCATGCTAAGGTCAACGTGTTTACCGTTCCCAGTAGGGATTTCGTCCCCAACCTTTTCCTTCTGTCTGTCGCTGGCCATTTATCCTCCTTTCTTTCCCACAGACGGCGCGAAATTGTGTGAGTGAATTTCTGACCACACTGCCAACTAAGTATTCAGCTGGAGAGCACTGGCAGAATAGATGGCACCTGTCTGACCTGCAACAGAAAGAGAAGATTCCGGCGGTGGTTTGTCCACCCGGGGGCACTCTAACGATCAAGTCAATATCTCTCTCAAAGATAATCAATAGTGTTAAACTCACTGTTCAAAATATAAATTGCGTACCTTAGACCCATGGGGGTGCCTCTCTTTTATAGTTTACACAATCCTAGCCCCAATAGAAGCCTAGCTTCAATGGACTTTAGCTCAATGCTCATCTTGGACTCTCCAATGGATAAAGATAAATTCCCTAAGAGCTTTATCCTTATCCAGGTTGAGTTCCTTCTTCATTCTAGGACTCTTGTCCCTTATCCGCTGTGGGAGCCGAATATTGGGAGTCGTAGAGATTTCGGAGAGTCGAACATTGAAGAATCAAGATTCGAAACATTGCCATGGAAGAGCCAAAACACATAACAAGCAAGCAAGAGACAAAACACCCCAATTTTGGGGTAGGGTTTCGCTGTCCTATTTCGTCAGGAGCTAGGGTTTCACTATGCACGTAGCGGTTTCAAACAACCTATAACCGGGTAAGCAACCTGTCCTAGCTTGGAATGGTCACTATGGATTTCGAATATGCACTAGGTCGAATGGTCAAAAGGGTGCCCCGGTGACAACCGGGGTTTGTGTTCCCATCGTGGCAGAGCCCGTAACCGGTCAGCCTTATGGCACGCTTCTCGAAGCGAGCCTCCGGCAAACCGTTCAGGAATAGCAGACGGCAAACACTGTGACTTAGGCGCACCAATGCACATGCAATGTAAAGAAACACATAAGTGTAGTCAAAACAAGATATCATGAGTTCGAGTCAAGTTCTCTAAACTCCCCAGCAGAGTCGCCAAAAACTGTAGACGTCCCCGAACGTCCCAGAAGGGAATCCCCCATTTTGTTCATTTGGGCTCACTACAGTTCAGGACTCAATGTTACGGTCCTGTATCTAATCTTGCAGAGTGCAATGCAAGACCGATGAATCATCAAAGAGTCTAAATCCGGAAAATCGTTTTTGAAAACAGATTTTTTTGAAAGAAGTGCCAAACATGGACTGCTTTGCCAGATACAGAGTTGCCACCTAAATATTTTATTTTGGGAAAATTTAGGAAACCCTGACTCGTTGCTTAAGGCCACGTGTCCGTCATCACCAAAGTTGCCTCGGCTCGGGAACTTGGGTACGATTGGGGAAGGTCAGCTATGAGCACCCCCGCTCGCCCGATCAAAGATCGGCCTCTACTAACCATGATATCGATTTTTGAAAACATTATGTGCTCTTATTCCGGTTTATTAGCCTAGAATTACTACGTAATGCGCACAGCAAAACAAGTATAGACTGGATTGCCTAAGTTGGAACAAAGCATCGTATATCCGTTTGTTTCGAAAAATGGATTGAAGTTTGCTACTCGCAAGTAGGCTAAAATACGGATTTCGACGAATTATTCCAACTCAAGCAACCCAACCTTCACCCACAGGCATTCAGGCAGTTATATCACATAAGCATATAGCCACATGGTAAGCATGTTGTCATGTTAACATTCACACTCATGCAAGATGCTACAGCATAAAAAGCTTACCGAGTACTCCGAGCCAAAACAAAGAATTTGTTAGCAATCAATGTGTGATCCAAGTCCATGTTACGTGGCTAATGCATCGCATACAAAATGCAACTAGAACAGGCTCGGCTAATCCTAGTATGGCATGTGGAATGCAACAAATAGCACGTATTCAAGTTAGATTTGAAATACTATGCAGTTAGCATGATGCGCCGAGCCCTGTGCATGCAGTACAAATGAATGGATGCACTCATGCATAGCATAAGGTATGCTAAATTGAATATGCCCTAATACTAACCATCAAAAGCAGGTAAGTAAAAGGGAGAAAGAAGTGGGGGTTGGAAGACACGCACACACGCACCCACACTCATTACAAATTCACCCTCGCTCGGAGGGACCAAAAGAATATAGAAATTAATTAACCTACAAGCTAATTAATTAATTATACAACACTTAACTAATTAATGAATCAATTAAGCTACTGAAAGCGGTAAAAGGCCTCGGGAAGAGGGATGCACGCATGCTCGGATTGGCTTCGCCCAGAAATCCAATGCCATGCAGAAGCTGCCTCTGTTTACCCTGCTCTGCTCCTCTGGAAATTGCACAAGTCCTAAGGAACACTCTATGAACACTGTGGAACACCACCGGCCAAGGGGAATCATCACTGGCCATGGAAGGATGGTCACCGACCATTGGTTGAGCTCTCGGCCATCAATATTTGGTCGGTCGGCAGTAGAGATGGTCGGCCGACCATGTATGCCTGCAGAAACCTGTTTTGACAGCAGCAGAGGGCAAAACATGGCATGGCAATGCATTTCAAGCAATGTTTGCACCAACCACACTCCTTATCATATTCATGACTCAAAGGAGTTTGGTACTCGGCCCTCGGACCACCAATCGCGCATTCTAATGCGTGATGGCCAAAGAGGCCAAGTTGTGCATTTTGATTTCAAATGTAATGCAGACCAAATAAACACATAAGGCCCAACCTCTATCACTTGATCAAAAGGCAAGACATGCATGCCAAATGCAACCTAAACATGTTAGCTAAGTATGCAATGTGAGCATGCAAGCAAGCAATGTGCACTAGGCACTCAACCTAAGCAAACAAGCATAGAAGGCATTCAATAACAATGCTAATGGCAAACATGCAACAACATGTGGGGGAACTAACATGGAGACATGCAAAGCAACTTAGCAAAGGAAATGCATGCCAAATGCAAAGTGTTTCAAGCATGCAACACATGCGATGGGCTAAGCATGCAACAACACACGAGGCGAGCATGCGACAACATGCAAACAATGGACTTATACCAATTTGGGTAGCTCTCAAATGAGCCCAAAACAGTGGCTAAATGCCAAGGGAATGAAAGCCAAAACACATAAAAACATGTATGCACACATGGTCCAACACTTAGGCACCAAAGAGCAACTTTTAAGCACACTTAAAAGAGGACAATCATGGACTAATGGCATGCATGTTAAGCTCTAAAATCATGTTATAAAAGGTGCCAAACCAAGTAAACAAGACAAGCTAAGCATGCAACGATGTCCAAAACTCAAGGCAAGCCAAGGGGCTTAAACCATGGCCATGCCAACCAAGTCTCAAAGGGCCAAGGGGACTCAAAACCACCCCAAGGCAGACCAAAACAAGGTCAAGGGCACACCTAGATGGCATCTAAATGGCCTAAATCTAAAGGCATGCAAAATGAACCAATCATGGAGCATAACACACAAACCTTTTGAAACATGCAAAGGAGCCAAAAATGCAAGCATACAAGCATGCTATATGGACTGAAATGACATGGTAAGTGGTTCCAAACCACTGAAACAAAGCAAGTAAAGCATGCTAGAGGGGTCAACACTCAAGGCTCACAAGGGGAATTGCATGGTAGCTATACAAAGCAAAGCATGGATGACCCGAGCAACCAAAAAAAGACCTCAAGCATACTAAAACATGCATAAAAGCTTCACAAAGCTAGGCCAAAACAAGTGAGCATGGTAGTCTAAATGCTAGGCACATGTTAAGGCAATTCATGGCATTACAAGACAAGTATGCAAAGCAAGCATGGTGTGTCTAAACCAAGTAAAAACAGTGCTATATCATGGCAAAATAAGCACAAATAACACTTAAGACATGGCCAACATGAACTTAAAAATGGTGCTCACACATGAGGCTAAAATGGCACTTTTTGAAGGCAACAAGGAGAGGGGATGGCCCTCTCCTTCTTAGGACCTTAAGACACCATCCTCACCACTGAAATCCCTCAAGATTTCAGTGGTGAGGAGGCCCAAACAAGGTGGTCCCGGAGCTCACCAAAATAGCACAAAATGGGGGCTAAACAAGGCCTAAGAGGGGTCAAACAACAACAAAGCTCGAAGCAACCTTAAACAACTATTTTAAGCAAGCAAAATTAGAACTTTTATATGTTATATACTAAGCTTAAAATAGCAAGCAAGGATGGCTAAAAGCCTATGCAAAAATGGGGTAAAAATGGTGAAATTCTTACCCTTGTAGGCCCCTTTCAAGAACAGCACTCCAGCTGCTTCTCCAACCTTGAATCCACTCAAGAACTTCAAGAACAACCTATTGGCTCCTTAGCAACCAAGGTAAGGTGTAGAACTAGGTGTTTGTGCACAAAAGTAAGGACAAACACACACTTATACACACAAGAGAGGGAGATATAGATATAGAAGAGATACACAACCCTAAACCTAATATCAGAGACCCTCTGGAATTTTTGTAACCCCTGAGGAGGGAGGAGAGGCCCTCCCTTTATAGAGGATCACTCTTGCAAAGCTTACAAAACAAGCTAAGCAAGAGTGAAATCCCTCTATACACGTGTATGGAGGGGGTGCAAAGTGTATGCCAGCTAGCACAGCTGGCATAAAAATATCTGCAAAAGCAGATGCACAGTGGTCGGCCAGCCAAAAAAGACAAATTGGCCAAAACAATGGTCGGCCGACCACAAATAGTGTCGGCCGGCCAAACATTTGGCCGATGGCAACAAAACAGTGGCCGGTGGCCTCAAGCCATGGCCGGTGGGGTGTGGGGATGGCCAACAAGCCATTCCCTGTCCCTCAAAAGCAAAACACAAGTGTTTGGTGCAAAGCAAAACACAAGTGTTTGGTGCAAAACCAAACACAAAACAGTCGAGTCGAGAGATCCTAAGGCAAGGCGCATAGCCGAGACCTCCGGGAACTCAAGACGAACACAAACATAGATAATCACTGAGTGTTCAAACGGTGATGTCCAAGTCTTGAGGACGGTCAAAAATGGGGTGTCTACAGAGGTTGGATTTGGAACTAATCCCGAGGCTCAAAGAAAAAAAGATATAAATAGAAAAGACATCAGCCAGAAAGGGGTATGTGATAATTGTGGTGTTTAACTTAGAATAGAAGTAATCTAGAACGAGAGACTGACTTGTCCGTCGGAGTGCTAATTCTGGCACCCCCGACCGGAGTGTTTACTTCCTTTTAGGTGCCTATCGGTGGATCACGAGCGTCCCCCAGGATCAGAAGAGTATTTCCAAAAACCACATCCCCACAATTGGCGCCGTCTGTGGGAATACTCAAGCATATCCATGGCGGATGTGACGGAGGACCCTCTAATAGTCACTGATGAAAACACGCAGGTAGACGTTTTCACTCCAACAAACACGCACGGACCGGAGCTTATCCCAGCAAGACGCGTTTTGAACTTCGCCTCACCTTCGACTCTAGAACATGAGGCAATGCAAGCGATCTTGGAGTAGGCAAAGCAAAATGAGCAGTGGTTGGAAAACTTGATCGATGAGAATGAGCGCCTCCGTCAGGATTTGGCTTTGGAGGTAGCAAAATCCAAACAAGCCGTGCCCCAAAATCCCGAGCGACCTCTGAAAGCAGGTGATCGACGACCTCGAGCCCAGCTTCAAGACACCGATAGCAGATCCGACTTATTATCCCCGGATCCCAAGAAGAATGGACGATCTGAAGTTTCCAGTTCCTCCGAAGAAAGTCCGCATATAAAGTGGGCCCCCTCGTTCTACACCAGGCCATCAGAAGCGGTGGCACCTCCCGACATGACAAGAAGGGATAGGCGGTGTGAATATCGCGAAGATCACGATCGTGACAGTAGCTATGCCATGAAAGACCTTCAGGAGTTGGTCCGAGATGTTCAGCCCCAGCAACATGCCCAAACGTGCGCAACCAGACCAATTGTACTTCGGCAGGAATCACCTCCGCTTGCAGTCATCCATATGATATACAACCTGCCAACGCCCTCAGCCGTGCATACAATTCAAACACACCCTGCATCCCAGAAGCAACTCAAGCCGGCGAAACGGCCGCATGAAGCTCTGAGTATCACCTTCGACGATTCTAATCTTATCGGCATAACAGTCCCCCACATTGATCCACTGGTCATTGAACTACATGTCAACCGATTTACTATCAAGCGCGTTCTCATAGACCAGGGAAGTACTTCTGAGGTTATGTATTACAAAACCTTCATCAAACTTGGCTTAAACGAATCAGACTTGTCTCCGGCTCCTTATCCATTATTCGGCTTCAACGCAAATCCAGAATATCCGTTGGCGAAAATCATACTACCCATCAGAGCGGGCTCCCGAACAGTGGATGTGGAATTCTTGGTCGTCAGGCTGCCCTCGCCGTACAATCTCATCATGGGGCGAACTTGGTTGCATACTATGCGGGCTGTCCCAAGCACCTACCATCAGCTTCTGCACTCCCCGACAGAATACGACATCGAGCAGATCCGTGGTTCCCAACAATCGGCACAAGCATGCTATCTCCTCTCCGAAAAGACGCCAAAGGATTTGCAAGTTAATTCCATCGAGGTGTCAGATCGTGAAAGCCTCGGCGATGTCGGCGGCTCCTGAATGAGAAAGCCACGAAAGACTTAAACCGAATTGAGATTGACGACAATCCAGAGAGATTCTTCATGGTTGGCGCCTCCCTGAATCAAGCCGACAGACAGCAGCTAGTATCCTTCCTGCTCGATAATCTTGATGTATTTGCATGGACTCCATATGAAATGCCGGGCGTCGACCCAATTATTTCCGAGCATCGTTTGAATGTTGACCCTAAGTGCAAGCTGATCGTTCAGAAAAGCCGGCGATCTGCCGCAGAGCACACTACCGCCGTGATTGAAGAGGTTGACCAGCTGCTTGATGTAGGGGCAATCAGGGAAGTTACCTACCCCACATGGCTCTCTAATACTGTAGTTGTGAAGAAGAGGAACGGTACATGGCGAGTCTGCGTTGATTTCACGGACCTAAACAAAGCCTGCCCCAAAGACTGTTTTCCTCTCCCAAGGATAGACCAACTGGTAGATGCTACAGCACGCCATCAGTGCAGGAGTTTCCTCGATGCTTACAGAGGCTACCATCAAATTGCCATGCATCCGGAGGACCAGGAGAAAACTACATTCCTCACCCCAAGAGGAACCTACTGCTATAAGGTTATGCCTTTTGGGCTGAAGAACGCCGGGGCAACCTACCAGAGACTAGTCACCACCATGTTCAAAAAGCAACTCGATCGCACAATGGAAGTGTACATTGACGATATGGTGGTCAAGTCAAAGGTAAAGCAGAATCATGTAGCCGATCTTGAAGAAACATTCGGCATCCTACGCAAATATGGAATGAAGCTGAACGCTTCCAAATGTGCCTTTGGAATCGGCTCTGGCAAATTCTTGGGATATATTGTCAATCACCGAGGAATCGAAGCTAACCTAAGGCAAATCACAGCAATCCTAGAGCTCAGCTCCCCCCGATCAGTAAAAGAGGTGCAAAAGTTAATGGGCATGGCCACCGCGCTCAACAGGTTCATCAGCCGTTCCACAGATCGCTGCCGACAATTCTTTCATACACTACGGCAGGGCAAGGCGTTTGAACGGTCCTCCGAATATGAAGCCGCTTTCAACGACCTTAAGACTTACCTCCGCTCAGTACCACTCTTGGCAACACCCTCTCTTGGTGACCCGCTCATTATATATCTGGCAGTTTCCGACCGGGCCGTCAGCGCCGTGCTGATAAAGGAAGAGCTGGGAGAGCAACGGCCAGTGTATTATGTGAGCAAGGCAATGGTTGATGCCGAAACACACTACCTTCCGCTGGAAAAGCTCATCCTAGCCCTAGTCATGGCGGCGAGGAAACTGATGCATTACTTCCAGGGTCATAGCATTGGGGTGCTAACAGATTATCCCCTCCGGTCTGTACTACGCAGTGCAGAAGCTTCCGGACGTGTTTCAAACTGGGCTCTGGAACTCGGTCAATACGATATTCAATTTCTACCCAGAACCTCAATCAAAGGGCAGGTGCTTGCCGACTTTGTCGCCAAATTCACTGGTGTCCTGACCGACTACAAACCTAATGAAATTCGACCGAAGCCGAACTAGAGGATTTATGTTGGGGATATTTGGCAGTTGTATTGCGATGGATCGTCCAATCAGCGGGACAGTAGAGGCAGAGTTGTCATCATGTCTCCTGATGGCGCAATAATTGAGTAAACCATCAAGCTTGCCTTCGAAGCATCAAATAACGAAGTCGAATACGAAGCCTTCCTAGCCGGTTTACGTAACGCGCATGTTCTTGGCGTTCGGCATTTGCTTGTGTTTTGTGATTCAAAATTGGTGATCAACCAGCTAAAGGGGGAGTACGCGGCAAGGAATGACTGCATGGCGGCCTACATGAAAACGGCCAATTCCTTGTTGGCAAAATTTGACCATCATGAGTTGAACCAAATAACATGTGATCAGAACACCCATGCAGATGCCTTGGCTTGCCTAGCCTCCGCCATCAACTCAAAGATTAAACGGACTATCGAAGTAGGTTTCATCCCGGAGCCAAGCATTGGCCCTTCGGAGGAAGTCCAGATTAACGTTATAGAATCTGCCCCAAGCTGGATGGATCCCATTGCTGCTTTCCTGTCTTCTGACCAACTCCCAGAGGACAAGAAAGAAGCGCACAAGTTGCGAAACAAAGCCATGAGATACTACTTGGATCCGCAAGGAGGGCTCTATAAAAAATCCCTCTCTAGTCCGTATTTCGAATGCATGCACCCAGACAAAGTCGAGGAGCTTCTGACTGAGATACATGAGGGCAGTTGTGGTGCCCATTCTGGCGGGCGTTCTTTGGCCCATCGAGCTATAACGCAGGGGTATTATTGGCCGACAATGAGAGCGGACGCCGAGTGTTATGCGAAAAAGTGTGAACAGTGCCAGAAGTTCTCCTCACTAACCCATTTGCCCGCAGAAGAGCTGACCTCTATTACCAATCCCTAGCCGTTCGCCCAGTGGGGGCTCGATATCGTAGGACCATTGTCGAGGGCCCCAGGGAATAAACGATACTTGATCGTCGCAACATATTACTTCACAAAATGGGTCGAAGCGGAGGCATTAACACACATTCGAGACGTTGATGTTAAACGCTTTGTGTGGAGGAACATCATAACACGATTCAGCATTCCAAGAGCCCTTATTTCAGACAACGGCACTCAATTTGATTGTGGTGTTTACCGAGAACTGTGCGACAAATATGGTATCCGGCCGTATTTTTCTACACTAGCTTATCCCCAAAGCAATGGTCAGGCCGAAGCTTCGAACAAATCCATCCTGGACGGCATCAAGAAAAGGCTGGAGAAAGCCAAAGGCAAATGGGTCGAAGAATTGCCGAGTGTATTGTGGGCTCATCAAACAACGCCGAGGAGATCAACTGGAGAAACTCCGTTTGCCCTATGCTTTGGCAACCAGGCGATCTTACCCCTGGAGATCGGCCTCCCGACCCTCAAGTCGCAAGTTTTTGATATAGGCCGAAACAACATGATGCTGACTTTGGATTTGATTCTAATCGATGAACGAAGAGACCGTGCCCTTGCGTCCATGGCACGGTACCAGCAACAGTTGGTGAAATCATAGAATCAACGAGTTCAGCTGCGCCGCTACACACCAGGAGAATTGGTCCTGAAGAAGGTGCTTCCAGCCGACAGGAAGTCAGCTGATGGAAAACTTGGTCCAAACTGGGACAGCCCCTGTCAAATAGATTCCATCGCAGGAACATGGGTATATCGGTTGAAAGATATGGCAGGAAGGAGTCTTCCACGCCTTGGAACTCAACCCACTTGCGAAAGTTTTATCATTAAACCCGACCTGTGGGGAATGATTTTAGTGTTAAACGATTCGCCATGTACAAATTCCACTGTTGTAATACAAGGATTCTTGTCGAAAATTGTTCTAAAAGTGTTCCGGAAAAGCCTTCGGATTCGGAGCGCCCTTCGTGGATATCACGATCGGCCAATCAAAGTCTCCGGATTGGGAGCGCCCTTCGTGGATATCACGATCGGCAACTCAAAGTCTCCGGATTCAGAGCCCCTTCGGCGCATGACGTCGTTGGGCCGAAAAAGCCTCTGGATTCGGAGCGCCCTTCGTGGATATCACGATCGGCCAATCAAAGTCTCCGGATTGGGAGCGCCCTTCGTGGATATCACGATCGGCAACTCAAAGTCTCCGGATCGGAGCCCCTTCGGCGCATGACGTCGTTTGGCCGAAAAAGCCTCTGGATTCGGAGCGCCCTTCGTGGATATCACGATCGGCCAATCAAAGTCTCCGGATTCGGAGCGCCCTTCGTGGATATCACGATCGGCAACTCAAAGTCTCCGGATTCGGAGCCCCTTCGGCGCATGACGTCGTTGGGCCGAAAAAGCCTCCGGATTCAGAGCGCCCTTCGTGGATATCACGATCGGCCAATCAAAGTCTCTGGATTCGGAGCCCCTTCAGCGCATGACGTCATTGCGCCGAAAAAGCCTCCGAATTCGGAGCGCCCTTCGTGCATATCACGATCGGCCAATCAAAGTCTCCGGATTCGGAGCGCCCTTCGTGGATATCATGATCGGCCACTTAAAGTCTCCGAATTCGGAGCCCCTTCGGCGCATGACGTCGTTGGGCTGAAAAAGCCTCCGGATTCTCAGCGCCCTTCATGGATATCACGATCGGCCAATCAAAGTCTCTGGATTCGGAGCGCCCTTCGTGGATATCACGATCGGCTACTCAAAGTCTCCGGATTTGGAGCCCCTACGGCGCATGACGTCGTTGGGACGAAAAAGCCTCCGGATTCGGAGCGCCCTTCGTGAATATCACGACCGGCCAATCAAAGTCTCCGGATTCGGAGTGCCCTTCGTGGATATCACAATCAGCTAGTCAAAGTCTCTGGATTTGGAGCCCCTTTAGCACATGACAGTCGGGCCAAAAAAGCCTCCGGATTCGGAGCCCCTTCGGCGCATGACGTCGTCCAAGCCTGAGCCTGGAGCCAAATAAATACCTAAAGAAAATGCCGGATTCGGAGTCTTATCAACACCGTTTTTGGGCAATGTAACGAGCATACTGAATAAATATTTAGTGACGTGCTCCATTATGACGAGTCGACTAAAACTGTTTATTTGAGCAATCTCTGTCCAATAAAGCACAAAACATGCAAACATATATACGCCAAAGAATTACATAATTACGCAATTTGACAAGTAATTATAAGGCAACAGGAATATTAACAACAGTGCATTTTATTCATCTGACAAGTAATTACATAATTTTCGACGCAATCCGCGCTTGAACATTACAACGAATATTTTTATACGGCCTCTCCCTCATCGTTACTCTTTTCGACCTCAAAGGTAGAAAAAGGAAAATGATTGCGTCGGTACCGCGGCAACGCCGAATCGACACCCTTTGCTTGAAGAGCCTCTACGGCCTGAAGTGCCGCGATCCAACCATGCTTAAATCCCCGATTCTCGCATCGGTAGACCTCCTCTGCAAGCTTCTCCTTCATTTAGTCGATCCCAACCTTCCGGCCCGCATGAAAGCCTTGCTCATAACCTTTGGATCTCGCATTTTCTACGGCAAACATGCTAGCTGTGTCTCGATCGGCAATGGCATGACTCAATAGTCGTTGGGTCACCCTTTCATCCACGATTGGATTAGATCGACCTGCCACGTGCAGCTTGGCGGCTTTAGCCATCCTAAGCTCATTAAGTTCACGCTCGGCTTTCTCCGCCCAAACCTCCGAATTGTGGACCCGTTCATCCATCTTCTCTATCTCCCGCCGCACGACGCGCAGGCGCATACCGACTTCGTAAGTGGTGTACAGCCCCTTCACTGCCCCGTGGATTCCCTCTCGAAAGACGTCAAAATCTTGTCGGCCAACCATCGACTGCTACACCACTAGTGGAAAAATCTATCAAGCAAATTCGACCGCCACCACTGGGTCCCTGATAATGGAGTCGCTCCGTACGGTCTGTTGTTCTCCACGAAAACTGTGAAACTCAACGGTCGTGGTCGCGGAGAGCTTCCCCATTGCTTTCTCCTTTGGGGTGATCTGCTCGACGACTTAGGCTGACGTTTTTCCCGTTCTTTGAGCCCCACTTCCCGCACGGGGTGGTTTTCTGCCGCGATTCATCACAATATCAAGCTCAGCCAAAGTTCGACCTTCGCCTCTGTTGTTGAAGAAAACTCTATTGCCATTCGCGATAAGTTGCCTTGAAAACACAGCCACCCCCAATTTATTTCTAATGCTTGCAGCGCCCCGAGGCAATTTCATTAACACTACTCTCCAAACGACAGGGGCAAGGGCAGATTTATTAATCTAGACGGCCGCGTACCCTGGCCTCATGCCGATCGATATGTACCGCAGCCAGTTTATTCACCAATTTTTGGCTTTTAAAACGGCCTAACTATCTAAACGGCAATTTTTTATCAATGCCTTTGGAAGTTCATGCACTGGTTGGGGCAAGGGCAGATTTATTAATCTAGCCGGCCGCATACCCTGGCCTCATGCCGATCGATATGTGCCGCAGCCAGTTCATTCACCAATTTTTGGCTTTTAAACGACACTACCTAACTATCTAAACGGCAAATTTTTGGTCAATGCCTTTGAAGTTCATGCATGGCTGGGCAAGGGCAGATTTATTAATCTAGCCGGCCACGTACCCTGCCCTCATGCCGATCGATATGTGCCGCCAGCCAGTTCATTCACCAATTTTTGGCTTTTAAAAACAGCCTAACTATCTAAATGGCAATTTGTGGTGAATGCCTTTGAAGTTCATGCACTGGCTGGAGCAAGGGCAGATTTATTAATCTAGCCGGCCGCGTACCCTGACCTCATGCCGATTGATATGTGTCGCAACCAGTTCATTCACCAATTTTTGGCTTTTAAAGCGTCCTAATCATTTAGTCGGTAATTATACAACATTTGACCCAAAGCAATTCCATTCATCAGTAACAGCGAAGTACAAAATGAATTTTCATTAAGTAAATTGGGCACAAATTGTAACCATTTTACATATGAAAATTACTAAGCAAAAAACTGTTAAAAAGCTGAAAAATACACGCAATCCTAAAACAAAAAACAAGGCCTTTGAAATTAGCCATCGGAATTAGACTCTAGCGGCTCAACATCCACTTGTTCATACGGAATTGGCGCAGCTAAAGACACATTAGCGGCAGAAAGGGCTTTGAGCCAGCCGGGTTTAAAGCCCCAATTCTCAAACTTGGGGACTTTTTCTACGTATTATCATAAGCAGATTTTTTCCCAACATCAAATGCGTGGAAGCCTTCAGGTCAGCTGTTTCCTTCGCCGCCTTCATCTCCAACTCAGCCTTCAATTTAGAATTCGCCTCCTGGGCCAATTTAAGCGCGGCGTTGCTCACATTTGCCCTCTCCTCGGCAACCGATCTCAAATCTTCAGCATTACGGGCTCTCTTCAATTCGGCCTCGGCACGAGCGCCCTCGATCTGCGCCCTACTCCTTTGGCCCCCAACCTCCACTTGTAAACGGCTAATCTGCTCGACGGCATCATGATAGTGACGGCCCATGTTGGCTATCCTTCCGACGGTCTGCAAAACAGGAAGTTAAAACCAAAATAATGTGTAAGGAGAAAAGACAGAGTCAAGATATGTACCAAAAGAGCCAATTGCACGGCCAACCCGATTACAACCAGATCCGGCTCCGCCCGAAAAGTCGCCTTCATCAGCAGGCAGTGAAACGGACGTCGCCACAAACTAAGCGCAACCGCTGGATCTTTGATTTTGATTACCGAAGCATCGGAGAAGATCGGCGTATTTTCATCTTCGGCTGAATAACACAAAAGGTACAATCACATCCGATTCCTCCAAATGAGGCCGTTTGTTGCGCGATCTTCTTTTGAGCCGGCCTCGACATCGGCAGGGCGCTTCTCCACCCTTTGCTCAGCTTCTACTGGACCTGCACAAGGGTTCATTTGGTGTTCTCTTTTGCCGTCACTTCCTCAATAAACGGGCAAGGAGGACTAAGACTGAGACTGAGATTCGGCAGCTCGAATCTCCTCCGCCCTTCGCCGCAGCGATCCTTTCCGCATTCGCTGTCTTGGCAAGTTAGTGAGGATCAGCCCGCCATATCTTGGGTACGCGCTGGGAAGATCCTCCAGACCTTGAAAAATTGTCAAGTGGACGGTCCTCTCGACCCGAAAGTGGACGGATTATCAGCCGAATGAGGCCGGCTTCCTCAAATGCTAATTTCAAAGCCTCGTCAACCTCTGTTTCGGATTCGTTTGATTCGGCAGCCTTAGCTACTTTCGGTCGCTCCGAATCTGATTCCTCGCAACCGACTTGCCTCAAATTTTTGAAGTCAGTCAAGATACGGACGACAAGAAACTTCTCACCGATCGGAATTGGGATATTTTTCGCCGCCGAAAAGGTCGTATAAGTCGGCTCGTAGCGGAGCAGAATGTGGGCCGCCTTCCCCGCTTCTGAAGACTCCGTCGGCCGAAGTACTTGAGCACACGTCTTGATTTTCTAAAAGGACGGAGTCGTCAGTTGAGGTCAAGATTTCTTCACAAATCGTTCCCTGCAAAAAACAAAACCATAAGGTCCCAAAAATGAAGCTTTTAAATTTAAACAAATGAATAAAGATGATATCGGCCATCTGGTTGGCCCCTCCGTCTAGGAATACGATCAAGGCGATCCTCGCCTTCACCGAATTCCCAGTTTCCTTGGACGACGACCATAACATCATCGACTCGCTTCCCAGAGCTGGAAAGCATAGTCACTAGTTGATGGTCGGTGTCTTTGGCTCTAAGGAAATAACGCCCGTGCCGACCAGAAGACTTGACCAAGGCATAGCAATGCCGAATAGCGAGGATGCCAAGGTTAAGCCCAAGGCGGTGGTTTAGTGCGACAACCCCCATCACAATGCTAAAGAAATGGACGTTGGGCTGCGAAGGGATAAGGAGTGGGTGAAGGGGGAAACGGACCCCGCCCTCTGCGATTGATAGAAGAGGGAAGACGATTGTGGTTTCATCAACCTTCTCCATATCAAGGGTACTGTTTGCCACAAAAGACACACGGACGTCATCAGGAATGGAAAAATGGCGTCAGAAGCCAGAAATTCGATCCGGTGAGAGGAGATCTTTTAAATGTTTCGCCATTCTCCCCAACCAATATGATTATGCTAAGCTAAAAAGCAAAGCAAGGAAAGAGATTCAAAGCAAAGAAGGAGAGAACTTACAAGTGGCGAAGGAGGTAGAGAAAAGTAGGAAGTCGCAGAGGTAGTTCAGAAGGCAATCCAGCGACGGGCGTCTAAAAGCATGTATCTATTTGAAAAGACGTCGAAAATTTTAAATCACAATAAATGAGAGTGTACGAAGAGGCGGGAAGTTGAAATGATAACCGAGAAGCGTGTGGACAGACATTTGCGTTGGAATACAGTCAGCTGTCGAATTTCGGCTCTGACTCTTCAAGTTCAAAGCCAAACACTCTAGCCAACTGCCGCTAGTGGAGTGTTTGGGGGGCAATTGTGGGGGCCGAATATTGGGAGTCGTAGAGATTTCGGAGAGTCGAACATTGAAGAATCAAGATTCGAAACATTCGGCCATTGCCACGGAAACTCGAACCCAACTTTATTCGGCTAGATAGTCGATTAAGCAAGGGGCCGAGTGAAGATTGGTTTATTACAGAATATGCCAAATAGGAGTTTGGATTTGGAACTAATCTCGAGGCCCAAAGAAGAAAAGATATAAATAGAAGAGACATCAGCCAGAAAGGGGTATGTGATAATTGTGGTGTTTAACTTAGAATAGAAGTAATCTAGAACGAGAGACTGACTTGTCCGTCAGAGTGCTAATTCCGGCACCCCGACCGGAGTGTTTACTTCCTTTCAGGTGCCTATCGGTGGATCACGAGCGTCCCCCCAGAATCAGAAAAGTATTTCCAAAAACCACATCCCCACATCCGCTTATCCCGGATCCCGATATCTTCAGAGATAACCTCGGCCTAGCCGAGATCACCTCGGTGTCATGAACAGGACACGTGACACCTCGGCTGACACCTCGGCGTCACCTTGGCCACGTGTTGGTACTTCAGAAAATACATCCCCACAATTATATATAATATGTATACTATGAGTTTTTTTTTCTTCATAACAAAGTTTTTACTTGATGTTTTTACCACTAAATACAATACAATATGCCCCACGTGTATTTATTAAAGAAAATTGGTAATAAATCAAGTCTAAGAAAGATAAAAAGATATTAGATCTAGTGGATAATTTTTGTTAGTAAGATTTTCACCATTTATGAAATATTTTGGTGAAAAATCATTTTGTTGTTTTAGGAGGACATTTTGTTTCAATTCTACCCCTTAATTTATTTGTTGATTTTTTTTAATTATCTATTCAAATTTATATCTATTTGTTTAAATTATTTTTTATCTGTTCAAATTTATATCTATTTATTTAAATTTTTTGTCTATCAATTTTTTTAACTTATAGTTGAATTTTTTTCTTATCTGTCAAATTTTTATAATTTATTTTTTTTTTTGTCTGTTCAAGTTCTTACCATTTTGAAACCTTCTCTCCATCAGCTTCTCGCTCACCTCTCTTTTCTCTCTTATCTGTTTCTCTCTCTCCACTTTTCTCTCTTTATCTATTGAAAAATCTCTGTTCAATTTGGACAAATCAATGCCTTTTATCTGTACAAATTTTAGCTTCAAAATTTTGGTTTGCATGGATCAAATCTTATACATGTATCTTGTTTGGTTTATCATCATTATTCATCATCATCATCATCATCATCATCATCTTCATCATCAATAACAATAGTAACATGTTGTGTTAGAATAATAGAGAGAGAGGAAATAATATGTATTGTATTCAATGAATTGTATTGAATTTATGTCCTATACAATAGAAGGCCTGTATATATAGGTTGAGAAAGAATATCCTACTAGAAATCTAACTCTGAGAAAGAGTATCCTATATGAGACTTAACTATGACAATACCTAATATATCTAGGAAATCAATACCTAATATATGTAGGAATATATACCATATATACATTAACATCCCCCCTCAAACTCAAGGAGGATAAACATCTTGAGTTTGGAAAGAAAAACTAAAACATGAAATAAAACTAAATAAAATAAAAGGAAAATAGATTGCAAAATCCGAACAGGAGCGCAAGGGCACTTGAAATAGATCAGAGGTCGGAACTAAAGCCGGAAGACAGTTTATGGTCGTGTCGGACCATTGTAGGAACTGGCTAAAACTAATGCCAGGACAATTTAAGGTCGTGCCGGACCAATATAGAAACTGGCTAGAACTAATGCTGAGAGACAGTTAATGGTCGTGTCAAACTATTGTAGGAACTGGCTGGAAGTAATGCCAGGACAGTTTAAAGGGGTCATGCCGAACCAATGTAGGAGCTAATCAGAATCAATGTTGGGATAGTTAACGGGGTCATGCCGGACCGTTGTAAAGATTGGTTAACCGGAATTAATGTCGGGACAATTTAAAGGGGTCATGCTGGACCGTTGTAGGAGCTAACCGGAATCAATGTCGGGACAGTTTAAAGGGGTCATGTCGAATCGATGTAAGAGTTAATTGGAATCATTGTCGGGACAATTTAAAGGAGTCATGCCGGACCGATGTAGAGAACTGGATGTTGAACCAACAAGCATGGCACATTGTAGACGCGCCCGAACGTCCCAGGAAAATCCCATTTTGTTCATTGGGCTCACTACAGTTCGGACTCAATGTCACGGTTCTTAATCTGATCTTGCATAGTGCAATGCGAGATTGATAAATCACCAAAGAGTCCAAATCTGGCAAATCGTTTTGAAAAACTGATTTTTAAGAAAGAAGTGCCAAACATGGACTGCTTCGCCAGATACAGAGTCGCCACCTAAATATTTTATTTTTGGGAAATTTAGGAAACCCTGACTCGTGCCTAAGGCCACGTGTCCGTCATCACCAAAGTTGCCTCAGCTCGGGAACCTGGGTACGAGAGGGAAAGGTCATGCAATGAGCACCCCCGCTCGCCCGATCAAAGATCGGCCTTTACTAACATGATATCTTGTTTTTGAATACACATGTGCTCTTATTCCGGTTATTTAACCTAGAATTACTATGTGATGCGCACAGCATACAAGTATAGACTGAATCGCCTAAGTTGGAACAAAACATCTCATATTCGTTTGTTTTGAAAACAGTTTACTACTCGCAAGTAAGCTAAAATGCGGATTTTGCCACCCTCAAGTGGGCTTAGGAAAATATGATTTTGCCACTCTCAAGTGGGCTTAAAACTTGCAATCAATGAATTGTTCCAATTCAAATAATCCAACCTTCACCCACAGGCATTCAAGCAGTTATATCACATAAGCAGTTAGCCTCATGGCAAGCATGCTATCATGGCAGTCACTCACACACATGCAAGAATGCTAAAGCATAAACACTCACCGAGTACTCCAAGCCAAAACAAAAGCTATGTTAGAAATCAATGCATGATCCTAGCTATGTCAAGAATGCCTAATGCAACACATACAAAGTGCAACTAAGATAGGCTTGGCTATTCTAAAATGTCATGTGAAATGCAATTTGATACATGTATTCAAACAGGAATTGAAATACAATGCAGTTAGTATGATGCGCCGAGCCCGGTGCATGCAAGACAGATGAATGGATGCAAACATGCGAGCATAAGGATGCTAATTGAAACATGCACTAAAACTAACCATCGTAAGCTAGTAAATAAAAGGGAGAAAGAAATGGGGGTTGGAAGACATGCATCACACACACGCACACTTATTACAACAGTTGTGCCCTCTCGACGGAGGGTCCGAATAAATAATACAGAACCAACTATTTAACCAACTATTCTAATTAAATTAGTTATTACACAACAAAATGAATAACAAGCTACAGCTAATTATTACACAACACTAACTAGTTAACAAATCAACTAAATTAGCAATTAAATAAGCATGCAAACTATGTGAAGTGGGCTGCCTCAGCTCTGCCTTGGATGATGAAGGATGCATGCATGCTCGAATTGCCTTGCTCGGAAATCCATCGCGATACCCCGACTTGATCTCAGAACACTGCACAAAGCTCCAGAAGGCTGAAACTCCACCAAGGGAACCTGTAGGAAGGCTACCGACCAGTTGTTGGCTTTGGAGACCATCTCCCGACCACTTTTTTGTGGTGAAAACTAGAAAAAGTGGTCGGCCTGCCACTTTATCTGGTCAGCCGACCAGTTTTTGCTGCTGGTTTCTGGTTTGCTGCGATAGAGAGCAAGAAAGGGGCATGGCAAAGTATTTGCAAAACATGTATACACAACCATCCTCCCTATCATTACATAAGCTCAAGGGAGTATAGTTCTCGACCCTCGGGCCACCAATCACGCATCTCGATGAATGATGGCCAAGGAGCCAAATTGCACGACTCAATGTGACATGAATGCATGCACGAACACATAAAGCCCAAAACTCCCTCATGTATAGTCAAGAGTGTCGATGACCGGGAATCGAGGCACGTTTCATCACTTCGAGTATAAAACGTCCCTCGTTTCCCGTGTTTGGACTAACACCTATTCTAAACACAATGCAACAAACATGGCATGCACAATGCGACTCAATCATGCAACTTAATGCAATACAACTTAGACATGCAAACGTGCAAAGAGGTAAACATGTGAACATGCAACTAGCAATGCTATGAATTCCATGGCATACACAATGCTCATGACACTAGCATACACAATGCACGTGGCAACTAACATACACAATGCAATGAATATGGCATGCACAAATGCAATGTTTGATCATGCAACCACATGGCATACTCAATGCTATGGACTACATGGCATACTCAATGCACAATGGACTTATACCAAAATGGATAGGCCTCGGCCATGTCCAAGTCAGCGGCCATTGATGATGAAATCAAGGCACCAAAACACACACAAACATGCATAATGCAATAGCCCAAGTCTAAGGCACAAAACACAACTTTCCATAAGCATTGAAAGGATGAAACATGGATTACAATGGCATATGTTCCAGCACTGGAATGGCATGCAAGATGACTTAGAATCATGCAAACAACTCATGTTACGTATGTTGAAGGGCTCAAGCATCAAAAGCTAGTGAGGCATATTACACTAGAGGCATGCAAGGCGATGCTCAAATGACCAAACCAACCCCAAACAGACCCTATGTCGGCCCAAACAATAGCAAAAATGAGTTGGGATGATGGCTTGAAAGGCACAAAAATGAGGCTCATGCAATGGCTCACAAATAGCGCATAAAAGCACAACTCTAAAGAGCACTTGAAGAGTGAAAAATATAGAAGTGTAGCAGACCTACATGTTCTGAAATAACATTCTCAATAATACCAAAACATGCAAATACCTCAAGTTAAGCATGCAAGGGACCTCAAAACTCAAAACTAGTCAAGGCTATTACACTATAAGCATGCATGGCAAGCATCATTCGACCAAGGAGCCTCAAAATAGAGCTAAGGCAGCCCAAAATATGAACAAAACCATGTTGGAGCACAGCCAAAATGTGCTAGAATAAAGAGCCAAAATATCATGCACTCGAAGCTAGTGAACAAGATTTACACTACAAGCATATGGAGCATGTGAAAGGCTACTAAACCAGCCAAAAACAGAGCCATGACATGTCAAATGATGACCAAAAACCCACTGAAATGGAGCTAATACATGCTAGGATGACATGTTACTTTGATGAGCCATGAATGGGAATACACTACACATGCAAGAAGCAAACACAAGGTGACCAAAACAGCCATAGACAGAGCTAAGGAAGGCCCTAAAAGTCACTAAAAAGTGCCTGAACCAAGCCTTGAAAGTATGAAGATGCATGCTCCTTTGATAGGCCAAAAATGCAAGCAAACAAAACCAAAATAGAGGGGGTCACCCCCCTCTAGTTTTAGGCCTCAAAACCACATGCCTACCACTGAAAATCCCCTGGATTTCAGTGGCTAGGAGGCCAAGCAAGGACTAGCTCAAAGGCCTTAAAGCATGGCACAAAACAAGGCTAAACCAAGCATGCAAGAGGGTAGAAGACCCTCAACACCCAAGAGGCCTTAAACAAACATCACAAGCACCTTAAAACAAGACTTTTTTTAGTTGAAATCAAAGCCCAAATAAGCATGCAAATATGGCTAAGAGAATGATCAAGACAAAGCTTAAAAGGGGAGAAAATAGGTTACCCTTGAAGCACTGCAACACCAGCAAGTTTCTCAGCCAAAAACCAACTTTTCAACCTCCAAAAAGGTCCTCCAAGAATCTCAGTTCAATGGTGGGGTGTATGGTTAAGAGTTGTGTTGTAAAGGTGAAGAACAACACACACTTTAGGCACCAAATATAGAGATATAGAGGGAGATATACACTTGTGCCTTAGGCAAAATTCAGAACCTCTGGAATGGAGAGGGAGAGCCTCTCTTATAGAAAAACAAAGGGTTCAAACTTCTTGGAGAAGCTAAATCTTGAATGCAATCCCTTCATACACGTGTATGGAGGATACAGTCTGTGCCATCCAGCTGGCACAGCTGGCATCCATTCAGTCTGACAAAACAGGGGGAAAGCTGCCAACCACTTAAAGTGGTCGGCCTACTACTTGCAGTGGTTGGCCGACCACTTCAAGTGGTCTCCCAAAAAAAAAGTGGTTGGCAGGGGGAATTGGTGGTCTCCACACTGAAAGCAAGCCAATGATGGGGTGGGAAACCAGAAAATGTGGCCCACAGACCAAGAAAACCAGTTTCCCGACTAGAAAACCGGCTGGCGGGAGAAAAGTGGTCTCCAAGGATAAAAACTGGTCTCCTGCCCTTGTACCACTTTCCAAACAAGGAAATTAAGGTTTGTACCCAAGACAAACCAAAACGGATGCAAGACGAGGGTTCGGGAGGCAAGACGTGCGGCCGAGAGTCCCGAAAACCAGCTGCCGAGCATTAAAAGTGGCATACGACCACAAAAGTGGTCTCTCAGACCACAGTGTCCCTCTAGATAGAGAAAACAAGGTGTGTTCCAAAAACCGTGCCAAACGGAGAATGTTAAGTGGTCCCGAGCCGAGGCGCACGGCCGACGGCTCCGAAAACTGAAAACTAGTCTCCAAATGGGAACAGTGGCCTACGACCACGAAAAGTAGCCTACGACCACTGAGAGATGGTCTACAAGACCTCTCCCTCCCTCTGGGAAGAGAAAACAAAACTTGGTCCGCGGACCGAGTCAAAGTACAAAGGGTCCCGAGGTCCGGAGGCGAGGCTCTCAACCAAGAACTCCGAAACCTCGAAACAAGCATAACATGCGCAATCACCGAGCGCTCAATCGATGACGTCTGAGTCTTAAGGTCGGTCAAAAATGGGTGTCTACACACATGCATAACTTATGACGTGGTGTTGAACGATGATGGCAACAGATAACTGAGCGCGCCAGGGGGCGGCTTAGATTTGCATCAAATGGGGCGGCTTGGGTTGTGCGCCAAAGGGGGGCAGCTTGGGTTCTGCGTTAGGGGGGCGGCTTGGGTGGTGTGCCATAGGGGCTGCTTGGGTTGTGCGCCAGAGGGGGCATCTTGGATTATGTGCCCAGCGGCAGCTTGGGTGGTACGCCAAAGAAGGCTGCTTGGGTGGTTCGCATGGTGTATAATCATACTCACCATGATATAGGTATAATACCCCCTCAAACTGAAATAGGTTTGAAGATAGAAACCTACTTGATGTTGAAATAGAGGGAAAGACAAAGTGAAGCAAAACAAAAAAAAAAAAAAAAAGGATTGCGAGAATATATATATATATATATGTATGATGGAGATATTTTGGGTAGAAATAAACCAGTGGATAGAGAAAGAGATCACTACAAAACGATATTGACAGGAAAATATGACAACGGAATAGGTTGAGGTCCGACGGGCTGCCAAGGCAAGGCTGCCGCTTGCCGGTAATGCGAAGAACACCAAGAGCTTAACCTATAGCTCTGATACCATGTTAGAATAGTAGAGAGAGAGGAAATAATATGTATTGTATTCAATGAATTGTATTGAATGAATTGTATTGAATTTATGTTCTATACAATAGAAGGCCTGTATATATAGGTTGAGAAAGAGTATCTCACTAGAAATCTAACTATGAGAAAGAGTATAGCGATCCCAGTTTTCCCTCCATTGATTATTGCATTCCGGACTCGGTTCCGTGGATGACTATTGTTATATATGTTCATTTCTGTCCTTTAATTCTTTGCATTTGAATTTTGGGATGTGTTGGGCAGGTTTGTAACAGGTTGGGTGTGTTTTGAAACAAATTGTTGCTGCCCAGTTTTTGGTGTCTTCGCTCGAGCGAGATCTGTGTTTTAGTTCCTTCGCTCGAGCGAGATTTGAGTGGTGTGTCTGTTGGCTCGAGCGAGCATTCACTACAACAAAAAAGGTCTATGGTGATGAAAACGCATGACGAAAAAATACTTTGTCTCCAAATATACATGTTTTAGTGATGAAAAATAAGATTTCGTCTCCAATTGTATTATTTTTAGAGACGAAAATCAAATTTCGTCACCAAATGCTTAAAATCAAATAAAACAACAAGTGACGAAAATTCTATTTGTCTCTAAATTTTATTTTTCGGCACAAAACAATTTCCCGCCCTTGGAAATTTGGCGGAAGATTAGGCGCCATTTGGAGACGAATTTTTCGTCACTATTGTAAAAAAATTTAGAGAGAAAATAATTTCATCTCTAAATATATATTTTTAGAGAGAAAAATCAAATTTCATCACCAAATATTTAAAATCAATAAAAAATAAAATTGAACAAGAGATAGATACATCTCTGTTAAGATGCATCTATTTTACTTTCTCTGTTACTCCTTCACCCATCCATCTCCTTCAGACCGTTCGTCCATCTTGGTAGCATTGGCTAACACACACGTCACCGGTCGGCACTCGCTACAACAGGTATCTCTCTCTCTCTCTCTCTCTCTCTCTCTCTCTCTCTCTCTCTCTCTCTCTTTCCCTGTTTTCGCCTCACTCTCTCTTCCCCTGTCCTCTTGCCGTTTTTCCAAGCTCCCTCTCCCATCTTCTCGCTTTTCCGACCTCCGTCTCCCCTCTTGTCTATCTCGCTATCCCCTTTCTCGTCTCTCACTTTCGTAACTCATTTTTTCCCAATTTGAACTCTAATTTGTTGGATGCTTCGCTCCCTGCGACCTCCTCACTTGGTTTTTCTCTAACCCTAATCAGTATCCTTCAAATAAAGATTTTTTTTGTGTGTGTGTTTATTTTCCTGAATTTTTGAAATTTATGGGCTAGATATACTTGCTGAGAAAATCCAAGTTAGTTTCTTCTTGACCCGTTTCTAAACTTCAAAGTCTCCAATTGCCTGGTTCTTTTAGCCGCATAAGGCATCTTCAACCTTATCACCATGTCAGTAGGAACTCTTTTATGATCACAGAGCTTATTGAGCAAAAAGACTTATGGAATGGGATCAAAGAAGTCTGAACGAATCTGTTTGAAATGCCAAGAAATAAGATAAAATAAATTAAAAGAAAAGAAAGAAAGACAAATTGGTAACATTGTAACTTCTATTTTTTGCTTAAATGGAGATTGAAACATTCAATTCAACTTAGTTAAGCTTCACTTCATCAGCAATACAATCCATTATCATATTTTATATCGTAATGTGCATAACATCAGTTATGAGTGCAGTCAGTTATTGTGTGATAGTCTTCTGATGCTAAATACCACTTGGTTGTATAATTATTATGTGGTCCAAGAAATGACACTCAGGTTGCTTGTATTCCATGACCTCTGCAGGATGACTGTGATAATATTACTCGCTATTTGGTACTTGCAAGGGATCCTATCATTTCAAGTACTAATAAGCCCTTTAAGGTAAAATTTTGTTGCCTTGGTTTATTTGCTTAAATGGTTGCCTAAAAAGTTGTCTGAGTTGAATTTTGATGTCCTTTATTCCAAACAAGCATTGTCTTTACTTTGGAAGAAGGTCCTGGAGTGTTTGTTAAAGCCTTGGCAACATTTGCATCGAGGGACATTAATTTGACAAAGGTAATTGCTCGGTTATCCTTGGTGGAAAAGCTTAGTATTGAACTCATTTCTTTTTGATGCAATTTCAGATTGAAAGTTGGCCACAGAGAAAGTGCCCATTAAGGGAAGTGAAACCCAAACAATGGAAGTGCTAAGTGAGTACTTATTTCACAATTTGATTGAATAGGCTGGAAAACACATTGAACTTGTATCACTTGCCTTAGAATAAGTACATATCATCTGATCCATACAAGATGATGGGAACATTCCCATAAGTTTGTTGGATACATTGATTTCTTTTGGTTGAAAGCTACATTGCATGGATATTGACATGGGAAGTAGAGTATACACTATAAACACTCAGAATTGGCACATTGAATGCTAAAAAGTTTGAACCTAAACATGCCAAAGTCCCCATATATTACCATGTTGATGTTTCAAAACAAAGTGAACTAATGTGCTCAATTCAGTTCAATTAACCACACCTGAATTGATTGTGCTTACTGTTTGCTACAAGTAGAATATTTACATGATTATCTGCGTAAGTAGCGAGTGGGAATGTTGAAACTTGTCCTCAACTCTGCAAGATGTCAATGATGTGTTCCCATAGTTTTCAAATATCACTGATCAATCATGAGTTGTCCAATAATCATTTCATTTGTCCAGTGAAGGTCTTTTGAGCTATTGGAAAGACCATTGTTACTTGAATAAGTATCAGTGATGGTGAAAACAAACCTACCAAAGACGATATATATAACCATGAAAGAAAAACCTTTTTTGTCTCATTGTTTTTGACCATCCTTGTTTAAAAGTAAAGTTGTCATCGCAATTTATATTATTTATGACATTTATCTAGGTGTATGATATATGTATTCTAAAATGGAATTGGGGAAAATATGACTGAAGCACTACCTTTCTTATATTTCCTCTATCAACTATGAGAGTTTGAAACATATCATCCCGATTGTGCCTATGGATTGCTTTTATTAATCCATTATTTGAGTCTGTTGTGCCCTTAATATTTAACCATCCCTTTACATAGAAGGTCGTTTGCCTCCTGTGAACTTTGTTTTAAATAATCTTTGCTTTGAGTTGGAATAGTAAATTTTTGTCAAGATAGCCTTTGCTATTTAGTTGACTAATTTATGGTTACAGGCGTTGTAATTACCTTTTCCATATTGATTTGATGTTCTATGGCAGAGCCCTGTGCACAAAATGTTTTGGGACATTTGCAGGTTTGTGATCTATAATTTACTCCAAGTCCAACTATGCCCCTTGTACTTTGTGATCTATATATGAGAGACAGAGAAACCCTAACGTACTTTGGGGTTTTGTTTAACATGTAACTTTCCCTACACCGTGCCATGTAACGTGACGTTACACAGAAGGTGACAACCTCTCACCACATGACGATGTATTTTCCATTTTTTATTCTTACACCCATTTTGGATTAAACTTGTGACCTAAAGCGGCTTCAAATTGACCTACAAAACTCTCTGAACTTTTATACTGCAACCCTAAGATGCCCCCAAGTTACCTGTGTCCATATCCATGCTTACCACCTTATTGAAAAGAGATTTTCCATCCAATGATGCAGTACAAATTGCCTGCTACAAGTATTTTAAAGTGAGTCAAAATCGTGCAACAGCCACGAGACGGCCCGAGGAACACCTCAAACACGTTAGGAGGGACCAATGTGAGTTGTGGAAACTTACGAAACTAGCACAGGACTCCCAGTTTGAAAACTAAGTCCAAAAATGCACTTTTTCACACTTAAGCTTGAAAATAGGCCTTTGGGATCCAAAATCATGTAACAGCCATGAGACGGTCGGGGTAACACCTCAAACACCTCGGGAGGGACCAAAGTAAGTTGTGGAAACTTACGGAACTAGCACGGGACTCCCGGTTTGAAAACTAAGTCCAAAAATACACTTTTTCACACATAAGCTTGAAAAATAGGCCATCGGAGGCCAAAATCATGCAACAGCCACGACACAGCCCAGGGAACACCTCAGACACCTTGGCAGGGACCAATGTGAGTTATGGAAACTTACGAAACTAGCACGGGACTCCTGGTTCGAAAACTGAGTCCAAAAATGCACTTTTTCACACTCAAGCTTGAAAAATAGGCCATCGGAGGCCAAAATCGTGCAACAACCATGAGACGGCCCAGGGAACACCTTAAACATGTCGGGAGGGACCAATGTGAGTTGTGGAAACTTGCGGAACTAGCACGGGACTCCTGGTTTGAAAACTCAGTCCAAAAATGTACTTTTTCACACTTAAGCTTGAAAAATAGGCCATCAAAGGCCAAAATCGTGCAACAGTCATGAGACGGCCCGGGGAACACCTCAAAAACCTCGGGAGGGACCAATGTGAGTTGTAGAAACTTATGGAACCAGCACGGGACTCCTGGTTCGAAAACTAAGTCCAAAAATGCACTTTTTCACACTTAAGCTTGAAAATAGGCCATCGGAAGCCAAAATCGTGCAACAATCATGAGACGGCCTAGGGAACACCTCAAACACCTCGGGAGGGACCAATGTGAGTTGTGAAAACCTACAAAACTAGCACGGGACTCCCGGTTCGAAAACTAGTCCAAAAATGCACTTTTTCACACTTAAGCTTGAAAAATAGGCCATCGAAGGCCAAAATCGTGCAACAGCCACGAGATGGCCCAGGGAACACCTCAGACACCTCGCGAGGGACCAATGTGAGTACTGGAAATTTATGGAACTAGCACGAGACTCCCGGTTAGAAAACTAAGTCCAAAAATGCACTTTTTCACACTTAAGCTTGAAAAATAGGCAATCGGAGGCCAAAATCATGCAACAGCCACGAGACTGCCCGGGGAGCACCTCAAACACCTCGGGAGGGAGCAATGTGAGTTGTAGAAACTTACGGAACTAGCACAGGAGTCCCGGTTTCAAAACTAAGTCCAAAAAAGCACTTTCACACACTTGAGCTTGAAAATAGGCCATCGGAGACCAAAATCATGCAACAGCCATGACACGGCCTAGGGAACACCTCAAACATCTTGGGAGGGACCAATTTGAGTTGTGGAAACTTATGGAACTAGCACAGGACTCCTGGTTCGAAATCTACGTCCAAAAATGCACTTTTTTACACTTAAGCTTGAAAAATAGGCCATCGGAGGCCAAAATCGTGCAACAACCACGAGACGGCCTGGGGAAGACCTCAAACACCTCGGGAGGGACCAATGTGAGTTGTGGAAACTTACGGAACTAGCATGGGACTCCCGGTTTGAAAACTAAGTCCAAAAATGCACTTTTTCACACTTGAGCTTGAAAAATAAGCCATCGGAGGCCAAAATCGTGCAACAGCCACGAGACGGCCCGGGGAACACCTCAAACACGTTGGGAGGGACTAATGTGAGTTGTGAAAACTTATGGAACTAGCATGGGACTCCCGGTTCGAAAACTAAGTCCAAAAATGCACTTTTTCACACTTAAGCTTGAAAAATAGGCCATCGAAGGCCAAAATCGTGCAACAGCCATGAGACGGCCCGGGGAACACCTCAAACACGTCGGGAGGGACCAATGTGAGTTGTGGAAACTTACGGAACTAGCACGGGACTCCCGGTTTGAAAACTAAGTCCAAAAATGCTCTTTTTCACACTTAAGCTTTAAAATAGGCCATCGGAGGCCAAAATCATGCAACAGCCACGGGACGACCCGGGGAACACCTCAAACACCTCGGGAGGGACCAATGTAAGTTGTAGAAACTTACGAAACTAGCACGGGACTCCCGGTTAGAAAACTAAGTCCAAAAATGCACTTTTTCACACTTAAGCTTGAAAATTGGCCATCGAAGGCCAAAATCGTGCAATAGCCATGAGACGACCTGGGGAACACCTTAAACACCTCGGGAGAGACCAATGTGAGTTGTGGAAACTTACAAAACAAGCACAGGACTCCCGGTTTGAAAACTAAGTCCAAAAATGTACTTTTTCACACTTAAGCTTGAAAATAGGCCATCGAAGGCCAAAATCGTGCAACAGTCACGACACGGCCCAGGGAACACCTCAAACACTTCAGGAGGGACCAATGTGAGTTGTGAAATCTTACGGAACTAGCACCGGACTCCCGGTTAGAAAACTAAGTCCAAAAATGTACTTTTTCACACTTAAGCTTGAAAATAGGCCATCGGAGGCCAAAATCGTACAACAGCCATGAGACGGCCCAGGGAACACCTCAAACACGTCAGGAGGGGCCAATGTGAGTTGTGGAAAGTTACGAAAATAGCACGGGACTTCTGGTTTGGAAACTAAATCCAAAAATGCACTTTTTCACACTTAAGCTTGAAAATAGGCCATCGGAGGCCAAAATTGTGCAACAGCCACGACATGGCCTAGGGAACACCTCAAACACATTGGGAGGGACCAATGTGAGTTATGGAAACTTACGGAACTAGCACGGGACTCCGGTTTGAAAACTAAGTCCAAAAATGTACTTTTCACACTTAAGCGTGAAAATAGGCCATCAGAGGCCAAAATCGTGCAACAGCCACAAGACGGCCCAAGGAACACCTCAAACACGTCGGGAGGGAGCAATATGAGTTGTGGAAACTTACGGAACTAGCACGGGACTCCTGGTTTGAAAACTATTTCGAAAAATGCACTTTTTCACACTTAAGCTTGAAAATAGACCATCGGAGGCCAAAATCATGCAACAGCCACGGGACGGCCCGGGGAACACCTTAAACACCTCGGGAGGGACCAGTGTGAGTTGTGAAAACTTATGGAACTACCACTGGACTCCCGGTTTGAAAACTAAGTCCAAAAATGTACTTTTTCATACTTAAGCGTGAAAATAGGCCATCGGAGGCCAAAATCGTGCAACAGCCACGACATGGCCTGGGGAACACCTCAAAGACATTGGAAGGAACCAATGTGAGTTCTGGAAACTTACGAAACTAGCACGGGACTCCCGGTTTGAAAACTAAGTCCAAAAATGTACTTTTTCACGGCCCAGCGAACACCTCAAATACGTCGGGAGGGAGCAATGTGAGTTGTGGAAACTTACGGAACTAGCACGGGACTCCTGGTTTGAAAACTATTTCGAAAAATGCACTTTTTCACACTTAAGCTTGAAAATAGGCCATCGGAGGCCAAAATCATGCAACAGCCACGGGACGGCCCGGGGAACACCTTAAACACTTTGGAAGGGACCAGTGTGAGTTGTGGAAACTTACAGAACTAGCACTGGACTCCCGGTTTGGAAACTAAGTCCAAAAATGTACTTTTTCACACTTAAGCGTGAAAATAGGCCATTGGAGGCCAAAATCGTGCAACAGCCACAAGACAGCCTGGGGAACACCTCAAACACGTTGGAGCGGAGCAATGTGAGTTGTGGAAACTTACGGAACTAGCATGGGACTCCTGGTTTGAAAACTATTTCAAAAAATGTACTTTTTCACACTTAAGCTTAAAAATAGGCCATCGGAGGCCAAAATCATGCAACAGCCACGGGATGGCCCGGGGAACACCTTAAACACCTTGGGAGGGACCAGTGTGAGTTGTGGAAACTTACGGAACTAACACTAGACTCCCGGTTTGAAAACTAAGTCCAAAAATGTACTTTTTCACACTTAAGCGTGAAAATTGGCCATCGGAGGTGAAAATCGTGCAACAGCCACGAGACGGCCCGAGGAACATCTCAAATACGTCGGGAGCGACCAATGTGACTTGTGGAAACTTACGGAACTAGCACGGGACTCCCAGTTTGAAAACTAAGTCCAAAATTGCATTTTTTCACACTTAAGCTTGAAAATAGACTTTTGGGGGCCAAAATCGTGTAACAGCCACGGGACGGCCTGGGGAACACCTCAAACACGTCGGGAGGGACCAATGTAAGTTGTGGAAACTTACGGAACTTGCACTGGACTCCCGATTTGAAAACTAATTCGAAAAATGCATGTTAAATTGTATATTTTATGGATAAGATAATAATTGTCTAACTTGCATTTTTTTTTTTTCATTTCTTTTGCAGATTCGAGATTTGATATGGACATGTTTGGTAATTTGGAGGGCAGATGGTAGCTCATTTTGTGTTTTTGTTCATATTACCTTACATGTATTTTGGTTGTGTTGTAAATTTTGTATTTTTGTTGGTATTACAGGGCATATTTGGTAATCCGCCCTTGATATTTTTTTTTTGTTGATATTAGTAGACATGTTTTTTGTTAGATATTAGGAGATGTGTTTGGTAATCCGCATGCGGTTGATATTATATTTTTGTGGATATTAGTAGATATTTTTTGTGGATATTAGGAGACATGTTTATAATCCGCATGCAGTTCATATTGTATTTTTGTAGATAGTGCTGAAATTCGATTGTGATGTTTATGAAAATAAACAGATTTTTGTATTGATTTGTAATGGATATTTTATTGAACAGGTTATTGAAATGCGCAAGGAATTGTTACTGAAAGGAAAAATTTCGAAAGAAAATAGTACCCTCATTTTCAAATTTTTTTAATTTTTATTAATGACGAAATGAAAAATGTCGCTATTAGTTTTCAAAAAACATGACGAATAATTGTCACTAATGATATAGTACCAAACAAATAATTTCATCACATTTGCTGAATATTTCGTCGCTAAATTGAAATATTTGGTGGCAAAATGTTGTCATTGAAGAATTTTCTTTTCTGCTCATTTTAGTGACGAATTTTTTTGTCACCTTAATCCATATCATTGGTGAGGAAAACTTTCATCACTAAAATCTATTTGGTGACGAAATATTTCGTCACCAAAAAAAATTAAAATAAAATATTATTTAGTTTTGGTGACGAAATTGATGTTATACAGGACGAAAAATTCAACATTCGAAGACGAAACATTTCAACATTTCGTCGCCAAAAATCAAAAATAGGCGACGAAACTGTTTTTCGTCACCAAGTACTTTTAGCGACGACATATAGGCCACGAACCTGGTGACAAATTTTTTTCGTCGCAGATCACTTTAATGACGAAAATTTGATGTTTGGAGACAAAATCAGTCTGTCACCAAAAACCTTTTTTGTTGTAGTGATTCTTGCGCTTGAGCGTGGGTCTACGTCTAGTTTTGGACCTGAAGGTTGTGTTTCTTGGCTCGAGCGAGCGAGGACTATGTTCTGGGTTTCTTCGCTCGAGTGAGCTTTTCTTCGCTCGAGCGTACTTCTGGGTTGCAGACCTGAAGCTTCGTGTTGTTGGCTCGACCGAGGCTTTCTACGCTCGAGCGAGGTTTCTTTGTGTCTGGTCGCTCAAGCGACCACTCCTTCGCTCGAGCAAGGCTCAATTATGTCAGTTCGCAGCAGCAGCTTCTTCTTCACTTTTTCATCATCTGTTTACTCAAACCCTAGCCCCGGCTGCTTCTCTCTCTACATACATCTTCTCTCTACAAATCTATCTAGTTCTAGTGGTCTTCTATCCTAGTCTCTTTGCAAGAAAGGTAGAGCTTGGTGTGGGCTTCATTTCAATCCGAAAAAGTTGGTGTTTGGAGCATCTTGGGTTTTCACCTTCAACTCCTTTGAGTCTCTTCTCTTGAGGTAGGGATACCCTACTCCTTCTTATGAGTTTTGACATAGATTTTAGTCATTTTGTATAAATGGTTGTTGATGGGAATTTTGGGAAAGTTAGGGTTTGATTTGAAGTTGTAAAAAGGGGGTTTTCAATTGTTAAACTCCATGTGTATGTGAGACCTTGAAAAATGGAATTATTGTTGTTAAATTGATGAAATTGGGCCTTAGGGTTGATATTTGAAAAAGGGGGAAAATGTCCTAATTATGCTTGAGTAATTAATTTGAATAATTAATTCGAGGAAACATGAAATTGAGTTGAAAATCATGAAATTGGGAAATTATATGATTGAATGGTGTAGTTGGATTAATTAATCACTCACCTATGAAAATGTTGATAATTTATCTGTTTGATGAATTTACTATCTGTTTAGACATAACTGCTTTGGGCTATCGGTGGAGGATAGTCTTGATTGTTGTAGACACTGTATGTTGATTAGGGAAAATTGAAACTAATCAAATGGTTAAGTCATTGAATATGACGGTCGAATTAACACATTGAATATGTACCTGGATTGATCATTGTATATGATAGACTGTTTAAATACATTGCATATGTATCTTGTTTGGGAGGAGATAGGGGATGTACTCCATGGTTTGAGAGGAGATAGGGGATGTACTCTCAAACCTGTCTGGGAGGAGATAGGGGATGGACTCCATTGATAACTAAGTTGGCCGGAGTGTCCAAGGTGAAAGTCCCGAAATCCTAATTACATTTGCATAACGTAGATAATTGAAGTATTGAAATGTTTTAATATGAGTTGTAGTCTCATTTAATTGTTTGGCTAGGTAATGAGCCATGTTTATGAATTGAAATTGGATAAGTAAAGGAAAGTGGAATGAAACACAAGTGTATTTGTCATGGAAGTGGAAAATGTTGTAAGTTGGTCTACAAGTGTTAACCATCCATCGAATGCTAATGTTTTAGTTATTTCTCATATTTGGTTTAGTATATCTCTACTGGGCTTTGGGTCACCCTTTGTGGGACATCATTTTCAGGTACAGATGGTATGCCACCTCCAACGACGTAGCTTGGGAGGCTTAGAGGCTAAAAGATCTTTTTGTTGTTATCTTTTTGCATTACATGTAAATCAAGCCAAGGGCTTATTTTGTATAAAGTGTTAGAACTCTTCTTTTGTTGAACCCAAGTGTTGACTTGGAAAGTTGTAAACCCGTAGGGCATTTACTTTTGTTGTCAACATGTAATACTTTTGTACTTAACACTCTGATAAATGGAAATATGCTTTATTCTCTTATGTCTATGGACGTCATGAATGTTGGGTTTATATGTATTACTTTGAGGGCGTCACAACTTGGTATCAGAGCGTACCGGGTTTGAATACTTTGGGTACGTGGGAAGTGGTTAGTACCACAGTGGGTTTGTCTCGCTTGTTAGAGACTTTTGTATGATGTTATGTATTTATTTGATAACATGCTTATGTGACTATATGGGTATAGAATTTAGTTTCTAAGATGTTGATTGGATTTTTGGATTTCTGGGAGTCCTGTTGGAAAAGCACTTGATCAATGCTGTTTCTAACCGGAACTCTTGTAACGCCACGGGACTGTCATTATCCGAAAATGAAATTCGTAAGTGCTTAGGTGATTATGTGCTTACGTGGAATAAATTACTGTTGTCCAAATGCATTAGGACGCGAGTGAAATAGCTTCGGCACATTTGTGAATGTGCTAATGTTCTTCGTTACCTTTATTAAGATGTCAGGACAAGAATGTAGTGGTAGGCGTGGTAGGCCTAGGAGGCAGGAGATGCCTATACCAGATGAGATTCTGGCGCAGCAGGAGGGAGTTCGTCAAGCCAATGTGGCCAAGCCAGTAGGTCAGCAGGCCATGGGCGCCTTAGCCTGCGAGATGGCAGGAGCATTGAGGGAATCCATGGACATTCTTAGAGCTGAGAATCAAGTCCAGGCCCATGTTCCTAAGGCAGGGCCTTCTTTTCTAAAGAGGGAGTTTTTCCGGTCTATTCCGGACGAGTTTCTGGGGGATCCTAAAGAGCCACTGAAGGCTGATGAGTGGCTTAAACAGATGACGAAGACGTTTGAGATGCTTGGCATCGAAGACGGAGGCTTGAGGGTGACCTTGGCATCCTTCCAACTGAAGGGGGATGCGGGTCAGTGGTGGAAGTTTACACGTGGGCGTATTGGAGCGACTTGGGAGGCTTTTGTAGATGCTTTCCAAGATAAGTTTTTGCCTCCCACTGTGAGGGAGAAATTGAGGGATCAGTTCTGTCAGTTCAAGCAACTGAATACATCAGTGGCCGAGTTTGAGGCTACATTTACCAGTTTATCGAGGTTTGCACCTGAGTTGGTGGCGTCTAAGGAACGCCATTGTCTTGAGTTTGAGAAGAAATTGAGGACCGGACTCCAGTTTCGAGTGGCCGGGTCCATGACGAGAGAGTATGGGTGCCTTGTGCAGGCTGCCGCCCATGTTGAGACTATCATGCAGGCTGAGGAGGAGAGGATGAGGGGCTCTAAGAGGAGTCAGGATGGCCAGGGGGATGGTAGGAGGCAGAGGGGTTCTAACCCTCAGCAGTCAGAGGGTGCGTTCGCGAGATCTACCTTTCTAGTACCGAGTTCAAGTTCTGGGAGAGGTAGTCAGGGAGACTTTACTTGTTACAAATGTGGTCAGCTGGGCCACAAGTCTCCAGCTTGCCCGCAGAGGGGAGGAGGACAGAAAGCAGCTTCATCTTCAGCTCGTCCTCAAAGCCAGAGTCAGGGCAGAGGCCAACTGTTCTCTTGTTACCAGTGTGGTCAAGTGGGGCATCTGAAGAGGTTTTGCCCGCAGTTGAGTGGCATATCTGGTGCATCTGGTTCGAGGCAGACTTAGAGCCATCAGCCAGCTCAGTCAGTTCAGGCCTCGAAGGCCAATCAGGAAGCCTCTTCGGCTCGGTCAGTGCAGCAGTTTTATGCTCTGAGAGGTGAGCAGTTAGATCAGAGACTTTCAGGGCGTGTGTATGCTGTTATCGTACAGGATCTTGTACCGGCTTCATCTGTTGTGAGAGGTACCTTTTTTTTTGCAACTCGGTTGCTAATGTGTTGATTGATACGGGTGCATCCCATTCCTTTATATCTGCTGCATTTGCATCTGTTTTGGGGTTGGAGTTGGCGCAGTTAGCATCTCCTATTTGTGTTGTATCACCTATTGGGGGTGAATTGATTTTAAAGCAAGGTTGTAGAGGGTGTGATATTGAGGTCGCCGACTGCCGGCTTCCATTTTCTTTTGTAGTTATGGCTATGTCGGGTTTTGATGTGATTTTGGGTATGGACTGGTTATCGTCATACCGGGTTGTTATTGATTGCTACCGCCAGAGGGTTACTGTATGTACCTTGAGCGGGGATTGTTTTCATTTCTTGGGGGATCAGGTTGGTAGTATTTTGCCACCAGTGTATGATCCGCGAGGGCGGAGTGAGCTTAGTTGTCTTCTCGCTAGCTTTATGAGTAATGAGTATGATGAGACCCAAACTGAGTTGCCCAGAGTAGTTTGTGAGTACTCGGGCATCTTTCCCAAGGATCTTGTTAGTTTACCACCCCATCGAGAGAATGAGTTCTCTATTGATTTAGTGCCTGGCACGGCACCAATCTCTATGGCACCGTATCGTTTTTCCCCAACCGAGTTGAGTGAGTTGAAGATTCAACTCCAGGAGTTGCTAGATAAGGGCTTTATCCGCCCTAGTACTTCGCCGTGAGGAGCACCGGCCCTCTTTGCTAAAAAGAAAGATGGGGCTTTAAGACTTTGTATCGATTACCGAAAATTAAATCGGGCTACGGTTAAGAACAAATACCCTATGCCTCATATAGATGATCTATTTGACACGTTGAAAGGGTCTCGTTGTTTCTCTAAGATAGATTTGAGATCGGGCTACCATCAGTTGAGTGTCAGGGAGGAGGATATCCCGAAGACGGCATTCCGTACGCGGTATGGCCATTATGAGTTTCTGGTGATGCCTTTTGGGCTCACCAATGCACCGGCAGTGTCTATGGACTTGATGAATCGGATATTCCGGGAGTTCTTAGATTGCTTTGTGGTCGTCTTTGTGGACGACATTCTGATTTATTCACCTTCTGAGGAAGAGCACAAGGAACACTTGAGAGTGGTGCTTGAGTTGCTTAGAGCCCATAAGCTGTATGCTAAGTTTGGAAAGTGTGAATTCTGGCTAAGAGAGGTTAAGTTCTTAGGCCGTGTAGTCTCCGGGGAAGGGGTGTCTATTGATACATCCAAGATAGAGGCAGTGCAAAATTGGGCACAGCCTAAGAGTGTTTTTGAGATCCGCAGTTTTCTGGGATTGGCCGGGTATTACCGTCGGTTTGTGAAGGATTTCTCCAGGCTAGCTTCACCTTTGACTATATTGACGCGGAAAGGAGTCAAATTTGTATGGAGTGAGACTTGTGAAAAGTCGTTCCAAGAACTTAAAGTTAGACTTACCACCGCTCAGTTTTGATTACTCCGGAGAGAGGTTTGGGTTATACAGTGTATTGTGATGCTTTACGAGAGGGTTTGGGTTGTGTGTTGATGCAAGAGGGAAAAGTGGTAGCCTATGGCTCGCGGCAGTTGAAAACACATGAGAGAAATTACCCTACACATGACCTAGAGTTAGCAGCTGTGATTTTTGCCTTGAAGATTTAGAGGCACTACCTTTATGGTGAGAGGTTTGAGGTGTTCTCAGATCATAGGAGTTTGAAATATCTGTTTATACAGAAAGACTTGAACTTGAGGCAGAGGAGGTGGATGGAGTTCATTGAGGATTACGACTTCGAGTTGCATTACCATCCGGGGAAGGCCAATGTTGTGGCCGATGCGCTTAGTAGGAAATCCATTAGTGATGTAACTTGTATAGCCATCCAAGAGTGGGAAATGTTGGGTGCACTTGGCGAGTTTGATTTGCTTCTGAGCGAATCTGTTGAGTCTGAGGCCTTATTTTTTGTAGTTGCGCAGCCTACACTTGTGAATCGAGTGTTAGAGACACAGAGGGGTGACTTTGAGGTAGAATCCCTCCGGGAGAAGATCTCCAGTGGAAAGGTTGATAAGGGTTTAACTGTGTATCCTGACCTGAGTGTGAGGTACCGAGACCGTCTGTTTGTGCCGGAGTCTTGCCGAGAGGAAGTACTCTGAGAGTTTCACTATTCACGCCTTACGGTGCATCCGGGAGGCACTAAGATGTATCGTGATTTGGGTTGCCAGTTTTGGTGGAGAGGGATGAAAAAAGATGTGGCAGTTTTTGTATCTAAGTGCCTTACTTGTCAGCAAGTGAAAGCCGAGCATCAGAGGCCAGCGGGTTTATTACAACCCTTGCCTATTGCCGAATGGAAATAGGAGCATGTCACGATAGACTTCGTCGTAGGTCTTCCGAGGACTCAACGGGGTAGTGATGCTATTTGGGTGGTCGTAGACTGGTTGACTAAGTCGGCGCACTTTATCCCTATGCGCGTAAGAGATTCGGTAGATCATCTTGCCGACTTGTATATTCGGGACATAGTGAGGTTGCACGGGGTCCCAGTGTCGATCGTTTCAGATAGAGATCCATGTTTTACTGCTAGGTTGTGGCAGAGTTTGTAGAGTGCCTTGGGCACTAGATTGACCTTTAGCACGGCTTGTCATCCTCAAACTGACGGGCAGTCCGAGCGTACTATTCAGATCCTTGAGGATATGCTTCGAGGCTATGTCCTTGACTTTAGTGGGTCGTGGGAGAGGCACTTGCCCTTAGTAGAGTTTGCCTACAACAACAATTTCCAATGGCCGACCGTGTAGGTCTCCAGTGTGTTGGGCCGAGGTGGGTGATGCACCTTTGTTGGGCCCAGAGTTGGTTCGGGAGACGACGGAGAAAGTTGAGCTTATCCGTAAGAGGCTTGTTACAGCCCAGAGTCGCCAAAAGAATTATGCCGACCGTCGGAGGAGGCCTTTGGCATTTGAGGAGGGTGATCACGTCTTTTTGAAAATATCACCTAGGCGGGGTTTGATGAGGTTTGCGAAGAGTGGGAAGTTGTCCCCTCGGTTTATTGGCCCTTTCGAGATCCTTGAGAGGATTGGCGAGGTTGCCTACCGTCTAGCTTTGCCGCCACAGTTGTCCGGAGTACATGACGTATTTCATGTTAGTATGCTTCGGAAATATGAGCCGGATCCATCACATGTATTGGATTGGACCGACTTAGAGGTTGATGAGGATGCCTCATATGAGGAGAGACCGGCGAGGGTCTTGGATAGGCAGGAACAAGTCTTGCGAGGCAAGACGATACCCTTGGTTCAAGTACTATGGAAACATCACGGGGTTGAGGAAGCCACTAGGGAACGTGAGTTGGATGTCCGTGAGAAATATCCGGACTTGTTTGTAAATGTTTAACCATGTATTGGAAACTTTGTTTTGTTGATAAACTCTAAGAACATTGTATATGTTTTGGTTTATGGAAGTATGGTAATTGTTGAATACACCTCGGAAATGGAAATTTAATTTAACATTGTATATGTTGAATGTGTTGTAGAAATGCAAGTAAATCATTAACATTGAATATGTTATGGAATTGTGAAGCATGTATATTAGAAATTGTTGAATTTCGAAGAAATGCATGTTGATAATGCATGTTGTATCATTTATTGTAAATTGCCTCTTGAAAAGAGATGGGATGACCGGTAATGGGTCAGGATGTGGAATATTGAATCGTAATATTGTTGAGAATTGAAAAATCATAATTTTGAAACTTATAACTAATTTCGGGGACGAAATTCCTTAAGAGAGGGAGGTTATAGCGATCCCGGTTTTCCCTCCATTGGTTATTGTATTCCGGACTCAGTTCCGTGAATGTTTGTTGTTATATATGTATCATTTCCGTCCTTTAATTCTTTGCATTTGAGTTTTGGGATGTGTTGGGCAGGTTTGTAACAGGTTGGGTGTGTTTTGAAACAAATTGTTGGTGCCCAGTTTTTGGTGTCTTCGCTTGAGCGAGATTTGTGTTTTAGTTCCTTCACTCGAGCCAGGGTTCCTTCACTCGAGCGAGATTTGAGTGGTGTGTCAGTTGGCTCGAGCGAGCATTCTTGTGCTCGAGTGTGCGTCTGCGTCTAGTTTTGGACCTGAAGGTTGTGTTTCTTGGCTCGAGCGAGCTTTCCTTCGCTCGAGCGAGCGAGGACTATGTTGGGTTTCTTCGCTCGAGCGAGCTTTTCTTCGCTCGAGCGTGCTTCTAGGTTGCAGACCTGAAGCTTCGTGTTGTTGGCTCGAGCGAGACTTTCTGCGCTCGAACGAGGTTTCTTTGTGTCTGGTCGCTCGAGCGACCACTCCTTCGCTCGAGCGAGGCTCGATTATATCAGTTCGCAGCAGCAGCTTCTTCTTCACTTTTTTATCAACTTTTTACCCAAACCCTAGCCCCGGCTACTTCTCTCTCTACATACATCTTCTCTCTACAAATCCATCTAGTTCTAGTGGTCTTCTACCCTAGTCTCTTTGCAAGAAAGGTAGAACTTGGTGTGGGCTTCATTTCAATCCGAAAAAGTTGGTGTTTGGAGCATCTTGGGTTTTCACCTTCAACTCCTTTGAGTCTCTTCTCTTGAGGTAGGGATACCCTACTCCTTCTTATGAGTTTTGACATAAATTTTAGTCATTTTGTATAAATAGTGGTTGATGGGAATTTTGGGAAAGTTAGGGTTTGATTTGAAGTTGTAAAAAGGGGGTTTTCAATTGTTAAACTCCATGTGTATGTGAGACCTTGAAAAATGGAATTATTGTTGTTAAATTGATGAAATTGGGCTTTAGGGTTGATATTTGAAAAAAGGAAAAAATGCCCTAATTATGCTTGAGTAATTAATTTGAATAATTAATTTGAGGAAACATGAAATTGAGTTGAAAATCATGAAATTGGGAAATTATGTGATTGAATGGTGTAGTTGGATTAATTAATCACTCACCTATGAAAATGTTGATAATTTATCTGTTTGATGAATTTACTATCTGTTTAGACATAACTGCTTTGGGCTATCGGTGGAGGATAGTCTTGATTATTGTAGACACTGTATGTTGATTAGAGAAAATTGAAACTAATCAAATGGTTAAGTCATTGAATATGACGGTTGAATTAACACATTGAATATGTGCCTGGATTGATCATTGTATATGATAGACTGTTTAAATACATTGCATATGTATCTTGTTTGGGAGAAGATAGGGGATGTACTCTCAAACCTGTTTGGAATGAGATAGGGGATGGACTCCATTGATAACTAAGTTGGCCGGAGTGTCCAGGGTGAAAGTCCAGAAATCCTAATTACGTTTGCGTAACGTAGATAATTGAAGTATTGAAATGTTTTAATATGAGTTGTAGTCTCATTTAATTGTTTGGCTAGGTAATGAGCCATGTTTATGAATTGAAATTGGATAAGTAAACGAAAGTGGAATGAAACACAGGTGTATTTGTCATGGAAGTGGGAAGTGTTGTAAGTTAGTTTACAAGTGTTAACCATCCATCGAATGCTAATGTTTTAGTTATTTCTCATATTTGGTTTAGTATATCTCTACTGGGTTTTGGCTCACCCTTTATGGGACATCATTTTCAGGTATAGATGGTATGCCACCTCCAAGGACATAGCTTGGGAGGCTTAGAGGCTGAAAGATCTTTTTGTTGTTATCTTTTTGCATTACATGTAAATCAAGCCAAGGGCTTATTTTGTATAAAGTGTTAGAACTCTTCTTTTGTTGAACCCAAGTGTTGACTTCGAAAATTGTAAACCCGTAGGGCATTTACTTTTGTTGTCAACATGTAATACTTTTGTACTTAACACTTTGATAAATGGAAATATGTTTTATTCTCTTATGTCTATGGACGTCATGAATGTTGGGTTTATATGTATTATTTTAAGGGCGTTACAAAGAGTATCCTATAAGAGATCTAACTATGGCAATACCTAATATATCTAGGAAATCAATACCTAATATATGTAGCAATATATACCATATATACATTAACATATTGAAAGTTTAATATGAACAGATAAAAACATAGCCCTAAAACCAAATCATCAAATCTAGTGTGTGTGTGCGTATGTGTGCGTGTGTGTGAGATCACCATTACACTATATCACTCACTTTCAGATCTGATAAATGAATGATATATATACATATATATATATAGAGAGAGAGGGAACATAAAGGATAGAGATGAGGCACGATCTTAGCTTCAATCTAAGACACAATCTGACTGACGGCTTCGATCTGAGTAGAGGTCTGCCGATTCGTTTGATCGATTGTTGATAAGAGTGAGGAGAACTCGAATTGGAGTGAATGGGTTATAGATCTACGGAGAGAAGTCGTCCGCAAGAAAATTTGAGGATGAAGACGGCGGTGGCGGGTGATAATGGTGTTAAAAGGAGAAACCGATTGAGATGAAGAAGAGAGAAGAGATCTGAGCACCATGACGGCGAGATCACTGTGATCGAAGCACCACGACGACGACGACATTGAAGAGAAAGAGAGAGAGAGAGAGAGAGAGAGAGAGAGAAAGAGAAGATGTCGTTCTTACTGACGTGTTCGGCGTAAGTGAAGAGAAGAGGCCCTCGTATTTATAATTTCATTACAAATTATTCCTTATATCATTGACAATCCTAAATTTTTTTAAATGATGATCTTTTTTTTTTTTTTTTTTGCTATTTTTTTTTTTATCATCATGATTACATTTTATAATTTTTCATCATTAAATTCTCTGAATACATTTTTGTTAAGCAATGATATACAAATATAAATTTTATATAGAATTTTATATACAATAATATACGTTAACAGCGATATTTCACTTTAAAACAAAACATCCATAAACATGATTTATATTTATAGCAATATCACTATCACAACACTTTTATGATTTTTTTTTTTTTTTTGTATAAATTTTTATATTGAATATAATTTTTCATTTTTATTTCCACCATTATATACCTAGATTAGATCAATTTAATCTAGATATATTTAAAAAGTATAAAATTAGTACAAATTTTTTTTTTTAAAAAAATCATTAAATGCAAAAAAAAAAAATAAGATAATGTATTGAAGTTATATATATATATATACATTTTTGTATTTGGTGAATTTAAAAAAAATACAGAATATTATACTTCTTAAATATATCTAAATTAGTTGTATCTAAAAAATAAAATAAAAAATTTGCTTAAAATATTTTTAAAAAATTAGTAAAAAAAAAAATCACGAATAATTAAAAAAACTCATTTTTTGTGTGAGTTAAACCAAAGAAGGTGATTGTTATTGCTCTTGAAATGACATGAACAAAATATATGTATTATTTTATTATTTTATATGTATAAAACTCAGAGGTAAATATAAACATTTTAATCAAATAGAGGGATAAATGTAATTTTTCAAATGTGAGAAAAAATCTGTATTAAATAGAAATTTCAGGGGGTGTCAGTGTAATTTATCCTTGTATTAATAATACAACTAGTTTTTTACCTACACGAGTTGTGTTCGATTTTTTAAAAAAACTAAAAGTATAATAAAAATAATGACAAGTAGTATTAATTAAAAATTGAGAAATTATGAAAGTATGGTAAAATAATCATACCAAGAAATTATAAAGGGTTCTTCCAAGATTAAAAAATAAGCAAAAGAAAATGAATTATCAAAAATTTGAAAAAATAAAACCTATAAAAAATATTTTAAATTACAATTTATATTCTCATTTAAAATAAAACCAAAATTGATAAAGAATTGTACAAAACCTAAACAAATCATTTAAAATATTTATATCAAAAAAATATGTAGAGTATACCTTCGTTGGTTAAAACTTTTTAAAGTAATATTTTAATTAGTGAAAAAAAATTAAAAATTTTGATAATACATTAACAAATAATTTGAGACAGAGGATGTGTGATTTTTTCCACACGTGATTGTTACGTGCAAGTTATGAACGCATAACTAAGGGGTGTTTTGAGAAGTTGGTAAAAAGTTGACTTTTGATTTTACTAAGTTTTTTAGCAAATGATTTGGGAAGTTGATAAAAGCTGGCTTTTTTATTTTTGATTTAATATTTTTTAAAAATGTCACATCACTCTAAATGAACCAAAATATCCTTACTTTTTGATTTTTAATTAATTAATTAAATTATTTCAGAGGGTAATTTGGTAAATTTGAGTGTTGCTTATTTGGTCTTCCCAAATGGGATTGAAAACGCAGTGGGCATGGGTTGACGTTTCTGAGCTGTTGCCAAAACGTGGCGTTTTTTGACTTGTTGCCAAAACAGTACTAAATTATCTCCAATTAGAATTAAAAAAAAATATATATTAAAACAATCAAACAATAATATAATTAAAGATTTTTTGAATCAAAATTTAAATAAGGGGGATGCACCAATAAATCCCAAATTAATAACTTATACACTGTTTAGTCTTGAAAATTTTCTTATAGACTGAAAGGTCCCATTACAATGTTTCAAACATCAGATTAATGTTTCGAACATTAGATTTCGAACATCAAATTAATGTTTCGACCATTAGATTGATGTACAAAGGGGACTAAATGGAGCATAAGAAAACTTTTAGGACTAAATGGTTCAACTTTTCAGAAAGTAGGATTTATGGGTAAATTTTTCTTTAAAAATATTATAATTAATATCTCAATGAGTCATAATTAAAATTACAATAAGACATAAGTAAATATTATAAATGCCGTAACTAAAATATATAGTATACCTCAAAAGATATGTATAATACAATTTCCTTTATTAGATCATCTCCGATCTAGACTCATGTCTTTTATTAAATTTAAATTTGATGAAAATTTGGTGAAAACAATTTCTAACTGTTTCATCAAATTGATATCAAATAAAAAGAGATGTATATTTTTTTATTATTATTAAATTAAGAGAACATTTAATTTTTTTCGTTGATGAATGACTGAATGGATGACCAATCAGATAACTTAGCATAACAACCAGTGCAAAAATCTTAGTTCACCATTGAGTGCTTTATAGCATATCCATTTTTTTTAATTAAATTTTTATTCAAAGTTAATGAAAGATTTGATCAGCAATTAGATATACTCTTATTGGTGCAAAAATTGTGCATTCACTTGTGTTTTTACTTACATATGGGGCTTGAAAATCCTAGCTTTAGTTTGGCTCTCTTTTAAAATTATGGTTTTAATTTAAAAAAATTAAATTTTTTTTCAAAACTTATTATTAAATACACTTATATAATGATTATAGTTTAGATAGAATATTTTATTTTATTGGTTTATGTAGTTAATTTTGTCTTTTGTGCTTTTTAGTTAAAAAGCCAAAACTAAACATAGCTTCAAAAACATATCAAACTTAATTCAAAAACTATTTTCAAAATTCATACTACTAATCACACAACCCAAAACTTAAAACCAAACTCTTTTCAAAACTTTATTTAAAAAAAGTAATCAAAAAATATAAATATATATTTTAAAATTACTTTTAGAATCGTAATTTGAGTATGGAGTCGTATTTTGAGTTATGAGTTATGAGTTAAGTTTTGAAATGAGAAAATTTGTTCAGTTATGAGTTTTGAAAAGAATTTTAAGTTGTATTTTGAGTTTTGAGTTGTATTTTGAAATTTCCTTAAATTTATTTTTGAAAGATCGCATACCATCCAATTTTGAAAAAAATTTGATTATGAGTTTTGAAAAAGTTATTGAGTTTTGAGTTATATGTTTGGTTATGAGTTTTAAATATAGTTTTTGAATTAAATTTTGAGTTATGTGTTTGGTTACGATTTGAGTGTAGAGTTATGTTTTGAGTTTAAAATATTTACAAAATAAAATAAAATATTTAAATAAAAACTATATATTTAAAACAAAAATAAAATTCTCTTAAACGTTTTTAAATATTTTAAAAATAAATATAAAAAATTTCAAAATACAACTCAAAATTCAAAAACTCAAAACTCTTTTAAAATTCAAAACTTTTTTTCAAAAATTCAAAATTCTATTTTTTTTTTTCAAACTCATAACTAAATAAGTTTTCTGTTTTCAAAACTCAACTCACAGCTGTACACTTAATTATAATTGCACACTCAAAACATAATTTTAAAATTATACCAAACGGAGCCCTAATATTGGTATACGCAGTAATAATATTAAAAAATACATAAATGTATAAAATATGTGAAATATAACATTCTTAGCGTTATTTATTTCTGAACTAACCTCTATTGAACCGTTGTTAATATTATCAGAATATTTTACTAAAGTTATGTTTGGCAATGGATTTTTGGCTAAAAAATTAGAAAAGACAAAATTGGATATACAAGTTAATAAAACAAAATTTCACATCAAAGCCAAAATTATTATACTTTTTCTCTTATAAAAGTCAAAAAAGCCAAAAACAAAAGCTAAACGAGAAGTTTGGCTACTACAAAATAATTCATATTTTTATCTTTTTATCTTTTTTTCCATCACATCACCTCTCTACTTTTCTGTACATCTTTTCGTAAAAAGACAAAAAGTGCACTTATTTAGGTCATCCCAAACAACCTCTTTTTTTAAAATAACTAAAAAAACCAAGCTATTTTAGCTCTTCCCAAACGAAGACTTAAATTTTTTTTAAATATTTTTTATTGTAGCAGTGTAAATCTAACAATTTTTTAAATATAATGAGTCTTATATATAATTTTTTATATATGAATATACAAAATAATAAATTTAATGATAAATATATTTTTTTTAATTTATATAAAGGAGAAAAATTCAACAAAAGATGACATATTTAAAAAAATTTTTAAACATACATAAAATTCATATAAAAAAATTGATAAGAATAATGTGATAATGTCATTATTATAAATAATTTCATCTTCAATGGTATTTTATTTTAAAATGAAAAGTTCATAATGAGCCACATCATTATGTATAAAAATTATGTATAAATTTTTTTATTTTCTTTATGTAGCATTATTCTTGAAATCAAAAAAATAAATAAATATAGCATTAGTCCTAGGAGTTTTCTTGTAAACCAATTAATCATTTTTATTTTGAAAATTGTATTTAATTGATTTGGTATCATTTGAGTTTAAATAAATGCCTTTTATGATTCATTTTTTCAATTTTCTGATTTATTTTTAGGATGCGAATGGAAATGTGAGGTTGTGGAAGATTTTTTTTGAGCGTGAAAATTTACATTTCTGTTAGTATAGTTTTCTAGTGTTACATTAGAGTGTTACGTTTAAAAAAAATACATTAAGGAGTTTTTGTATGTTATATTGATTGGAGTGTTAAGAAAAATAAACTAAAGAAATTTTTTTTTTTTAGAATGTTACGTTATTACGTTTGGAAAAAGTATACTAAGAAATTTTTGTATGTTATATTGATTGAAGTGTTACATTAAAAAAAGTACACTAAAAAGTTTTGTTGGAATGTTACATTGTAACGTTTGAAAAAAGTACACTAAATAATTTTTTAGTATATTATATTAAAATGTTACGTTTAGAAAAAAATTCATTAAAGAGTTTTGTAGTGTTATATTAATTGGAGTGTTATGTTTGAGAAAAGTACATTAATACGCTTTTGTGGAATATCATATTGTTACGTTTAAGAAAAGTAAACGAAAGAGTGTTTTAGTATATTACATTGGAATATTATGTTTTTTAAATATTATATTGGAGTGTTACGTTTGAAAAAAAAAAAATATTAAGAGATTTTTTCTTTTTTTTAAATGTTACGTTTTGTAGTATTAACTTAACACGTAACAACCAAACTTTTATACTTGATCCTTTATGAAATTTATATTAGGATTAGACTTTTGAATCTATAAAATAAAAAAAACCAAATAATTTATAACATCATTTTATCAGTACTTCACCCTTATTCTATTTAAAATTATCAAAATTCATAAAAATATTTCCTACATGTAAAGGTCCATTATTATTGGAAAAATGTTAAAAATTTCAAATATTTTATCAATATTTTTATTAAAATGTTTTAATGAAGGTTAAAAATCACATCATGTGAGTTTCATGTAAATTCTCTATCCATATAAGACATTTACGCTGTGTTTGGTTGGATGATTTGGAAAGAAATTTAAATGAAAAAAATAAATTATAAGTGAAATGTGAATAAAATATAATTATATTTTACTTAAGCCAAGTTTGGCATAACCTAAATAATACAAAAAGTTAAAAAGTCATTATCCTATTTAACTCACATCATCTTATTTAAATCACATCGCCTCTCTAACACATCACATCAAACCCAACCTAAATCCAACTCATATAAACTAATAAATCAAAAAATATACTTTTTTAGAACATTCCAAACTAACCCTTAATTTCACATTTTTTTTTTTTTTTCTAATCTCTTTCCAAATTCATCAATTAAATACAGTATTAATAAAAATATTAACAAAATATTTAGACCCTCACATTATTGTCCATGTGTTTTGCTGACAGAGTTCAGGTGCGTGTTGGCTCAGACAATGGTGTACGGTACGTGTGTGTGATGTTAGTGGCTGTTTGGCGTTGCCAGGCTGTACGATACGTGTGTTAGAGCATCCTCATGTTAAACATATTAGTGTCAGATGTTATCAGTTAGTGGCCTGCGTGTATTTTATGCTATGCAATGGAGCTGCTACACTATGCACTAATAGTGTAGGTTAGTGTCAAACACTAAAGTGTGTGTTAACTGTAGTTAGTGCTTTTGCTAGCAGAGGGAAGCGTTTTTTTGTGTTACGGATTGACCGGCCGGTTGACAGGTCAAAGGTAATTTTTTTTTTTTTTTAACATGTTGGGATTTTTTTTTTTTGATTTGAAATTTAATTTTGGGCTTAAATTTTTAATTAAACTAAATTATTTATTTATTTTATTTATTATACATATATATATATATATATATTTAACACACATCTTAACACACCTCTTAACATATTCATTGCACTACCACTCACTCTCTAAAATTAACAAACTCTTAACACACCTTAACACATATTTTTGGGTCTCACTTTTATTACTTTTTGTCATAAAACACATACTTTAACACACTTTTTTAGCTATTCCATTGTGGAACTTTTATCACTTTTTGTCATATAACGCATATCCACAATGGAATAGCTAAGACCATCTCCAACGGTGTATCAGAATGGATATCAAATTTAAATTTTGATGAAAAATGTACTGTTCATCACTCCAACGGTTCATCAGAACTGATATCAAATCCACAATTCATCAAACAATTCATCAAATCAGCGAGAGAATACTGAATTCATCAAAACACTGTTCCTTGACCTTGGAAAGAGGAGCCGGTTGACCAACCGGTTGCCCGGCCGGTTGACCAACGGTCAACCAGTGAATGGTTCAACAGTTCAAGTTCAAACCGTTAAAAAAAAAAAAAAAAAAAAAAAAAAATTTGCCTAACCGGTCGACCACCCGGTTGTTCCGAAAAAAGTTCAAAAGGTTCAAAAAAAAAAAAAAAAAAAATTTTTTTTGGCCTAACCGGTCAACCGGCCGGTCGACCACCCAGTTGTCCCGGATGAAATTTGATGAAAATGAAGGGTTGGAGCACTCAGTATCAGATTTGGTGAAAAAGTCATTTTTTCGACTCAGATTTGATGAAAAAAAAAGTGAAGCGTTGGAGATGCTCTAAAAAAGTGTGTTAAAGTATGTGTTATATGACAAAAAGTGATAAAAGTGAGACCCAAAAATATGTGTTAGGTGTTGTTTGGCAAGTTGGTTTGTGGCTAAAATAGACACAAAAGACAAAATAAGCTCTTTTAGCCACAACAAACAAAACATCACATCTAACTCATAATCATTATACTCTTCTCTCATAAAAAAAATCAAAAAAATCAAAAAGGCCAAAATTCCTTCCCAAACTAAGTTTTTTAGCTCAGGCTAAAATAGCCAAAAAATCTAAAAAATCAAAAACCAATCCACTTCCCAAACAGAGGCTTAAAGTGTGTTAAGAGTTTTGTTATTTTAGAGAGTGAGTGGTGGTGCAATGAATGTGTTAAGAGGTGTGTTAAATGTGTGCTAAATATATATATATGTGTGTGTGTGTATATATAATAAATAAAATAAATAATAATTTAGTTTAATCAAAATTTCAAGTCCAAAATTAAATTTCAAGTCCAAAAAAAAAAATCCCAACATGTTAAAAAAAAAATTTGCCGTTGACCGGTCAACCCGTAAGAACACAAACACACTTCCCTCCGCTAGCTAAAATCATCGCTGCAAATAACAAACGTTTTAACACACACCATTAACAGCTCCATTGTGAGATCAACAACAATAAATGATTTGTTAAAAATTAGCAACTGAAGCTAACACACAGCCTCCGTTTGGGAAGTGGGTTGGCTTTTTGGTTTTTTTGACTTTTTTGGCTATTTTAGCCTGGGTTTAAAAGCTTGGTTTGGGAAGGGCTTTTTGGCTTTTTTGAGTTTTTTTGTGAGAGAAGAATGTAATGATTATGGATTGGATGTGATGTTTTGTTTGTTATGACTAAAATAGTTTATTTTATTTTTTTGTGGCTAAAATAATCAAAAAAGTCCAAACCATGGCTTCCCAAACGAAGCCACAGTGTTTAACTACAGTGTTTAACTACCCTATTGCTGATGCTCCAATAATGTTAGGCGTGAGGATCCTCTAGAGTTTCTTCTCTAGAGTGATCTCTCTAGAGTTAGATCCAACGGTTGATATTAAGAGATAGAAAACGACGTCGTTTTGATATTAAAAAAAAAAAAAAAAACACAGCGACAACAAGCCATATGCGTCTCTGTTCTGTTCTTCGTTTTCTTCCTTTGAGAACAGTGCTTGACATAACAGGACAACAAAAGAGGGCTAATTTTTTTTCTTAGTTTCTTTTAATTGGAAAACAAAAACAGTAAAAAGACTCCAAAAATAATCTTCTTCTGGGTTTCACGGCAACCAAACAGGTTCTGGGTTTGAGTCTACATCTACCCAACTCACCCATAGAAACATGAAAACACATACCCTTTTTTTTTTTTTTTGATCAGCATGAAAACACATACCCTATAAGAGACTATGAGTGAGAAAGATTAAATTACCAGTTTGTTGTCTTGAAGAATTGAAGAACCATCATTCTATAGAAGATTGGAGACTTATTGCTCGCCATAGAACTCGACCAAACGGTAATCGTCGTCGGTTATAAACCCTGCTGACCCATTTGATTCCAGAAATTGGTCAGATTTTCACTCGGTGATGGAAGTGAAACCCAACAGCAAAGAAATTTGAATTTTTTATTTCTTTTTTTTTTTAAATTACTCACCAAAATCTTAGCCCTTGGTTCGGTAATGGGCCACGTGTCGGCTCCTTGTTTTTCACTGTAGGAGATGACTCTAGGGATAACACTCTAGAGGATCCTCGCGCATAATGTTAGTGGGTGTTTGTTTGGCTTTGCCAGGCACCACGTGTAATCGTTGCCAGGCTGTACGGTACTTGTGTAATAATATGTTAGTGGGTGTTTGACGTTGCCAGGCTCAAAATATCTCGTACGGGACCTGCGTTGTAATTAGTGTATTAACTAGGATTATAAGATATAATTTAAGGTATTTTTAATATTTATAATTTATATAATAAATAAAATTAATAATCATAATTAATATTGTATATTAATTAATATACTAATTGATACATATATTATCTCATTTTTTATTTTTATTTTCTCAGTCAATTTGTGTAAATGAATCTAAAGTTAAAATAAATTAAAATAATCTTATTCACTCGAAAAAGCTAAAACAATAATGTTTTTAGTTTATTTTTGCCTTTTCTATTTTTTTTTTTAAATTTTAGGAGTACGTTTTTTAAATTTTTTAGTTCCTCTCATCAAATAAAATTTAAAGCCTAACACTTTTAAAAAATTTAAAAAATATACTAAAAACGAAAATATGCGAAAAAAACCACCCAAACCAAATCACCAAATCTGAAACACTTTTGTTTTTTTTTGTAATGTTTTTTATAATTTTTTTTTTTTTTAAAAAATTTACATTTTTGGATTTTAGATGGACTGCAAAACTAAAATTTGAAAAACAAAAAACAGTTATCTTTTCTTACTTATTTTTCGTTTCAGTGAATTTTGTTTATTGGATTTTTCTTGCTTATTTTTGCTTTTTAGACTCATTTAAACTAGACAAATTTAAAAAGTAAAATAATAATTAAAAACAATTATAAAAAAAATCACTAAAAACTAACTAAATTTGAAAACAAAAATGTAACTTTTCCGAACACCCTGTTAATATTGGTACTCATAAAAACAATATTAAGGGTGCGTTGTTTTGAAGGATTAGGGTGTGAGATTAAACTATTAGTCTCACCGGATTAATAGTCCATTATTTGTTTCAAAAATTTTGGTCCGAACTAATAGTCCTCCCGGACTATTAGTCCCACAAATATGGGATTATCCTATCCATGGGGAGGGGAGGGGAGGGAGAGGGAGGGGGGTGGGATAGAAAACCATGGGATTGGTATCCCATGGGATATATTTTGAAATGTCAATTTTACCCTCCATGTTATTACTTAGTAAACAATTAGAAAGGGTAACAATAGTCTTTTAAACATTTAAAATTATTTTTTAGTGTTGTTAATTTAAAATTATATATTAAATAAAAAATTAAATTATAAATTATGAATTAATTTAATTAAAAATAATAAATCAAAAATTATTGCCCTATATAAATTAAATTTTTTTAGTATTGTTATAAATTAAATTTACATATTAAATAAAATTATTTTTTTAGTGTTGTTAATTTAAAAATATATATTAAATAAAATTATTTTTTTAAGTGTTGTTAATTTAAAAATATATATTAAATAAAAATATAAATTATAAATTAAATTTATTTAAAAATATAAATTATAAATTAGGCCTTATAAATTAAATTTTTTTAGTGTTGTTGAAAATTTAATTTATATATTAAAATTAATTTTTTATTTGTCGTTAATTTAAAATTATATATTAAATAAAATATAAATTATAAATTAAAAATTTAATTTAATTGAAATAATAAATTAAAATTATGGCCTTATAAATTAAATTTTTTTAGTGTTGTTAAATATATTATAGATTACAAATTTAAAATTATATATTAAATAAAATTATAAATTGACAAGGGTTAAAATAATCTTTCGAAAATTTATCTTATCTAGTCCGTCTAACCAAATATTGGATTCATTAAAAATAGTCCATCAAGCATATAATCCCATGATTAAACAACAAAGGATATAAATCCAGTCCAACCAAATAGTCCAGGGATAATGTATCCCACGACTAATAGTCTGATGGATTACAATCCCCCCTTATCCAGTCCGTCCAAACAAACATGATTTGTTTATTAAGGTTAAAATTAAGATAGTGTTTGATAGAGTTTTCTAAATATGATTTAAAAATAAAGTTGTATTTTGAGTTTGTGAGTTTTGAAATTATGATTGAGTATAGAAATTTTATTTGGTTATAAGTTTTTGAAAAGAGTTTTGAATATTTAATGTGACATGTGAAATAAGAAAATTTGTTTGGTTAAGAATTTTGAAAAAAAATTTCAGAACTTAATTAAAAAAGTTATAACTCATAACCAAACACATAACTCAAAACTCTATTGAAATTTCTGATCAACACTCATAACCAAACACATTGTTCCGGTCAACTAGCCGAACATTCAAGAGGATGACCGGGTAGACCCAAAATTCAAAAATCTTGTGCTTTTCAAAATGAAGAACATGAAAGAGAGAGAGTAACCAAACATGAAGGAGAATTACATTTTGAAATGTGTTGTGGAATCACATTTTGAAAACTCTATTCAAATATAAAATGCAAACGGAATGGTGGAATTATATTTCCAGAACACAACCAAACACAGCCTAACTTTTTATCCTTATTACGAGTCCTATCTGAATTTTAATTTTATATAAATATTATTTTAACATTTCTTTTTCTTTTTTTTGGAATTCAATTGAACAATTAAATGTCAAAATCTAATAACCGAGTTTTAAAATATAGTATTAATAAATAAATTTATTTTAATTTATTTTGCAAAATTAATCATAGTATTATATTTTCTGAGTAGTCTTTTATTTTTTTGATATAACTATTACGGTAAATTTTACAAATTTAAGCATTTATAAATGACACTTTTATTTTTTTGATATAAAGTATGTATTTATAATCTAATTTTTTTGGCATTATGTGCTTCTTCAGTACTATGATCTTTATAAACTGGGTTCACCTTCTCTAATGTTATCACATCATAATATGAGAAAATTTGAGGGAACGGTAAGGCATACCACAAGTCTTGTTGCAATGACTTGAATCATTTATTTTTGTAGAATTTTCAATATATATTATCCAAAAAAAAAAAAAAATTAGTTTGATTAGATAAGAATGTTGCTATTAGCACCTGTCTAATTTCTTTGGATCCTCAAATTCTAACTTCTTTTTCTTTTTTTTATTACAATTATATCCTAAAGTAAAATTACATTAAATGACAACTTTTAATGGAACAGCCACCCACCCATCTAAATGCTAATCGTATTCTTCTCCATCACCATCCTAGACCCACGTATTCATCTTCAATGAAAAATATTTGAAACTACCTAATTAGTTAACATTTTGTTCGGTGGTTTCAAATATGTTCGGTATTCTAAATCAGTTAACGTTGCAAACAATCCTATTACAGATTTCGAGTTTCTACATTTGTGGTTGTTTTCACCATTCTTGATACTTATAGAGTAATGGAGGACGATGACAACAACTTTGATGAGATTGCACTACTACAAAAATAGTTAAAGATCACACTTTGAGAAAAAAAAAAGATCTCACTTTTATTGGAAGTGTGATAAAAAAAATTAGATTGATATTTTTATCACACTTAATTTGATTGAGTGTGATAATATTTATTTTTTATGTCACTTTTCAATTAAGTGTGATTATATATTTTTTTTTTAATCACACCTTATAATTAAAGTGTGATTATATATACACTACTACTTTTTAATCACACTTTTTAAATAAGTGTGATTATAAATATATTTTTTAATCACACATTATAATTAAAGTGTGATTATATATATATATTTTTTAATCACACTTTAATTAAAGTGTGATTATATATACACTACTACTTTTTAATCACACTTTTTAAATAAGTGTGATTATAAATATATTTTTTAATCACACATTCTAATTAAAGTGTGATTATATATATATTTTTTAATCACACTTTAATTAGAAAGTGTAATTATATATACACTACTACTTTTTAATCACACTTTTTGAATAAGTGTGATTATAAATATATATTTTTAATCACACATTGTAATTAAAGTGTGATTATATATACATTACTACTTTTTAATCACACTTTTTAATTGAGTGTGATTATATATATATTTTTTAATCACACATTCTAATTAAAGTGTGATTATATATACATTACTACTTTTTAATCACACTTTTTAAATGAGTGTGATTATATATATATTTTTTAATCACACATTCTAATTAAAGTGTGATTATATAGGCAGTGGCTTTGGTCCAGTTCAAGATCAGATTGGACCGTGCTGTTGGGCCCGTGGGGCCCACCACGGGTCCCGTTTTGATAATCTGAATCGTTCAATGTGTAGAACTCGTCGAGTACTATATGCTTGTAAAAAATCACGTTGATCGGATATCGATAGCTATGTGAACAAAACAGTTTTTTATCAACCGTTAATTTTTTCACCGTCCAATTTTTTTATACAAAATTGATTTGATCACATAGCTATTGATATCCGATCAACGTGATTTTTTACAGGCATGTAGTACTCGACGAGTTCTACACATTGAACGGTTCGGATTATCAAAACGGGCCCAAAAAATAGGCCCCATGGGCCGAACTGGACGGGTCCAGTCTTGATCTCAACTTGAGACAAGCTGGACCCGATTATATATAAATTACTACTTTTTAATCACACTCTCTAAATAGGTGTGATTGTATAAAATATTCCAATTTAATTTTTATATAAAATATACAATTTCCAAATTTGCGCCTCTATTCTACACCCATGAATGACAGATGACGACTCTTTCCATCCCCAACAAGGTTGAATTTCACAAACTCACAGGTCTCTTCTCCTCACTATAACAAAACTGGGTTTTCACGGATTCACATTAACGACATACAGTAAATGTAAGCCGTGGTAAATAAAAATATCTCACTTTTAATGGAAGTGTGATTAAAAAAAGGGCAAATTACACTAACGGTCCCTATAGTTGGGGACTCGTGTCACTTTAGTCATTGACTTTTCAATTTAGATACATTTGACCCTGAATTTTGAATCTTGTTGCAAATAAGGACAATTGAAGATGCCATTGTCTAATTTCAAGGGCAAAATCATCAATTTAATAAAATATAAACTAATTTGACAAAAATAAATGTTAAAAAATATTTTAATTTTTTAAAATTTTTTTTTTATCCATCAATGATAAAATTATGTAAAATTGATAAAAATTACATGATTAATTTTTAAAAATTAATTTTACATGATCATTATCCAAACAAATAAAAAAAAATTAATTTGGTTAAAAAAATAAATAAATGTCTAAAAGATTTATCAATTTTACATAATTTTATTTTTAGTTGGTAGAAATAATTTTTAAAAATTCAAAATATTTGTTTGACATTTATTTTTCTCAAATTAGTTTATATTTTATCAAATTGATGATTTTACCTTTGAAAAATCTAATGATATTTTCAATTATCCTTATTTGGAACAAAATTCAAAATTTAGGGTCAAATGTGTCACAATTGAAAAGTTAGAAACCAAACTATATATAGGGATTATTAGTGTAATTCACCATAAAAAATTAGATTGATATTTTGATCACACTTGATTTGATTGAGTGTGATAATATTTATTTTTTATGTCACTTTTCAATTAAGTGTGATTATATATATATTTTTTAATCACACATTTTAATTAACATGTGATATATTTATATTTTATATCACTTTTTAATTAAATGTCATTATATATAATATTTATTTTTAATCACACTCCCGAAATAGGTATGATCGTATCGATTTCATTTTATTTTAATCACACTTTTTAAATAAGTGTGATTATATATGTATTTTAATCATGTGTGTGATTGAATAAAATATTTCTATTTCATTTTTATATAAAAAATTATAAAATTAATTGATATAATCAATTACCAAATAAGCCTTACTCTAATGCGCTCATTTGAAAAAAATAACTATTTTAGTAGATTATTTTAATTTTTAACTATTTTAATAGGTTAAAAATCTTTGTGTTTAAAAAGATAGTTAGTTTTTTTTTTTTTGTTTTTTAATTAAATGTGATATTTGTAAAATCAAAAAAATAATTATAAATTTAATATCTCTTATTGATTATTTTAAATTATTTGATTATATTTTTTAATGAATTTTAACCTAAAAAAAAAACCAAAAATCCAATTCTCAAACTGGTACAGGCCTTGAATTGCAGCCACCACATTCAAGGCCTGTACCAGTTTGAGAATTGGATTTTTGGTTTCTTTTTTTTTATCGTGCTATGGTCATTTAGTGGGTCTAGCTCAAGAGCTCCTCTTGCGGTTTCTTTCTTCATCGGTGTCGCATGTTTGTCGGGATGGCAATTCGGTGGCTCATTGTTTAAGTAGGTTAGCCTTTGATTTTGATTCGCCTCGTGTTTGGATGGAGGAGGTCCCTCCCTCTTTAATGGCGTTGGTGATGTCTGAGGCTTCTTCTTCTGTGTAATTGCTTATCCTATCTAAAAAAAAAAAAAAAAATTGGTACAGGCCACTATATAACTACATTTTGACCTTCAATTATCGGAAAAACCTCAGAAAGTGCAAACCCACTTCCAAACTCGTCTTCTTCCTAGAGAGAGAGAGAGAGAGCGAAGCATTTTAGAGAGAGGGAGTCTTTTCTTTTTTGGCGCCCTTTCCACGAAGCAATTGGGCACAAGACCATCAAGATTCCCCTCTTTTTCCTCATAATCGCTTCGTTTTTATGCCCAAAAAAAAAGAAAAAAAACCAAACCCTCAATCTCTATCAATACCCATCTCTTTCTGTTCAATCAATCCTTCAATACACAGTCCCTATTTTGACCTTTTAGCTCTCTCCGTGTCTCTAATGGCCTCTCAGCAACAGTTATCTTCAATCAAGGTGTTTATACGCTTCTTATTGCTATTCATGTTCACTTGATTGAAGTAATATTTAGCATATTTTGTGTTGTTTAGGGCGCAAAAGTGCTTATGGTCGGTGCTGGTGGTATTGGCTGTGAGCTTCTCAAAACCCTAGCTCTCTCTGGCTTTGAGGACATCCATACTGTGAGTACACCTTTGTACTTGTTTTCACTTTGTATTTTATCGTGTTTTGGAGTTTTTGGATGGGTGAATTTGTACTTGTGGTAGGTTTAGGGTTTAGGGTTTCTCACTGGTTTTGTGTTAGGTTTTGGGTTTTGGGTTACATGGCTCAAATTTAGATTGTGAAGTCAACATTCAAGGTTTAGCTCTTTTTGGCAGTGCTCTTTTTTAATTTTTAATTTTAGTTGAATCTTGAAAATAATTTTCTCATAGTGGGTTGTTATCTGTGTGTTTGTTATAGAGCAAATGTTCAAACACATTGAAAAGTGGTGGTAGAGGCAATTTTCAGCATGATTCTTTATTAGCAGAAATTATGGTGAGAACTAAGGACGACATTCCACCTCAAGATCCTAAACAAAATAAGAGAAAGGTGTGTAGTTTTATCTATTGATGTTATAATTTCTAATATCGTTAGTGATATTATTAGAAGTTACATTTTTAACTTTGTTTATAGGGCAAACCATGTAAACTCGTGATAGGTTCCATTAAAAATATTGTTGCTCATGGTACGGTGTATGAGAGAATTGAACATAATGAAGCCATTCATACAGTGCCACTAGGAGAATCCAATGTACGTGTGTCTGTTGAAATTGTTATTCAAAAAGATGCCACTCTTCCTATACCTATCCCGATGAGATGTTTATTGTTGGAGAAGCAGTGAGATTTTTTGTTGCTTGGCCCAAAAATCTTGTATTGGTCGGTGATGAGGTAAAATATTTAAACTTAGAAACTTTGTTACAATTTCTTAAAGTTAAAGTTGACTAATATTTGTTTATTTTGAAAATTTTAAACTTAGGGAGCTTCAATTAATGTTGAATGTGGAAAATATCAAGAGTCCATTCAATCTTTTGTTTCATAGTTGAGCATATCAAGTATGATGAAGCCATAGACATTCCACTAGAGAAAGACATATTTGGGGAGGTGATCAATATCCAACTTCAAAGAGTAAACATGAGTATATATGTCATATAAAAGAATTATCTGTTACATGTTCATGTTGTACATAAGGTAAGGAAAATTTGCTACATCAATAGTTATTTCTGCAAATTTTTGAATTACAAATTTAATTAAAATTTGTTTATTTTATTAGTCATCTCCATCAAGTGTTGAAGGCTTCCAATTGGAGGAAACAATTTGTATTTGTTAACCCTTGTGTCGTTAGTGGAAAAACTATGGCTGGGGAGAAATCAAAATCAGTGTTGCTTGCAAGAAGATTAGAGGAGGCTATGCTAGAACAATTGGTTTTAATTCCTTATAATATTGGGTAATTATCTAAAACTATTTATTTCATGTGTTCAAATGATAATAAACTTATTAAGCTTATACTTGTGACTTGTTCAATTGTAGGTACCATTGGATATTGTTAGTTATTTATTTTCTATTGATGCAGGAGATGAAGAGTCAGTGTGATGAGAAAATGTTTGATTTTGTTTTGTAAGTCTCTACAAAAATATTAAGTTTATTCATATGCTTCTAGCGGTTTCTGAATTAATTTGTGTTTTTATTTTTCAGGTTAGAAATTTCTTGGAGAAATGCAAAATATGTCAAAGAATTCAACAACTTAGTTTTTTCATGTTTTTTATTTTTTATTTTTTAATATATGTAAGCACAGTTAAAATTTTTTTACTAATTCCTTTGTATATACTTTTTGAACATTTAACTTTCATTTATGAAATATATGACGTTATTCCATTCAATATATGGTTGCGATTCAAAATATAGTATATAGTGTGTATTACATTCTTCAAATGTATATAACATGTGATCTTATCTGATTATTAATCACGTGTTTATTAGATATTAATCACATTTAAAATCTGTGATCTAAATGTTATTATCACAGGTTTTATTAGTTATTAATCACATTTAAAAGATGTGATCTAAATGTTATTAATCACACTTAAAAGATGTGATCTAAATATTTTTAATCACATTAAATGTGTGATCTAAATGTTATTAATCACACTTAAAATGTGTGATCTAAATATTTTTAATCACAGTTAAAAGGTGTGATCTAAATATTATCAATTACACTTAAAAGGTGTGATCTAAATGTTATCAATCACACTTAAAAAGTGTGATCTAAATGTTTTTAATCACACTTAAAAGGTGTGATCTAATGTTATCAATCACACTTAAAAAGTGTGATCTAAATATTTTTAATCACACTTAAAAGGTGTGATTTAAATCTTATCAATCACACCTTTTCACACTTAAAATGTGTGATCTAAATGTTATTAATCACACTTAAAAGGTGTGATTAAAAATGACCCCTTTTAATCACACTCCCAAAGATCACACTTTAATAAAACTGAAAAAGTGTGATTAAATAACAAACATCACACAAAAAAAGTGTGATCTTTATCTATTTTTTGTAGTAGTGTTGGCGTTGCATTGGTAGGTTTATCTATCTTGTATTTACGATTTTGGGTCGTTTTCGGTTTAGTACAGATTTGCCGACTATTAAGCTTCTATTCAGTAATACAATACAGTGTTGAACATAAACATTTTATTTGGCACTGGAATATTGAACGGTTCTATTTTTTTAGGAATTTCCTCTTTTCTATTTTTTCTGAGGGTTTTTCTCTCTAAAACCCTATGTATCGAGGGTTTTACTTTGAAATAAACCAAAAAAATTAATATGTGTGATAAAGACTCTGCTGCTGCTGCTAAGTCTCAAGATCAAATAGTTCAAGAAGCTCAACTAGCTCAGCCCTCAACTACTGTACCTGCACTATCAACTGCTGTACCTGCACGTGTATAATTAGTTAGTTTGTTAGAGATATTAATCAAAGCTGTTATATTGTTAGAACAGTTAACTCAAGATGGTTAGGTAGTTATAAGTCAGGTTAAATTTGTATCACACTTGTATAAAAGGATTGCTGTAGCTTCTATTTCATTATTGAAAAAGAAATATCAAGATTAAACATCTTCTCTATTCTCTTTATGGTATCAGAGCATTTAGGCTCTCACGAGCATCTAAAGAGTTCATCAATGGCTTCCACCATTGCTACAGCTTCTTCTTCTTCTTCTTCTTCTTCTTCTTCTGTTTCTACTTCATTACCTTCAAATCTGACCTTGTTAATCTCGAATCTCAGTGCATTTGTTACTACAAAACTTGATTCTTCAAATTACATAGTGTGGAAAAATCAACTTCAAAACATTTGAAGGCAACAAATTTTCTAGGTTATGTTGATGGATTTGAGGTATGTCCTTTATCCACTGTGCTTGATTCATAGAATCTTCAAGTCTTGAATCCAGCTTATACTGTGGAATACTATTGATGCACATCTGTTGAGTTGTATCACTGCTACACTATCCCCTCTATTTTCACTACTGTAATTCATTGTCAATCAAGTCATGAAGTCTGGACTACTCTGGCCACACGATTTACCTCTCTTTCTAGGTCTCATATACATCAGTTAAAGACTAAATTGAGTAAGATCACTAAGAAATAAGGCGCAATGGAAGAATATCTGAATCACTTCAAGTGATAGCTGATCAACTTGCTTTAGTGTCTTCACCTGTTGAGGATGAAGATCTTATTCTTCTAATTTTGAATGGTTTGCCTGATGAATACAAGCCTTGAAGACTACTGTACGTGCTAGATCAGGTCCTATCTCTTTAGAGCAACTGTGCTCTCTACTTTGTTCTGAATCTATTCATGTAGAGGCTTCTCTTAAGCATGTGCAAGCTGCTTAAACTCCAGGATTGTTTGCTTATAACACCCACATAGGTCATTTTTCTAACAGATGAGGACATAGAGGAAATTTCAGAGGACAAGGTAATTTCAGAGGCAGAGATGAAGGCAGGTTTCGAGGAGGTTCAGCTCATCAATATGGTTATTCTCAGAGAGGTAATAGCTTCAGCACTTTCCAGAGGGGTAGACAAGGCTATAACAGCTACAACAGCAACGGCTATACTCCTGCAAGCAGTTCATCTCCTCCTCTACGTATCTGTCAAATCTGTGGCAAGTCCAATCACATTGCCATAAACTGTTGGCATAGGTTGGACACAACTTTCAGAATGATCAGCCTACTGGTTTTCAGCCCTCACAAATTCAAATCACTCTAAGCATATATAGCATCTGCTCCATCCTCTAACACTGATGTCAACTTGGTTTTTAGACTCTGGAGCTGCTAATCATGTGACTAATGATCTTAATCATCTTCCTTCTATCAACCTTATCAAGGACATGAGCAAGTAGCCATTGGTGATGGATCCACTCTTCCTATTGCTCATACTGGTAAAGGTCTTCTTCCTACACCTTCATTTCCCTTTCATCTTACCAAAATACATCATGTCTATCTTTCCTCCAATTTGCTTTCAGTTCATCAACTGACTAAAGACAACCATTGTACTGTTACCTTTGATGAAACATTCCTTTCTCATTCAGGACAAGGGCTACACAGCAGATTTCTTATAAAGGCTTCTATTCTCAAGGACTTTATCCTCTCATTCATCTCACCTACTGATGTGCCATCTTCTTCCCTACTGCTGTGTCTTCATTTTTTGCTGCTCTTTCAAGACCAATCTACCTTTCTTGTCTCCTGCTGCTGCATCTCATACCACCACATCCAATTGGCATTTTCAACTTGGACATCCTTCTTCCAAGAAGTTGCATCACATCTTAACTCATCATCACTTAGTTCCTAAGTCTTCTGCTTTAGGAAATAAAGGCTCTCCACTTTGTGAACATTGTTGTGTTTCCAAGAGCCATAGGTTGCCTTTTTCTTTGTCTAATACTACTGTAAATAAACCTTTGGCCCTTATTCATTCTGATGTATGGGGCCCTTTTTGAGCATTTATTTCTAGTTTTAAATACTATGTACTCTTCATTGATGATTTTAGCAAATTTACTTGGCTTTTTCCTCTCCATTATAAAAGTGAAGTGTTTGCTAAGTTTCTTGAAGTCAAAGCTTTTGTTGAAACTCAGTTTGTCACTAAACTTCAAATTTTAAGGAGTGACAATGGGGGTGAATATCTCAATAATGCTTTTCAAGATTTTCTTAAACAAAAAGGGATTGAACATCAATTGTCTTGTCCTCACACTCCCTCTCAAAATGGTGTTGTTGAGAGAAAACATAGGCATCTAATAGAAACCACTATCACTCTCATGCATCACTCTTCTTTGCCTTTGGTTTATTAGTTTGATGCTCTTGCTACAGCTGTTTTTCTTGTTAATAGACATCCTACTCTTAAGTTGAATAATCTCACTCCTTATGAAGTGTTATTCAAACAAAAGCCTGATTATTAGCTGTTAAGGACTTTTGGTTGTAGATGTTATCCTTGGCTTAAGCCTTATATATCACATAAACTTCAAACCAAGTCTATCCCTTGTGTGTTCATTGGTTATCAACCTTCTATCAAAGGACATAGATGTCTTGACCCAAAACTGGGAAAGTGTATATTTCTAGACATGTTGTCTTTGATGAATTATCCTTTCCTTTTCAGTCCTCATCTCAGCCTCCTTCTTCAGTTTCTCTTACTCTGCTTGATTTCTTTTGGCATACTTCTTCAAACCAGCAGTCTGTTCCACTGTCTGCTACAGTCCATTCTTCTCCTGCTTCAGAATATCTTAACACCTCTACTCTACCTACAACTTCTTTTATTCTTATATCTGTGCCTCAGCCAATCCCTTTTTCTGTCCCTCAGCAGTCCCCTACTCTGCCTCCTCAGCAGTCACCTACTCTGCCTCATTCACTACCTGAATCTGTTCCTCAACAGTCATCTGTTCTGCCTCTGCTTAAATCTGTTTCAACTCCTTTTAAATCATCTGTTCCCCCTTCTTCTACACCTCAAATTCCTATCTCTTCTATTGATATATATTGATCTTCCTTGTCTTCCTACACATACTCATCCTATGCTTACAAGATCTAAAGCCAAAAATCTCACTTGTTTCACTGCTGCCTCTACCACTAACTCCACTGTTGCTGTTGAACCTCAAACCTATCAAGAGGCTGCTGCTTCTCCTGCTTGGCAAAATGCTATGTTAGATGAGTATGCAGCTCTCCAAAGACAGGGCACTTGGTCTTTGGTCTCTCTCCCTCTTGGTAAACAAGCTATAGGATGCAAATGGGTTTACAGAATTAAAAAAAAAAAATCAGATGGCACTGTAGCCAGACATAAGGCACGACTAGTAGCTAAAGGCTTTCTTCAAACAGAGAGTGTGGACTATTTTGAAACCTTTAGTCCTGTGGCTAAGTAGCCTACTATCAGAGTTCTTCTTTGTCTTGCTCTTCATTATAATTGGTGCATTAAACAACTTGATATTTCCAATGCCTTCTTACATGGTGTTTTAGAGGAAGAGGTGTACATGACTCAACCACAAGGTTTCACTAATTCCACTCAACCTTCTCTTGTCTGCAAGTTACACAAAGCTCTCTATGGTTTAAAACAAGCTCCTAGAGCTTGGTTTTCTACATTTTCTACCTTTCTTCTTTCTCAAGACTTTGTTGCTAGTCACTGTGATTCTTCATTATTTGTTCACAAGACTTCCACTTCCATCACTATTCTTCTCATCTATGTAGATGATATTCTCCTCACAGGTAGTGATCCTCATTACATTCACACTTTCATTTAGCAAATGCATACCACATTCTCCATGAAGGAACTTGGTTTTATTAATTACTTTCTAGGCATTTCTGTCATCAAGTCTTCCTCAGGTTATGTTCTTTCTCAATCCAAATATACCTCAGATGTTTTGGCCAAAGCTGGCATGCAAAATTGCAAACCTTATTCCTCTCCTATGGCTGCTAAGCTTCCATTTCCTCTTCTGAAGATGTCCTACCCTTTTCTCAACATTCTCTTTATCGAAGCTTGGTAGGTGCCCTTCAATATTTCACTATCACTCGACCAGATTTGGCTTTCGCAGTCAACACTGCTTGTCAATTCATGCAATCTCCTTTAAATTGTCACTTTGCTGCTGTGAAAAGATTACTCAGATATGTGAAAGGTACTGTCGCTCATGGACTGCATTTCTCTCCTGGTCCTCTTCCTCTTAATGCCTACTCTGATTCAGATTGGGCAGGTAATACTCTTGACAGAAGGTCTACAACTGGATACTGCATTTACCTTGGTCCCAATCTTATTTCTTGGACTGCTAAGAAGTAGCCTACTGTGTCCAAATCTTCCTCCGAAGCCGAATACAGAGCTTTAGCTCAAACTTCAGCCGAACTCTGTTGGCTTGGCATGCTTCTCACTGAGCTTCATGTTTTTGCCCCTACTCCTACTCTATGGTGTATAACCTTTCTGTCATTGCAATGGCGCATAATCCGGTTTTTTATGCCCGTACAAAGCATATTGAGGTAGACTATCATTTTGTTCGAGAAAAGGTTGCTGCCAAGTCTCTCCACATTGCTTATATTCCGACTACTGATCAAATCGCAGATATATTCACTAAACCTCTCTCAGTGGCTCGCTTTCAATACCTTCAAAGCAAACTCTTAGTCCTTCCCAGTCCTATGAGTTTGACGGGGACTGATAAAGACTCTGCTGCTGTTGCTGCTAAGTCTCAAGATCAATCTGCTACTGCTACTAAGTCTCAAGATCAAATAGTTCAAGAAGCTCAACTAGCTCAGCCCTCAACTACTGTACCTGCACTATCAACTGTTGTACCTGCACGTGTATAATTAGTTAGTTTGTTAGAGATAGTTAGTTTGTTAGAGATATTAATCAAAGCTGTTATATTGTTAGAACAGTTAACTCAAGATGGTTAGGTAGTTATAAGTCAGGTTAAATTTGTATCACACTTGTATAAAAGGATTGTTGTAGCTTCTATTTCATTATTGAAAAAGAAATATCAAGATTAAATATCTTCTCTATTCTCTTTAATGTGATGGGAAGTTAGAGGTTACTTGAGAGAAGAAGAAAGAGACCGTCGAAAAGATTTTCGACAAAATTTTTGACCGAGATACCATTATTCACGGCGACAAGGAAAAATAAACTATCGTTTATGAGAGAAGGAAAATAGAGTGATAGTCGATTCATCTCTCAATCGTTTGTTGTTCTTAATCATCTCTTAATCGTTCATCGTTTGTTCAGAGAAGAAGAAGAGAAGGTGTGCAAAATTAGGTAGGTGTACACTTGGGTGTGATGATATTACGAATATTGATAAAATTTGTATTAAATGAAATGTTCAAAGAAATCTTATTAAAATTTAGGGCTTAAGGTGGGGGTTCAAAGAAATGCAGGGTCCAAAGAAATTAGGTAAGTGCTAATAACATTCCTCTTAAATAATTGTAATCTTTTCACGTTTGTCTTTAAAAAAAAAAATAAACAACAAATATATTTTTGAGGGAAATGCTAAGGTGTACCATATACACCCTACCATAAAATGTGTAATTTTACTATAAGATGTTATAATATCAATTTCAAAATGAGTAATTTGTCACAAATTGGCGTAAAAAAAATGTCGTAATCAAGCCGTAAACTTTTGTGACATTAATTACAAAATTTTAGACATTTTGTTACGCCAATTTATGGTAAAGTTGTGCATTTTGTAATTGATATTACAAAATTTTAAGACAAAATTACATATTTTTGTAATAGAATGCATATAGTATGCACCCTCAAAGGACTAGTGCACACCATAGGATTTGCTTCCTTTAAACATTATTGTTGTGTGGTTATAGGGTAATTATTCGAGAGTTTGAGAATATGACCACGTGACACTCCATGATAGTATGATTGGTGGAAAATGTGGAATATTAATTAGGGAAAAATTCACTTTAGTCCCATGTGGTTTCACTTCAAAGCATTTTTGATTAAGGCCGAAATGTACATCATTGAGGCCGTTAATTAGAATCTCTTAACTTCACTTGCTGGTCAAACCGTATAATTTATGTGTGTTGAATGTCAATCAAGTTGTACATCGTCGGAGCATAAAATGGGCAAAAAAACAAAATTTGGACAGAGTTGACTTTTTCTGAAAAAGTCAAACTGATGTTTTAAACCTGTTTGGAAATGAGTAGAAGTATAAAAAGAAAAGGAAAAGGCTTTTCTAGGGTTCTGAATTTGTTTTGACCTAAAGAGGGAGGCTAGGGTTTGGAAAAGAGAAAGGAACAAGAAGCTTCAAAGATGTCTACCATGGTGGTTCCTTCTCCATCTTCCTCCTTCCACTCCTCCATGAGTGGCTAGTCGTCTTTTCTAGGGTTTTGATGAAACCCTAGCCATGTAACTATTTTGTTTTCCTTTTGATTCTCAATTATGTAAAGATTTGAACCATTGTATGGTGTTTTAGAAATTCTTTATATATAATTTTCATTATCTTTTCAAATATTTGACTTTTTGTGATTGTTGAATGTTTTCCATACATGAGTTTTCTATTCTTTCACATTCAAGGTATGAGACGAACCATACTACGAGGGATGAGTCGTGTCACTACCCTAGTTTAGAGTGAACGGTTTGTACTACTTGAGATGGTTCGTGCCCGTACATTGAATGTGATGATTTTCTTGTGAAATGCTTTGAACTTGTAGTTGCAAAGCATTAATCTGTTCAAACCCTAGGATAATTGATTTCAATTGGAAACCCTAATTACGTGGCTAGTGGTGGATTCTTTGCCCTAGTTTTTCCCCCAATTCAGTAAACCAATTTCATTTATTATTAATAATTTAATTCCTTAGTTTAATTTATTGATTATTAAATTAGGTTATAATCATTCAATCTTTTTATCAAAATAATTTAGGAATTTATCAATTAAATTAGTTTAATTTCACAATAATCCCTGTGGATCGATACCTGGACTTGCCATTATTCTGATTGAATTTGGTATAGTTTAGTGATTATATTTTGGTGTGTTCAATGACCCATCAATTTTATGTTCTTATCATTTAAAAATAACCAATAAACCTCCTTATGGTTTTGACCATTTTGCACTTTGCCTCCTTATCCTGATTAATTCCATCTAAAATTATAGAAAGTGTTTTACTTGTCAAAATTGAGAATTGGCAATGAAAAAAAAGAAGAAGTCAAAGTCAAATTCAATGTTAAAAGATAGGCATGCCCTTCACCTTCGTCTTCTTCCCAAACCAATATCAAACTCCAACCCTAACTCTAACTCTAACTCTAACTCTAACCCTTTTCCTCCACCAGCCACCTCCAGTCACCCTAAGCCCTCCTACTGCCACCTCTATTCTTCTCCCACTATCGTTTGTCCCCGCCTCACCATCCCAACAACTTGTTGCAACCTCTTTCTCTCTTCCACTACTCTCATCATTGCTTCTTCACCCCTTCCAAAATTAGATTGTTGCCATTTCTCCATCTCATATTTGGATCGCTAGCTCATATCCCCTCATGCAGTAGCGGAGTCAAGATTTTGATTCAAAAGGGACAATAGTAAAGCAAAATATTATGTCTATAATAATGTTACCCACCCCGTTGTGCTTCGATCCTAACAAACTTAACCCCAATTCTAATCACGACATTGATTTAGATTGAAATGTTCGTCTCCAAACAAGTAAAAAAAGAAAAAAAAACAAGTAATCATTCTACGTATTTATACATATATTCATCATAGAAGGAGAAAAAATACCAATAAAAATAAATTAGCAAGTATTTGAATAGTGAAAATTATAACATCATAGAATAGAAAATAAACATTTGAAAGTAGACTTTATAACATCATAAAGGTAATTTCTATCATAAACTAAATATTTGAATAGTGAAAATTATAGGAACTATTTTAAAATAAAGAAAAAAATATAAGAATATATATTTGAATTTAGAGAGAACAAATTGAAAGAACTATTTATAAACCTATACTAAAACATAGATATTAGAAAGTTGAGGAGAGACATGTTCCTAGTCCAGAGTTGCAAATGAATAGAGCCGTTCGTGAATATGTTTGAACTCGGCTTGGTAAAAGCTCGTTCAAACTCGATTCGTTAATTTTTTTTGCGTTCGAGCTCGAACTCGCTAAATTTTTAATGTAAAAATATGTATAAAAAAATAAGAAAAATATGTTATTTATATTTTAAAAATATAAATGTAAATAATAATTAATTATAGATAGTACATTTATATAATAAAGGTAGTAGACATTATTATTTTGGTAAAATAATAATTTTTTTTTAGTATATTTATATATATTGTATATATAATTGTATAATCAAAGTTTTAATTGTAACTTTAGTCTCATACGTAAATATGAATTTATAAATTTTTTAGCTCGTGAACAGGTTCAAGTTCGAGTCAAGCCTAAGTCAACTCGGCTTGAGTTCGATTCGTTAAATTTTAATTGAGTTCAAACTCAAATTCAAATTCAAATTCATTAAAATTTAATAAAACAAACCTAAACGTATTAAAACTCGATTTAGGTAGGCTCGTTTGCAAACCTACCCTGGCCCTTGCTCCCTCTGTCCTGCCCTCATGGACTACTTCTGCCACCTTCCATTATCTCCAGAACATAACAGCAAAAGCTTGAGCAAAGGTTCTTCAAATACCACTCCTTTTTGTATATGATTATTCTTGATTTTGGGTATAAAATTATTGATTGATGATGATTAATCATGTTCAAAAGTTTCGATGAAATATATATATATATATATCTCAGTTTGTATGTAAGACATAATTAAATTAAAATTAAGTAAACTAATTAAGGTTAATTTGTGATTTAATTAAATTAATTTTGTTTTTTTTCCATTCACATGGAAAATTGATAGCGTTTAGGTTAGAAATTATTTATATTACAGAAGAAAGAAAAAATATAGAAGAAGCAAAAATGAGGCAAAGTTCATAGGGGTATTAAAGTCATTTTACATATGTCATTAATGGAGTTAGAGTTGCAATTTAATCCAAAATTATATGGGGCTATCTACCTATTTTTGCACCATAGGAGGACATAGTGTTCTAGCCCTAAATTACAGTGGAGTAAAATGAATTTTGTCTTATTAATTATTTGTGTTAGGTAATTAACGAAAATAAGAAATGTAATAAATGATGATTAGTGAGACAATATAACTATATAGTACTCCAAAACTATTGTATAATTTTTTGTGGTTATATATAGACCATTGACCATAAGTGTTGTGAAATATCCACCTTCTTTGTTCACTTACTCCAAACCTAAGAAACCAAAAGACCATTTCCCAATTTTTCTTGCACTATTTTCCCTTTGCCTTTCAATGGCAACCTCCAAACCCGATCCACCAAACACTACTTGCACTACCATTTCTTCACCTTTCAATGGGCTTCCCACGTTGAGATGGTGGGGAATCTTTGATATCTACCTATGGGAAGGCTTCTGGTACATTGAAGCTTTTCTAGAAGGTGCCATGGCTGCTAAGTCAAGCTTTACCGCGCTCGACAACGACGTTATTGTAGCCTCTTCCCCCAAAACAGGCTCCACTTGGGTCAAAGCCCTAGTAGCCTCCATCATGCTCCGCCACGACAATTGTGGTGGCGGTGGTGATGATGAAGATGAGGATGCAGATGATCCCTTAAGATACAACCACCCCAATGACCTCGTGCCGTCGTTAGAGTTCCAAGTCTGCAGCAAAAAAAATGCGAATTCTGATATGCCAAACACAGCCTCTAATACTACTACAAGGTTGTTCCGAACTCACATTGCGTACTCGCAGTTGCCGGAATCGATTAAGAGTTCAGGCTGTAAGATTGTGTACATCACTAGAGATCCTAAGGACGTGTTTGTTTCGATGTGGCATTTCATTAACACTAAGAGATCGTCTGAGAAAGCCCCATTTCCATTCGACGAAGCGTTCGAGAGCTTCTGCAATGGTGTTTCTGCCTTTGGGCCCTTCCATGAACACGTACTTGAGTACTGGAATGAGAGCTTGAAGAGCCCTCAAAAGGTACTTCTAGTTGGTTCACCATGGTATAAAACTCCAATTTTTTGTATTTTCGGTCAAATTATAATGGAGAAGGACTCCTCCATTTCAGATTTTAAGGCTAGGTTTGGCATCCCCTTAAAAAAGTTAAAAAATTAAAAAATTATTATCTTATTTAAATCACATCATCTTATTTAAGTCATATCACCTCTCTACCATATCACTTCAAACTTAATTCATATTTTATAAAAAATCAAAAAGCGCACTTATTTACGACATTCCAAACAACCCCTAAATAGGAGGACATTGTTTGGGTCTGTAAGACTCATCACAGGTCCTATTTCGATAATTCTTACCGTTCATTTTGTCTGATATTTCGTTTATTTCATTCACACAAAATTAAGTCGATCCGATAATTGTAATTTGTTCAATTTTTCACTAAAAAAATAGACAACAATTGTGTTTCAAAAATAAATCATACATTTGTTCAATCACAAACGCAATAAATTAAACAAGTTACAGTTATTTGATCGACCTAATTTTTTGTGCTGATGAAATACATGAAGTGCTCAATAAAATTAACGGTTTGGATTATTGAAACGAGATCTGTGATGAATTCCACGAGCCCAAACAATGCTCTCCAATCCAAAATCTGGACTGGAGGGATCTGAAATTTCGATGCAGTGTTGATTTTGATTAAATATATATATAGATAATAAATTTTATATGTATTATAATAATTAAAAGTATAAAAATTTTCATCAATCCATAATTACTTTTTAACAGCACTGATTAATAATTTTCCCTTATAATTCTATGAGTTTGGCTATTTTAAGATAGATATATTTTACACCTTATGCTTTATATCAAGAGAGTGTAAATGAGTCTACTTTTTATTTTTTACAAAAATATATACAAAGAAATAGAGAGGTGATGTAATCTAAAAAAAGATAAAAAGATTTAAAAAAAAAGAGTACATTTTTGTAGGGGATGCCAAATAGTGCCTAAATTTCATTTTGGTTTTTTTTTTTAAATTATAGCAGCTAATTTCTTATATTTCAATCAAGTTGCAATATGACGCTTCTGTTTAACAAAAAATTTTATTTTATATTTTATTTAAGACAAAAAAAAAATATTTCTTTAAAATCTTTTATCTTTCTTTTTTCCTTACATATTTTTTGAACTCACTCCCATCGATCACCCATTCCCTACTTTAGCTTTATGCTTTTCTCAACGTCACCACCATTTTGGATGCCGCTCACCCTTTTTCTACCACCTCCATCCCTTCCTTACCTACTCACCACCACCATCACCAACCTACCGTCTCCTGCCAACCCACTCTTTCCCACTATATAATGCTAATGCAACCATGGAATGGAAGCAGTGAGCAGTGGTGATGAATTTAGAAAATATAGTAAAAAGAAAATATTGTGAAACAACAGAAAATAAGTAAAAAGGAGAAGAAATTTATATCTCTATCATTAAAAATATCTCATATGAGAGTTACATAACAATTTTCGTTAGATAATTTAATGCTAAACTAAAATAACAATGCAACTTGAAAAGTACTTGAACTTTTTTTTATCACAGTGAAATTTTATATAAAATGCACAAGTGAAAGGTAAAATTTCTCTTAATTTTCTTTAAGATAATATCAAACTAACGGATGCAACACATTACAATTTGATTGAAAATAAAAAAGATGGACTATTACAATTGAAAAACAATAGACTAAAGTAAAATTCGAAGCAAAACACAAATGTGCAAAGTACAATTTATCCTTTTTATTATTTATATCATTGACCCATATATGTTCTTGAAATATGAAGACTTGGAGAAGAATTTTATTATTTATATCGTCAACAGGTACTATTTTTGAAATATGAAGACTTGAAGAGAGACCCAAGAGGAGAAGTGAAAAAGTTGGCTTCCTTCCTCGGCCGGCCCTTGGCCGATGATGGCGAGGCCGAGAAGATTGTGCGACGGTGTAGCATAGAGAGGTTGAAGAACTTGGAAGTGAACAGAGATGGTGTGGATCCATGGTCTGGTTTTCCCAAGAGCTCTTACTTTAGGCTTGGTATTGTAGGAGATTGGAAGAATAAGCTATCAACAGAGATGAAAGATAAACTTGATGAAATCACACGTGTGAAGTTTGAAGGGTCTGGTCTTTCTATTTAACTCTCATTTTGTGTCTTTTTGTGTTCTTCATCGTCTCTCAATCATCCTTGTGCTTGAATAATTGGTTGCTTAGCACCATCCCAAGTAGATAATGTGAATTTCTCAGTTCACATTTTAATGAACTTCATTTTAGTACGTGGTCAAGGGTTTGAATCTTTTTACTCTCCAATAATTGGTTTTTTAGAACCAACCAAAGTGGATGATGTGAATTTCTCAATTCACAAATGAACTGTAGGGTTTGAATCTTTTTATTGTGGTATGTGCTTTATTCTACTGTATTTGCTTGACATTTTTCTCTCGTTTTAAGAATTTCTCTGTAATAATAATTTGTAATATTTAATCTTTATTACGATTGTGATTCATTAACAATGCTCAAGTTCTAATCTTTTTACTAAGGGCGTGTTTTACTTTACTTGTGTTTGTTTGTGATTTTTCTCTTTGAGAATTTCTCTGTAATTATAGTATGTTATATTTGATCTTTATTACGATTGTGTGATTCATTAGAGCAAGTGATCAAGGTTCATTTTATTTTTTTTTACTGAGAATATTGTTAATAAATAGCACAATCAGGTAGGAATCCTCTGCGGCGATTAGGGGTGTAAATTTGCCCCGGCCTAGCCCACCCGAGCCTTGGCCGGCCCATGTCGATTTATTAAGATTTCATTATTTCAAAAGGGGAGATCCAACCAGCATTAAGATTTATAATTTAAAAAATGTCACATATCACATCATTTTACTGAAAATGTCATTTTTTTTTTTATCTGTACAAAAAATTTTAATGATGAAAATTATTAAAAAAAACATAATACATCAAAGAAGTAGAGAGCAAAATACATCAAAATAAGATAGATCGATCCCAATAAAATTGACATCGGAAAACAAGTTCAACCATATACAAAGCAAACATGAAAAATTAATGAGAAACCTACCCAAAAACTGACCCACTAATTAGCACAGTTGTATATGCAAATCCACTGAGCACTTCTTCACGATGTTTCCACTATAATTTTTATTTTTTTATTTTTTATGAACAAATGTTTCCACTATAATTGGGCAAAAGCAAAACATGCTAACCCACCGAAGCATAAAAAAAATAAAAATAAAAAAACCATTGTCCAGACCTCTAGAGCTCAAAACAGAGGCTCCATCCACTAAACTTCCTTCAATAAAACATTTCCCCAAGCCCCTCTTCATCCCAAACAGAGAGAAGACCACAGAATAGACCTTCCAATTCAACCCATGAAAATGTCATTTTGGCGTCTTTTGACAAAGAGATTAAAAGTAATTTTTTAAGTCATATTATCTCTTTATTTTTTACACGTTTTTTAAAAAGATGTAAAAAAAAAAAAAAAAAAGGCTATAAATCTAACTTTTAACATACTTTTCAAAACAACCCTTTCTTTTTGCAGGTTTGCAGAAAAAATGGAAACTTTGATGTGTCAAACATGGCCTCTCCACGGCTGTTCCGAACCCACATATCATACTCTCTGTCACCACAATCGATCAAGACTTCAAGCTGCAAGATTGTGTATATAACTAGAGATCCTAAGGACGTGTTTGTGTCGCTGTGGCACTTCATGAATACCAAGATACAGCCCGAGCAAGGCCCATTTCCATTCGACAAAGCCTTCGAGAGATTCTGCAATGGTGTTCATCTCTTTGGACCTTTCCATGAACATGTTCTTAATTCAATTCTGGAATGAGAGCTTGAAGAGGCCTCAAAAGGTTACCCACCCATCAACTCATCTCAAATTTCGAAGAAAAAAAAATTAGAGGTAATTTTATGGGTAAATTTGTTCCCTTAGTTTGTTTCGGAAAATTTTTACTTAGGTTCTATAATTTTAATTTTATATTTTTATTTATGTTTCGAAAATTGACACGTGAACATCTTCCATTTGCACTTTTAATGGATTTTAACAAAGGGACTAAACAAAAATGTTAGTTTAAGGTTAAAATTGATACAATTAAAATTATGAATATCATAGTAAAATTTTACCTAAATTACAAGGACTAATATAATTTACCCTAATTTTATTATTGCAATTGGCTTGTAGCGGACTAGATGGGTCCAGTTTGAGTATGTAGGCCCAACAGCTAACAGTTTGGATCGTTGAAAACTGAACTTCTTAACGTTACCCTTTGGGTTCTTTAAGAATGTCAAAGCCTTCTTGTCTTCCTGGATGTGTATTAGGGAAGAAATAAAAAAGGAGTGGTGGTGGGCTTACGATAATGACCTAGATGGATCAAAGAGAAACAGAGTTTTTTTTATTATTTATAACAAAGTTAGTCTATCATTTAAAATGTTTACTAATGCTGTGTTTGATTGGTAGATTTGGAAAGAGATTTGGAAAGGGAAAAAGAAAAGTAGGTAAAATGTGAATAAAATATGCCTATATTTTACTTAATTTCATAAATTTTTTCTTTTTTCCTTTTTAAATTCCTACCCAAATCTCTCAATCAAACACAACGTAACAGAACAATTGAGCCTATGAGACCATTACGAGTGTCATTCTAATAATTTGATCCATGCATTTTGTAGGTCTTTATAAATAAATTGTACATAAAAATTTTAGGTTGATCCAATGATTATAGCCATATTATTACATTTTTCTTCAAAAATATAAATTTTCTATTTTTAAAATTATTCTTACCACATTTTTAGGGGTAAATTCCGCTGATAGTTCCTATAGTTGTCCATTGTGTCATTTTGGTCTTTGGAATTTTAATTAGTCTCTACGTTATTTATTTATTTATTTTTTTGATCGGCAAAAAGAAACTTTATTGAATAAGAATCAAGGATAAAATATTACATCATACATCTCTACGTTAAATTATTACCCACTGACAATGTTCTTGAAATATGAAGACTTGAAGAGAGACCCGAAAAGAGAAGTGAAGAAGCTAGTTTCATTTCTTAGCCGACCTTTGGCCGACGGTGGAGAGGCCGACGAGATTGTACGGCGATGCAACATAGAGAGGCTGAAGAGCTTGAAAGTTAACAAAAATGGTGTGGATCCATAGTCTGGCTTTACCAAGGCCTCTTACTTTAGGCTTGGTCTTGTGAGAGATTAGAAGAACAAACTATCACCCGAGATAAAAGACAAGCTTGATGAAATTACACACATGAAATTCCAAGGGTTTGGACTTTCTGTGTAACTCTCATTTTATGTTTTGTGCTTGATGTATCAGTATCGACAATACAATCATACATATTAATTGTTATCAAACAGTTTGGATTGATGTTTCCGATATATATGGCTTATATTGAAAGCCCTCGTAGGACCAACCTAGTCACTAATGTTGTGAAATTCTCATTCCCATTTTAATAAACTAGTGTCAAAACACCTCATTTCAATGTGGGGTCAGGGTTTGAATCTATTTATTTTTGTGTGTATTTTGAGCTAATTAAAAATATAGGATTTAAAATGACACAATATATATATATATATAATATAAGGATTAACAATATAATTCACCTTTTATAAAATATAAAAAAGAATTATTTTGCAGAGATCTCCACTACCATAGAAAATATAAAAGACTATAAATATATTTTATTATAGATCAAATTACCCCTTTCGCCAATTCTTTCTATTTTAAAAAAAATATATTTTCATGATGGAGTTTGTTTTTTTTTTTAAATATTTTTTATTATAAAAGTAAATGTCCTTTATTTTTAAATGACAACTCGTGACTTTTTTTTTAATTGTTAAATACCTTTTTATTTTCAATTATAATTAAAATATATGATATAAACAAAATGAATTTAAAAATTATAACAAATATAAAAAATTTCCTAAGATCAATCAACAAAGGAATATGAATTTATATAAAAGAAAATGCTATAACATCGTCATTCCATTTTGGTAGGAAAAAAAAAGAAAAAAAAAAGAGAGGGAGTGAAAAAAAAAAAAAAAAAAGTCCAATTTTTTTAGGAAAATTAGTCTAAAGTCCATCTCCCATTTTTAATAATAGAATAAATCCACAATATTATTTTATGATGTCTAAAGTCCCTCAACTCCCACACCCATATATCACATAGAAATTTGACTATCTAAAATCAACCGTCATCTCTCTCTCTCTCTCTCTCTCTCTAAACTCTCTCGGCATACTCAGTTCATCAGATCGTCCACATTCTTCTTCATCCCCTTCTGGTATGTGCCTCCTCCTCCTCCTCCTCCTCCTCTCTCTCTCTCTATATATATATATATATGTATCTCTGCATTTCATCTTTAGTGGAAATGGTCCTACATCTAATTTCAAGAGCTTGCAAAAAAGTGATCCTAGTGCTCAAGTTGTGGAAGCAAACAAAGAAAGCGGATTTCTGGGATTCAGAGAGAAAATAGCGAACCCCATTGATGGAGCCATCATACTTTCCATCGCCATTGTCCCAATCGTCGCTGAAATGGCTCCTTACAGCTCAGCCCCGGCCACCGTCGGTATGTGTCGCCGCCGTCTCGACTCCTTCTCCTCCTCTAGATTCGGCGGTGGCAACGGCACCAGAAGCAACGTCCTTTGGTTCTACAATGTCTTCAAGTTCAAAAGAAAAATTAGTTACTTCTATCTCCTCATTATTGATAAATGTATATATATATATGATGCATACATATATACATATATATACATACAGAGAACCCTTGAATTTCTTTTGACATTGTACAATGAGGAGATAGAACTGACAGAGAAATTTTCTCTGAATCTAGAGAAATGTGCTAACAGAGAAATTGTATACAATGTTTCCTACAAATGTTGACAATGTTTTCTCTGGATATATATATATATATATACAATGTCAACACTGTATATATACAATGTCAGCACATATATATATCTAGCATTGAATATAACGTCTTCAGGTTCAAAATTTCTCTAAATCCAGTGTTGAATATAACGTCTTTTGACTTTTTGGGTTTCACAGAATTGGAGTTGTTTCTGGAAAAGCAATATTTGGACCCTCACTTGAAGAATATTGGAAAAAGAAGCTTGAGGAAGAGGCAGCAACATAAAGGAAACTGACGCAAGCTCCACTTAAAAATAGATTTTGTCCGACGAATTCCTCAAAACATATGTTTGTTTCGGGAGAAGTGGGTGACTTAACAGGATTATACATTTGTTTACTCGAGTTTGTACTCCAAGGAAGGTTGTACTGTCAATATGTAAGTCTGGATTTTCACACTGTGAAGTTGTAGCGAATTGGCTGCAATTTTGTCTTCGGCTAACATCAGTGAAGGGATAAAATGAACCAAATCTGATTGTTCCCGGGTGAAGTATGTAGGAACGTCCAAAGGCATAGTGTTTCTGGAACTTGCTAACATTGTTAGTATAATGCTTTCAAGTTGAATTTAGCACCTTCTTTTTTATTACTTGCACCTTTTTTTATTACTTTCAGGTTCAAAATTTCTCTGAATCCAGAGAAATGTATTGACAGTGTTAAATACAATGTTTCCTACAAACTAGAGAAATTTTGTGGTGATAGTGTTGACAGTGTTGAATTTCTCTAGATTCCTAGAATTTCTTTGGATTTGGCCACTTTTCTCTAGATTTGGCAATTTTATTTGGATTACCCTTGAATTTTCTCTAAATTTGACAATTTTCTCTGAATTTGGCAATTTTCTCTGGGTTAGAGTGTGATTTTCTTTGAGTTTAAGTGAATTTCTCTAGGTTTGCAAGGGATTTTCTCTGGGTTTGAGTTCTAGAATTTTCTTTCACTGCAACAAGGGCTTTGCTCTCAACTTCTAAAGGATCAGTTTTACAGGATTTCCATGAAAGAAGAGCTCTCAAGGTATTGTGATTATCTAACTGAATCCCACTTATCCTCTTGCTATTACCCAGTTATGTCTTTAATTTTCTTTCAATGGACTGTTTGGCTTTTGAGAAAATCATAATTTCTCTGGTAAGAGAATTTCTCTGGGAACAAAATTTCTTTAGGATGGATCTAGAATTTCTCTAGGAAGAGCTGGGATCGAATTTTCTCTGGATTGATATTGAGGGACCTTAGACATAATGAAAATATTAGATGTCCTTTATGCTATAAAATCTTAATGCTAGGGATCCTAAAAAAAATCTCCAAATTTTTTTGTCTTTAGTGATTTTTTTTTTGAAAATTTTTTACTTTTCCGATCCATCTTGTTGAGGCGAATTTAAAAAGCATATTTTTTGAAAAATTCCAAAAACAAATCACTAAAATGAAAAATAAGCCAAAAAAGATTGCTTATTTTGGCTTATTTTTGTCTTTTTTGGATTTTTTTTTAAAATTATAATTTTCCGATTCGTCTTGTCGAGCTGAATTTAGAAACCTAATTTTTTTTAAAAAAATTAAAAAAAATTCACTAAAGACGAAAATAAGCCAAAAAAATAAATAATTAAAAGGCAAAGAAATGGGAATGGCTTTTTTTTTATAAAAAAAATCAAAAAAATAGTTTTCTAAATTCAGTTTGACAAAACGAACTAGAAAATTATAATTTTTTTAAAAAATATTCAAAAAAAATTCAGAACATACTAAAATAAGCCAACATAAGCAATCTTTTTTGACTATTTTTGTCTTCAATTATTTTTTTTTTTTTGAAATTTTCCAAAAAAATTAGATTTGTTTGTACAAGACTAACTGGAAAAGTAAAAAACTTGGACATAATTTTGAGAAAAAAAAAATACTAAGGACAAAAAAAAATCCAAAAAAAGAGGTGGCTTTCTGTTTTGACAACTAGATTAAAAGCCAACTTGTTAACTTTTTGGATTTTTTGAGTCGCATCACCTATCTATTTTTTTATACATTTTTTTAAAAAAAAATTTAAAAACAAAAAGTTAAAAGGACAACTTTCAACCTACTTTCCAAAATAGGTCTTTTGATATTTCAATATACTTTTTGATATATTTTTCACATATATAAATATTATATATATATATCAAAATTAGACCGACTTACAGACTATCTTCAGCATTTTTCTTGATATATTGCTTTAGTATCTTTTATCGATGGTATGTTGTATTTAAATATTATTATTATAATTATAATTTATTAAATTTTATTATAATGTCTTATATGAATTCAATCACAAAATATAAATGAAAAATTATATAATCTCGCACTGTATGATTATTTTTCTATTGTAATCAAAACAAAACGAAACTCATCACCCATAAAAAATATTTATTTTTTTAAATATATATTATAGCATCTAACGGTTTATAATTTTTTAATTCATTTTATTTACATCATATAATTTAATTGTGATTGAAAATAAGAGGCATTAAATAATTTTAAAAAAACAACGAAATGTCATTTGAAAATAAACGACATTTTTGATGTTGTCGTTTACGTACCAAAATATTCTATTTAAAACCAAATAATAACCACTACTCCAAAGTATAGTTGTTAAGATTAAGTATCGATTCTTAGGAACTAATCTAGTTGCGTTGATTCAAAAATAATAATTAAAAGAATTTGAAAAGATTGGTTTTGAAAATAATAACACTAAAACTAATTAAGATAATAAAACATAAAACAAATAAAATAAAGGGGATTTTTTTTTCAAGTCCCTAGTTTAAAGATTTTATAGCATAAAGGACATTCAATATTTTAATAATGTCCAAGGTCCCTCAAGTTAATTCAAAGAAAATTTATGTCACAGAGAAAATTAGTCCAGAGAAATTTTAAATTTCTCTGACCTTTCCTAAACTTCCCACTGTAAATTTCTTTACCCTCCTCTTCTCCAAATTTCTTTGCCTTCCATATACTTCCCACTCTCCCAGAAAATTTCTCTGCCTTTCCACAAAATTACATCTACAGAGAAATTTTAAATTTCTCTGCCCTTCCTACCTCTCCTAGACTCAACATTCCAGAGAAATTTGAAAATTTCTCTGACTTCACTGGCCTTCCCACAAAATTACCTCTCCAGAGAAATTTTAAATTTCTCTGGCCTCCCTAGCCTTTCATGGACTCTCCAGAGAAATTTCAAATTTCTCTGCGTTCCATATACTTCTCATATACTTCCCACTCTCTAAAGAAATTTTTCTGCCTTTCCACAACATTACCTCTGCAAAGAAATTTTGAAATTTCTCTAGCCTGTCTGCCTTTCTTGGACTCTAAGCTATTTTTTATTTGCCTCTCTTCTTGGACTATCATACTCATGAGAAAGAAAGGGACATACAAGAAAGAGATGAATTGAATAAGCCTAGGAAATTATGAATCAAATCAACCATTAGAAAGTAAATGTCGCAGCAGATTATGAAGGCCAGACCTCACTAGACCTGGGAAGAAACACGTTCTCTAGCGACAAATATCCTTCTGCCTGTATGTGTGTTTGTGTGTGTGTGTATAGAGAGAGAGAGATAAGAATGGAAAATGAGAAATTCAGAGCATGAACTAATTTTGAAGACAATAACAAAGTGATATAAGTAAAAACTAACTTTATGGATAACAATTCAATGGCATTTTGAACAAGGGACCCATGGCCACTAAGAGAGAGTAGTGGAGTTAAATCTTTTCCATTAAGTCACTCGACAAAAGGGTACCATCCCATGTCAAGATATCAATCTTTGCTCCATTCGAGACCATTACAGCGGAGACGGAATTAGCAATTGTGACCTCGCGGTTCTCGAGGACTTAGAGGGAGTCCTTGGTTTGAGAGTCGAGAGTTCTGATCTTGTTCATTAGAGCCTCGGACTACTTCAGGAGGTTTTGCTCGAGAGAAGAGAGAGATAGAGAAAGATTCGGTAATGAAGAAGTTGGCAAAGAGAGAAGTCAAATTTCTCTGTGTGGGGTTGAAGGACCTTAGACATTATACAATAATATTGTGGATCTTTTCCATTACTAAAAATGGGAGAGAGACCTTAGACTAATTTTCCTTACAATAAAATAAAAAAATTCTCAAGATTTTGAATCCACCACTAACCTTATAATCAGGGGTTATTGTACTAGTTTTTAGAAAATCATTAATTTGAATAATATGATGTATTTTGATTAGAAATATGTCGTCAAGAGAATTTGTATGTTAAAACCCGAAAGTATGACTCATCTTCGCATAGCACGAATCGTCACCACTAAATTACATTAAACAACGGTTGATACACAACCCGTCTTATTAAGTATAACTCATCTAACAACTTTAATACAAAACAATAAAAACAATTGTATAACATGATTTGAATAAAACATTTATTGCACAAAAAGATCTGAAAGTTATACAATTTATCCAAATTAAATCAAAACTAAAAATACTAAATATAACTCACCCCAATTACTTGATCAGTATTTCATCTCAACCTTAAGACAGACAAGTTAGTTCAACATACTCATAGAACTACCACACTCTAATATGTACAAATTAAATTTCCCCACTTTCCCTTCCTTTCTATTTTTCTTTCTCCTTTCCTTTTCATTTTCCTTGAGAGCCTTGAGAGCCCTGCTCTCCTCCCTTCCTTTTGTTCCAGCTTAGCCTCTTTTATAGAGAAAGACCTGCAAAAGATGGTAAATAAATAAATAATAAATATAATATAATATAATATAATATAATATAATATTATAAAATATCTATATATATAAGAATCATTTAACTGCTTAAGATCTGTCTTTTCTTTCTAATTTTGTCCTTTTATTTTGAATAATTTATTAATTGTAGCCTATGTTGAGTGAAGGTTTTTTCGTAATTACACAAACAATCTTAATCAATTATGCAACATGATTTTTTTCGTAATTACGCAAATATTCTTAGTCAATTATGAAGCAGGTTTTTTTTGTAATTACACAAACATTCTTAGTCAAATATAAAACATAAATATTTCAGGTTTTATCAAATTACAAATACACCCATGCAATGATAAATTACAACTATCGTTTGTTATAAATTTTAATTTAACATAATACTTAGAGAAAAAAAAAAAAAACTATTCTCCCATGCAATGATAAATTATCAAAATTATTTATTAAAAAATATTTCTCATATCATTAAAAACTATTAATTAAATTAATGATTTATTTATTAGCAAAATGGTTAACTGCAAAATATTTTTTATATCATTAAAAATTGTTCATTTGTATATATATATATATGTATTTTTCTGCTTCTTTATTAGTTCAGTGAATTATCTTAGTAATTTTTTTAGATAAGAAAATTATTTTAGTATTTGTTTTATATTTATCTATTGAGAAAAGCTACACAGCATAATTGTTTTTATTTTTTATTTTTTTATAAATTCGAAATAAATGTTAGAGACTCATAAATTCACTCAAAATGATATAGTAATAGAATTGGAGTTTACATCATTAGGTATATAACAAATCAAAAATTGATACATATTATGCCATATAATTCTTTTATATATCTAATGATTTATTCTATTCAATTTCATAGAACAATATTTTAATTTTTACAAAATTATCAAAATATAAAACTTAAATAGACTGTAATAATAGCACATGCCTTGCACGAGCCTCTTTAAACTAGTATATATATATATATCTAAGAAGCTCTCACCTGCTTGAGGCTTATCTTTTTTTTTCTTCATGTTTTACCCCTTAAATTTATAGACACCTCCTATGATGATATTGACTAAAAGAATCCCAAAATAGGATTATATTGCGGGTGTTTGGGAAGTAACTATTTAATAGGCTATTTTAGTTTTTGACTATTTTTAGTAGGTTAAAATTTTTGTGTTTGGGAAGATGATTAGATTTTTTTGTAGTTGAATGTGATATTTGTAAGAGAAAAAGTGAAATAATTATGAATTTGATGTAACATTTTGTTTTATTAACTATTTTAATATATTTTGTCTTTTTATAAATTTTAGCCTAAATTAGGCTAAAATTTCACTTCCCAAACTGCCCCATTATATCACACAAAAAGCGGATGCATACACAGTCCACTCGCATAAAAAATAGAAGCACACATGGTCTAATAAATTGTTTATTTTGGAATTAATGATTCACACTGAATCAATGTTGTCCTACGTTGAGAGTTTGCATAAATGATCTTTTGTATATAAGACACCACTAGTGTACGGGGAGCAAATATTCCGCAGACCCGTATCCTTTCTTCAAGTTCCGTCTCTGTCCGACCACCTGAAAGCACAACGGCGGTGAGCTACCCGGCGGTGTGTGGCCGGAAAACCCCTCCGACGATCAAGTTAGAACACACACCTGGGATAAGGAGAGAGGGAGGAGAGAATTCGGGTGTAAGGATTTCTTACAAGGATGTTCGTCTGTCCGCGCATGGGGGGCGCAGACATGCTTATATACCCTCTGCGCCCCATATCCACTCCCAGTCATCTCCTGACGCGTGGCTCTGCTATCCCATCTGTCAGCGTAAACCTTGCTGAACATCACCTAATCTCAACTGCTAGCCTTCTCTGTTGAAGCTCGGCAGCCGAGCTGCTCTATCCACGGCCGGACTGCGCTTTACCCACACACTTCACTAGCTTCGCTCAGGGAACCGGGCTAGGTAGCACCTCGGCATAGCCGAGCCTGAGAAGCCTCGTGAACGCCTACAGTCGGCCTTCCTGCCGAGCAAACGGGTATCTCGGCTGGTCATTCAACTCAACTGTGATTGTCCTTTTTGCCGAGCAGTCAAGTACCTCGGTTGATGACGCCCTTCGAGGCGCGATCCAACCTGACCGGCTGCGCCTATGCCATACACGTAGCTCGGTCTAACCGAGCGTTGCCTTAACCGAGCAACTTATAACTGGACTGGGCGGCGCATACTTAGCCCAACACCTGCCCAGCCCAGGACCTAGTAGCCCAATTCTGGGTGGACCATGGATCATTTCGGTTCCATGACCCACTTGGCTACCAATCTTCTCGGCCGTTATCTCGGCCCAATTTCAGGTCATAAATCACCCTCTCAATTGCCCCTTAATTCCGTCCGCGAAAGCGTGACTGGGATTATTCACTTCTACCGAGATTATACCTCCTCGGTTGTTGGAGCGCGAAATGGTGACCGGGCTAGTTAGACATTCCTGTTTCAAGTCTAGCCCGGTTAACTCCTCGACTCCAGTCCGTCCCTTCGTTTTGCTCGGCTGACGCCTCACCTGCCCCACGTCTCTTCAACTCTGATGCCGTCATTAATGATGACAGGTGGCGCCCCCCCATTCGTCCTCGAGCGGTCAACCGCCGTCGAATGAAATTCGAATTTTGGCGGTTCTCAGCCTATATACAGGCCACAATCCCTTCTCATTCCTTCCTTACTGATCCCTTGCATACGAAGCTCTACAGAGCCCTTGCCTTTCCCTCTTTGTTGCTGATCTCAAGCTCAAAGGAGAGGAACTCATTGCCCCAGCCTGGTAAGTCCTTCAACTCCCCCTTTATGGTCATTTTCTCTGATATTTCACACATTAGGGTAGAAAAACGTAGTTTTTAGGGCTTGGGCACCAAATACCACCCAGAACCTTCAAACGTTCATGGTGTTCTTCATTTCCCTTGAAGAACACTGAAGAACTGGTGCGGACCGGGCTCCTGGTCTCCATTTGATCCAAAAAACTCTTAGAACCGAGCAAATAACATGTTTATCTCCAACCCAGCAAAAACCGAGGTAGCAAAAAGGACCTGGTCGCTCAACCGGGCTAATATCTGGTCCGCTTGGGCGACCGAGCTCCTTGCTAAGTTTTGACAACCGAGGTGGTTTGGCACTCTTTATAACCGAGCTAAAGTCAAGCTCAATTTGCGCGACCGCGCTCACACTCACCCTTGCCATCCTTTTCCTGCAGAGTCCAAGGGGACCTTGACCACATCTGAGGCTCTCAAGACCGAGCAACGTCCACCTTTAGCACAGTGCCAAACCACCCTGGTCGAGATAGACTAGCTCGGCCACATGGGAAATTTCGCTTTCTAGTGGACACTCCAGCCGCGCTGAATGCGTTTAGAGAGGAGTACGGCATCCCGGCCGACGTCCACTTAGAGCTGGCGGCCGAGAAGACAACACCCTGGGGCAGACTTGACCAATGCCCCTTCACCGTGCTGTCAATAGTAGAAGGAGGCCTTCGCTTCCCCGTCAATCCACTGATGACCGAGTTCCTGCGCCGGACCGGCCTAGCACCTACCCAAGTATCCACGAACACATACCGGATAATAAACGGCGTGCACGAAATAAACAACCGGCTAGGCATAAGCCTAGGCTTAGCCGAGATCCTTCGCCAATACACGTTAGGTCACACCGGCGACGATCTCGCCTACTATCTTAAAATTAGACCGGGCAGAGAGAAAATCGTGACCGGCACTCCAGATAAGGATCTTCACGACGACGATTTTTTCTGGGTGTCAGGCAATTACGAGACAGCCGAGGTGCCGGGCTGGATGATAAGCAAAAACTTTGGTAGATCATGTAAGCTGCGTAATTAGCTCGGTTGATTTACTTCATGTTTCAGTACTAATCATTTTCTCTTGTTCCTATTGTAGCAATCCAAGCCTTGCAAGCCAACTACCAATTCCCAACGTCGAGGCAATCAGGACTGCACTCCGCTAACCGCGACCGAGATTGCAACCAATTGCTCGGCTACACTCCCACATACAGATATTCCGCTCCCCGCCGGAGCAAGGTCACAGACTTCCTTCGCGCCCCATCACCTCCACCAGATCCAACCTTACCAGACATTCCACTTATCCGTCTGACCGAGGAGCAAGAGATGGCAAAAAGAAGCAGAATCAAGAACTTGCTCACCGCCACTTCCGCGCGAGATACCGAGCGTGGCCATCCGCTCTCCGGCCACCGGTCAAGCAAGCGACGCCGTGGTCGCTCTTGCCTCTCCAGCAGCCGGGCAACCCAGCAAACAACCAGCTCTACGCCGTGCTGGAAAAAGAGCTCGCGCAGACCCATCTGCCGAGCTGGTGGCCGAGCTCACAACCGAGCAACCAGCTGAAACAGTCAACCCAATACCTGCCTGGCGCCCACACTTGAAACACCGGGGTCAGGACATCCTGGCAAACGCTTCGATCAAGGCTGACAAGGAGCACTTGCTCGCCTTCGATCTCTCGAAGGCACTCCTGCTACCGAGCGACGTGGTCGGCAGCGACCACGTCCCAGACACTCGGTTGGTAAAATCATCGGTTAAGTCCATGGCCAGGGTAAGTCAATCTTCCTCCAGAATTTTCACAAGTGTTAGTCCGGTTCCTTCTCTAATCAACTTTGGTGTTTGTGCAGGCCATTCAAAAACAACACCTGGTTCTGGAGCGTATACACCGGCTGCGGCAGAAGGCGTCTGACAATGCCAGCCAAGTGCAAAGCCTCCAGACCGAGCTCGGCCGAGCAAAGTCCTCGTTGGAGATAGCAAATACTGATAACAACCGGCTGCTCGGTCAACTAGATGCGGCCGAGAAAAAACGAGACGAGCTCCAAGCCGAGCTGGACGCACTGAAGGAATCCCAGAAAAAGGACTGCGAGGATGCCAATAACGCCGGCTTCAATGAAGCTGAGGAAAATTACAAGAAGCAAATCTTCGCCTCGCAAGATATTTACTTCAAGGCAGGATGGAAGGCTGCCTGCCAGCAGCTCGGCCAAGGCCCTGATACTGATGTGTTTGCCACACCGCCGGCTGCCTTCCTACCGACATACCTCATTCCCTACGCCAATGACGTCTTCAGTGCATTGCAAGCCGAGGCCGAGGAAGGACTTGGAGAAGAGGGTGAAGGTGAGGAAGGTGCTGAAGGAGAGGACCAAACCGTACAAGAACAGCCGCGGCAGACTGAGACCGGAGCCCAGGGCCAGACCACCACGGTTAACCTGGAGACTGATGAAGAGTTCCCTGATCTCTCCCCCCTAGCTTAGGTTTCTTTTCTTGTTGTATGTTTGCCTTCCGCATTTCTGATGTAACCGGGCTCTGTCCCCACCTTTTGTATTGACTCACTATCAATGAAAAATGTGATATTTTTGCTAAGTGTTTGCACGGTTCTCATCAATTCCACTTTCATCAAGATATCTCAGCATAAATCATGAATTTGGGCACTGTGTCAACCGGAATACCCATAAATCGGAATACACATCTCGGTTGGTAATAAAAGGTGACAAACACCAACTCTTTAAGCCGGAACAAAACATCTCGGCAAGAAATATCTAAGTTGAACAAAACATCAACTTTTCTAACCGGAGTAAATCATCTCGGTAAGAAATATCTAAGTTGAACAAAACATCAACCTTTCTAACCGGAGTAAACCATCTCGGTAAGAAATATCTAAGTTGAACAAAACATCAACTTTTCTAACCGGAGTAAATCATCTCGGTAAGAAATATCTAAGTTGAACAAAACATCACTTTTCTAACCGGAGTAAATCATCTCGGTAAGAAAATATCTAAGTTGAACAAAACATCAACTTTTTCTAACCGGAGTAAATCATCTCGGTAAGAAATATCTAAGTTGAACTAAACATCAAACTCTTCCAACCGGAGCAAAACATCTCGGTTGGGCATTCAAGTTGAACAAAACACTTTTCTAGCCGAGCAAAACATCTCGGCAAGAAATATCTAAGTTGAACAAACATCAACTTTTCTACCGGAGTAAATCATCTCGGTTTTACATTAAAATAACAGTGCAAGTGCTAAAGCAAAATCACTTCGATATATTGACAAAAAGAATTACATTCTGAAGTGCAAGCCAAAAAATTCTTTGCACAAGAAAAGAAAGCAAAAGCTTAGAAATAATACAGTTTGAGGTTGGCCGCATTCCATGGCCGGGTATTGCTCTTCCCTCTAGATCCTCCAAGTGGTAAGCCCCCTTGCCCGCCAGACCGGTGATCTTGTAGGGTCCTTCCCAATTTGCCCCTAGTTGCCTTCACCTGGCACCAGGGTGTTGCCCATAACTTTCCTCAAAACCCAATCACCAACTTTGAACGGTCTGGGGTGCACCGTCTTGTTGTACTTCTTTGAGAGCTCTTGTTGGTAGGCGGCCACATGGATGAGGGCCTTCTCCCGACGCTCTTCCACTAGGTCCAGCTCCAAGGCAATAGCCTCGGCATTCAGTTCGGGCTCAAAACTCTCGCTTCTTAGGGTGGGCATGCCAACTTCCAAAGGTATGACCGCCTCCATGCCATAAGCCAAAGCAAATGGAGTTTCCCCGGTAGCTCGCCGCGGAGTTGTTCGGTATGCCCAAAGGACGCTGGGTAATTCTCAGCCCATTTTCCCTTTGCCTTCTCCAGCCTTTCTTCAACCCACCCATCTAGTATGTCTTGTTCGATGCCTCGGCTTGACCATTGGACTGCGGGTAAGCCGGAGTGGAGTTGTAGAATTCAATCTTCAAATCTTCACAAAAGCCTCTGAATAGGCGACCGTCAAACTGGGTGCCGTTGTCAGAGATCAAGATCTTGGGACGCCAAACGCGTGACCACGTTCTGCCAGACAAACCGCTTCACGTCTTTCTCTTTGATTGTTGCCAGGGGCTCAGCTTCAACCCATTTTGTGAAGTAATCTGTGGCCGCATGAAGAATTTCCGGTTGCCCGGTGCTGTTGGCAGTGGCCCCACTATATCTAGTCCCCACATGGCGAAGGGCCAAGGACTGGTGAGGGGAAGAAGTTCCCTGCTGGCTGATGGATCTGATGGCGAATTTCTGGCATTTTTCGCATTTACGAACGTACTTTTGTGCGTCGGCCTGCATGCACGGCCACCAGTATCCCTGCGAAATAGCTCGGTAGGCCAAGATGCCCCCTATGTGACTGCCACAAATGCCTTCGTGAATTTCGTACAAGAAGTCCCCACTGCTCGGGTGCACACACTTTAGATAAGGACCAGTGAAGGACTTTTTATACAACGCACCAGATGGAGAGAGCCAAAACCGCTCTGACTTCACCCGGACTTGTGTGCTTCCTTCTTGTCAGTTGGAAGTCCGGTCTCTAAGGAACAAGATTAAGGGTCCATCCAGGAAGGACCTAGCGCGGCGCAGAGACATCCGTCTGCGCGGCATCTTCAATGCTCCGGCGGAAGATAGTCAATTAACAGGGGGTTTGGAGACTTGCTATCTACCATCGAAGCGAGGCCGGCCAGTTCATCAGCTCGGCTGTTTTCTTCGCGGCCAATCTGTTGGACTCTAATTGCCTGAAACTGCTTGATGTGTTCCCTGACTAGAGCTTGGTACTTTGCCATTCTGTCGTCCTTTGCCTCGTAAATCCCAGAAACTTGGTTAACCACAAGCTGTGAATCACTGTACACCATTAGCTCGGCAGCCTTCATCTGAATAGCGCTCTTGAGTCCGGCCAGAAGGGCCTCGTACTCAGCCTCGTTGTTAGATGCAGGGAAGCCAAGGGTGATGGAATGTTCAATGGTTAAGCCATCCGGGGAGATAAGAACGATACCTAGTCCGGCACCGTGACGATTGGACGCTCCATCAACAAAAAGCTTCCACATTTCCCCCACAAAAAGCTTCCAACAGTCTGATGGGTCCTGGGAGTTGCGAAAAGTGATGGGATCGTGGTTGCCCGGCTGTCTGATTTCAAGTTCTGCGTTGACTGGTTGCACTCTAGCCCCCCTTGGTGATTCGGCACCGGACTCAGCAAGTTGGTCTAGAATGCTTAAGTCCGTAGGCGAATCACCAGGTCGTGGTACTATGACGGCCGCGGGCTCTGTGCTGTGTAATTCCATTACTTCCCCCTGGTGATGCGGTACCGGACAGAGTGGGTGGGACAACAACACCCGACTCGGTCGACGCGTCACCGGTTGATGGAATTGTAGAAGTTGAGGGCAGTTCGGTGAGGCGCGCAATTCCGCGTCGCCAACTCCACCAAATTTTTGTTCTCAGTCAGGTTTGCATTCTCCTCTTCATCCGCCGCGGCAATATCGACCGGGCATATCGGATGGGTACCTGGTGAGAATTCCGCAACGAAATCGGCCAGAGCCTGGGCCTTTATGGCTGTGCGCGGCTGGAACTTCACATCAAATTGTCCTAATTCAACCGCCCACTTGAGAATTCGGCCTGAAAAATCCGCCCGTTCAAACAAGGCCTTAAGGGGAAACTCGGTCAGTACGATAATGGTGTGGGCGTGAAAATAATGCGCCAACTTCCTAGAAGCCATCATCAATGCTAACGCAAGCCTTTCCAACGGCAAGTACCTTGTTTCTGCCGGCAGCAAGGTTTTACTGACATAAAAGATTGGGAGGTGCTTGATTCCTTCAGCCCGGACTAGCACCGCACTGACTGCATGCTGTGAGACAGCAAGGTAAAGATAGAGTTCTTCACCCGGCTTAGGTGTACCAACAGTGGTGGAGAAGACAGATATCCTTGAGCTCGGCCAAAGCTTGGTCACACTCCGCGTCCCATGAAAACTTGGACTTTAATGCCTGAAAGAAAGGGCGACAGCGATCTGATGACCGGCTTATAAATCGATTAAGCGCGGCGGCCATTCCGGCCAGATGCTGCACGTCCTTAGCTGAGCTGGGCGCTTCAATCCTGCACGGCTTGATCTGACTAGGGTCCGCTTCGATGCCTCGGTTCGTGACTAGGAATCCCAAAAATTTGCCGGACCCCACGCCAAAGGCACATTTTGACGCATTCAAGCGCAGCTTGTGCTTCTTTAGGATAGCAAACATCTCGGCTAGGTCGGACAAATGGTCTGCCTCATGTCGGCTTTTTACCACCATATCATCGATGTAAGCCTCCATTGTCCGGCCAAGCAAAGGAGCAAACATTTTGGTCACCATCCTCTGAAAGGTTGCCCCGGCGTTCTTCAAACCAAAAGGCATGACTCGGTAGCAGAAAAGTCCCCTTGGAGTCGTGAAAGAAGTGATCTCTCGGTCAGGCCCATGCATGGCGATCTGATGGTAGCCGCGGTAGGCATCCAAGAAGCTGAGCCTATTATGTCCAGCCGTCAAGTCCACAAGCTGGTCAATTCGCGGCAAGGGAAGCTATCTTTGGACAAGCTCGGTTGACTGTCTTGTAGTCGACACAAACTCGCCACTTTCCATTCTTCTTGGGCACCACTACTGTGTTCGAAATCCACCGAGGGTAGTGCACTTCCTGAATTGCTCGTGCCTCAAGCAGGTTCTTTACCTCTTCTGCAACTACCTCGGCGTGATGCAGCGCCGATCTCCTTGTTCGCTGAATGACCGGCTTTGCTCCGGGGAAGACGTTGAGGTGATGGCAGATAAAACTAGGATCGAGGCCGGCATGTCGTAAGGCGACCATGCGAAACTTCGATATTGGCCATCAAAAACTCAACCATTTCGGTCCTCTCCTGGGCAGTAAGGCTGGAACCGAGCAGGAAGAACTTATCCGGTTGTCCATGTCGATTCGCACCTCAACCAAGTCCTCCACAGCTTTGTCTTCTGCCTTGGTGCCCACATCCTCCAGAACTCCTCGGTCTTCCGGTCCTTCTATCATTTGCACGAAGCCTTTGGCAGCCCGGCTTCCGTTTACCCACGAAGCACTGTTTGGACATGACCTGATCCCCCCAGATTTCCTCGATTGCCCCCATAGCCGAGGGAATCTCATCACCTGGTGGTAGGTCGATGCTACAGCTTGCATGGCGTGAAGCCATCCCTTCCAAGGATGAGGTTGTAAGTCGAAGGTACATGTAACACCCAAAACTCCACCTGCTTGACGACGGATCCCGCTTTGACCGGCAGGATAATCTTCCCAAGGGCCACTCTGGCTGTGAGTTGAAACCACAAGTGGCGAAGTTGCCGGAGCCAAGTCTGTCTCTCGGAGCTTGAGTTGCTTGAACGCGTCATAATACATGATCTCGACCGAGCTTCCCTGATCGATCAAGATCCGTTTGACATCAAATTCCTTGACGCGAAGTGTCACTACTAGGGCATCGTTGTGCGGCGTCTGGATACGCTCTAGATCCCTTGAAGTGAAACTTATCACATCTTTCTCTTCGGTCTTCCCCCTCTTGATGGCGGGCTGTACCGACAAAACTTCCCTCATATGCTCTGCTTTCTTGATCATACCCCGGAGTTCGCAAACACGCTCCGGTTCCACTATGCCGTGGATGACATTAATACTCCTTGTGGCGGCGCATCTCGGTCATCCTGTCCCCTGGGATCAACCGGAGCCTGATTTGGCTTCACGCCGCCATCAATGTAAAGGTCTAGGTGCCCGGCTGCAACCAGCTCTTCCAAGTGTTGCCTCAAAGGCAGGCAATCTTCAGTCCGGTGACCTCTCTCCCGGTGGAATGTGCAACGATACCGCGGATTGTAGCCCTTCTGTCCATCGCCCAACTTAGCAGGGAACCGGACATACTCCTCGTCTCGGATCTCACTAAGTATGCGATAGATTGGAATCTTGAAGACCGTGGTGATGCCAGTCCTTGCCTTCAACCTTCTGTTGGCATCCGCTACGTCATCTCGGTTGTAATCATCCCGGTCGTTCCGACGTCCTCTACCCCGGTTCTTTCGATTCGAACCACGGTCTGATTCCTCTGTTCTGTCACTGGGGCGGCTGGACTCCTGCCCAACTGCGTGCACCTTGCCTGCTGCCTTCTTGTCTGTAGTTGCCGGAGTTGTCTTTACGATAGACGCCGACGCATCATCCTCAACGCGGATATGTTCATTGATGCGCTGCATGAGCTGACCCATGGTCGTCGGCTGATGCATGGTAAGCGAGTCCGCAGTCTATGTCCGACCGGGAGACCACGCTTGTACTGAGTGATTGCTAAATTGACCGGGCAATCCAAGATCTCATTGAAGGTCTCCCAATATCTGGAGTTGTATACCTTCAACGTATCGCTCGGTTCCATCTTGACACTCAGCAGGTGATCCACTTCCTTGGGTGTCTTGGTGTTGGTTTTGAAGCGCGTCACAAAGGCTTCGGCCAACTGATGCCACCTCTGCTCCCCTCCGGCAGCCTTTCGAACCACTTCAAACCCAGTTCGCCCAAACTTGACGGAAAGATGAGGCACATAAGAGCGTCATTCCGCCTATGTCCGGCCATGACCTGTCGAGTGGCTTACGTGCATGTAAGGATCCGTCTTTCCGTCGTACAATGTGAACTTCGGCTGGTGGAAGCCCGACGGAAGAGGTGTTGTCTCTATTTCCAGGGAAAGGGGTGGCGCACAACCTTGCCAAGTCGGAATCCACCAGGAACGGTGCTGCTTGGCGGGGCGGAGGCATTCCGACCTCCTCACTGGCGTGAACCCCATAGGATAACCGCTGGAACGCCGGTACCGTTGAGCCTCCCCGGCGAGCCCGCTCCTTTAAACTGCCCGCAAGTCTTCTGTGCAAGCGGAATAGGAATACCTCGACGTCGTCGCCGGACGTGAGGGTTGGTAAGTACTATCTTGCGCGCTGGACTTCTCCGCATGCACGCCGGAATCACCAACCTTGTAACTTCTGGTAATAGAAATGGACGGAGTTTGTCGCTGGCTCTGGCTGCCTGAACGGCAGGGTTGGGTGCGCTCACTGTGGTCACCCACTCCAGCTACACCCTTCCCTTTGACATGCCGCTTCAGCTCTTCCATCTCCGCCGCCATACGCCGGATGACGGCGTCCTGGTCCTTCAGCTTGTTTTCCAGGCGCCTGGCGTGTGAGTCTCTCGGCCGCCGATGTCCGTCCGGACTCCGTGAATGACCATGACTCCTCCCGCGCTTATCCCGCGCGTCTCCCGACTGTCCTCCTGGGTATGTTTCCAAGTTTCCCATCGGAGAGATGGTGGGAGGTCCCTCTCTGCGTCTGCCCGAATCCGGAGTGATTCCGTCGATGGTGGACACTGAATCTCCTCGTTGTTCGCCATCGAAGGCGGTCAGATGAGCTTCGGAAGACAAGGTTTTATCTGCAAGCTTCCCACAGACGGCGCCAATTGTACGGGGAGCAAATATTCCGGCGACCCGTACTCCTTTCTTCCAAGCTCCGTTTCTGTCCGACCACCTGAAAGCACAACGGCGGTGAGCTACCCGGCGGTGTGTGGCCGGAAAACCCCTCCGACGATCAAGTTAGCACACACCTTGGGATAAGGAGAGAGGGAGGAGAGAGTTCGGTGTAAGGATTTCTTACAAGAATGTTCGTCTGTCCGCGCATGGGGGGCAGACATGCTTATATACCCTCTGCGCCCCATATCCACTCCCAGTCATCTCCTGACGCGTGGCTCTGCTATCCCATCTGTCAGCGTAAACCTTGCTGAACATCACCTAATCTCAACTGCTAGCCTTCTCTGTTGAAGCTCGGCAGCCGAGCTGCTCTATCCACGGCCGGGCTGCGCTTTACCCAAACACTTCACTAGCTTCGCTCAGGGAACCGGGCTAGGTAGCACCTCGGCATAGCCGAGCCTGAGAAGCCTCGTGAACGCCTGCAGCCGGCCTTCCTGCCGAGCAAACGGGTATCTCGGCTGGTCATTCAACCCAACTGTGGTTGTCCTTTTTGCCGAGCAGGCAAGTACCTCGGTTGATGACGCCTTTCGGGGCGCGATCCAACCTGACCGGCTGCGCCTATGCCATACACGTAGCTCGGTCTAACCGAGCGTTGCCTTAACCGAGCAACTTATAACGGACTGGGCGGCGCATACTTAGCCCAACACCTGCCCAGCCCAGGACCTAGCAGCCCAATTCTGGGTGGACCGTGGATCATTTCGGTTCCATGACCCACTTGGCTACCAATCTTCTCGGCCGTTATCTCGGCCCAATTTCAGGTCATAAATCACCCTCTCAACTAGCTAGCTTTATTTTTTTATTTTTTTTTATTTATTTATTTATTTTTTGAACAATGTTGCTAAATAACTTGGCTTAAGTATTTTGGGTCATGTTCATAGGCCGATTTTCTTCAAGTTACTTGGGCCAATAGGCAGTGAGGCAGTCATATTCTATGAAATTCATTGCATCTTTCATAGAGGGGAACACCAATACATGGATATAATACACCTACCATTGTAACTATTGAAATTCCTCTTTCATGTTTGATCATCCATATAAAATTCAGTACCATTTCAAAAGCAAGATCATCAGTACTCCAACTTGAGACATAACACAAACATGTACTCTTCAAAATCACATCTCATGAAAAACCCAAAAGAACAAAACACACAAAAAGATATAATAAATTCTTAATTATTCCACATACAAGAAGCAATCAAAGAACAAAACTTCAAATCAAACAACCAAATTCAAATTATACCCGGATAGGGAATCTATCAAAATAACACATCAAACACTTAAAATTGAAGTGCAGGCATGAATTTAAGATCAAAGAAACAATGAAGGGTATGTAGAAGAACAGACCTTAACCTTCTTTTAAACAAAGAAATTGAGTGAAGCTACGAAACGCAAGGGCAAAATAGGCGTCGCAAACTGTAGCTCGACTTTTCGTGCTCCTTTCGGAGACGACTAGTCTACAGTTCGGACTCCCGTGGTTTTGAATCTGATCTCACAAGTGCAATGTGAAATAAATAAACACCAAAGAGTCCAAATCCAACAATTTTTTGGAAAATCGATTTTGAATCAAAATGCCAAAAATGGACTACTTTGCCAAATATAGAGTCGCCACCTAAATATTTTTGAAAAATTTAGGAAACCCATGACTCGTGCCAAAGGCCACGTGTCTGTCATCACCAAGATTGTCTCGGCTCAGGAACTTAGATACGAGATGGGAAGGTCATGAATTGAGCACGTCACTTGCCCGATCAAAGATCGGCCTCTACTAATCATGATCTGAATCTTATTTACATTATATGCTCTTGTTCCGGTTATTAGGCTAACATTACTATATGATGCGCATACAAGTATAGACTAATTTGCAAAACTTGGAACACTTGATCTCATGTTTGTTTTGAAAATTGTTTCGAATATGTACCACTTGAAAAAGTGATCGCATATGTACATTACTCAAATGATTCCAATTTAAGCAATTAGCCTTCATCCACAGGCATTCAAGCAGATATATCAATTAAGCACTTAGCCTCATGGAAAGCATGCTAAACATGGCAACAATCACATTCATGCATCATGCTAAAGCAAAAAAAGTGCTCACCTAGTACTCCGAGGTGAGCTAAAAAAAACAAAAGAGTTAGAAAACATGCATGCTCCTAACTAATGCAACATGACTGATGCAACACATGCGATATGTAACTAATAGGCTCGGCTACTAATTATTACATGTGAGTCAATTTGATAACATGCGGTTTAAGCACCTTTTCAAAGAAGTATTTAAACGACAATGCATTGTTAGAATGATGAACTAAGTCTCGATGCATGCAAGACAAGTGGATGCAAACATGGAGTATGCTAAAAGGAAAGTGATGTTCTAACCTAACCATCATATGCAAGTAAATAAAAGGAAGAAAGACGTGGGATTAGAAGACACACACATTATTACATTGCTTGCCCTCGCACATGAGGGTTTAAATGAATAACCTAGCTAATTAATTACCTAATTAACTAACTATTACAAACACAAATAAATAAATTAGCTAAGCTACTTAACTAATTATTACAATAACAAATTAATTAATTATTCTAGCTAATTAAATAAGTACAACACATAGTTATTCTAACTAATTAGTTACAAGCCCTTTACTCCAAGCATAATTACAATATCATCTTGACGGATCCTGAGAATCGAGGGACGGCTCAAGCATGGATGTGGATTTTCACCCGATAATGCTCTCCGTTTTGCTACCGGAATGCCTCTGTTGCACAGTCATAGTTAGAAAAATGCACTGTTTTCACCTTAGTTTTTGCTCTACTCTGCTGGAAAAAGGGCACTGTCTGCCTGGAAAAAGTGGCCAGCAACCCAGAAGTAGTGGCCGGCAGGCCACTAATAGTGGGTTGCCGTCCAGAAAAAGTGACCTGCCGGCCACTAATGTTGGTTTTGTCTTGCAGCAACAAAGGACAAACAGAGCACAAACTAGAGTATTCTCAGGAGATGTTTGTCCACCCTGCCTCTCTTGATCATCAAACAGGTCAAAAGAGGGGTAGGCTTGATTTGCAAATCATCAATCGGCATAATTTCATTGTGTGATGACTTATGAATCAAGGGACACAATTCAATAAATGCATAACAAAAGACCAACAAAACCTCCTCCCTATCATGGATTAATCAAGGGAAGTGGTTGACATTGATTCTTGAATCGTTTACATCACTAGCAAGTATGAAACGACTCAAGACTCAATGAGTTCAATTAACGTCCGATTGAACCCAAGTTGATTTTATTATCTTACATCATTTTTAGTCCCCAATTTTATTACTTCATTTTAATTACCATCCATTCCTTAATTCATGGAGTCCAAAAATGAGCTTTAAATTCACTAATGGAGAGAAGTACCAAACCAAATGTTGTTTTAGGCATAAGAGAAGTGTCATGCCGTTGGTAATGAACCCCCAAAGGGATTAAACTATTAAGCACAATACCTCTATCTCAAACTTAAACAAGCAAGTAGTTTGAAACAACTTTCAAAGCAAAGAAAAACCCAAGAAAGGAGGGAGGTTGTAGAGGTGATTAGAGATGAAAACAAGTATGGAAAGTAAGAAATAAACACTATCAACTCAAATAAGTTGGTCGCTAAGGCCTAAGCCACCAAACATATGAGGACCATTACACTACAAGCATGCTATACAAAGCTTAAATGTAATGAACAACTAAAAATAGTCCTAAAACAGTTAAAAACAGTGCTGGACTTAAGACGAAAATAGCTAAAACAACAAGCTATAACACGGACCAAGTTAAGCTAGTAAGCAAGCACAAGGAGGGGAGACTACCCCTTCCATTTAGCCTCTGAAAAAAACTCTGAGAATCAGTTGTAAAAATCTCAAAAAAAGATAATTGAAAGGTGGGAAATACAAGGGCAAAGGCCTAAGAAGTTAGGTGCAAAGAAGGGTGATCCATCCTCCACCTTTAATGGCCTTAAATCACAAGTTTCGGCCTAGAAATTCAGTGTAAAAACAGCCCAAAAAACAACCCAAAAATAGTAGAAAAAATGGCAAATAAAGAAGGGAAACAAGCTAAGAATTATACCTCTTGAAGAGAGATAACCTTTTTGAGTTGCAAACCAACAATTACACACCCTCAAGAGTTAAATGCAAGCTCAAAAATGCCTCAGCACAAATACCACAATGTTTGGGTTAGAGTGTATAGGCAAAGAGTAAAGAACTTGCAAGAGAGGGAAAGAAAAATTTTTGCTCCAAATTTTTCTAACCTTTAAAACAAGAGGGAAGATCATCTATATATAGAAAAACATGAGACCTCCTCGGAAATATCCATACAGACACGTATGGACTGGTGCATGCACCTGTGGAAACAGTTGGCAAAAATATCTGAAAAAACACACAAGTGGCCGACAGATCACTAATAGTGGACGACAGGTCACATTACTGGCCGGCAGTCTACAATAGTGGCTGGCAGTCCAACACTAGTGGGTTTGCAGGTCCTAGGATGTTTAGGCTTGAAAAACTGTTGTTTTGGTCCAAAAACAAGGCAAAAGGTTCACAGGCTTTTGAGGCTCAAAGCTGAAGCATTCTGCTGAGGACTTCGAGCATTTGACAAGCATATACAAATTCATCATTAGGTGCGCAATCGGTGGCACCCAAGTCGTAAGGGCGGTAAAAAATAAGGTGTCTACAGTTGCCTCTCTTTGACAGAACTCAAAGTTATGACATGACATGAGTGAATGTCAAAACCCGAAAATGACCCATTTTGACAAGGTCATAAAACTTAGGCAAACAATCAAGACATAAATAAAATTGGTTGAGCTCGCAAGCTGCCTACTTATCCCTTTGCAAAGAATCAAACCAACGTAGTTCGGGGGCAGGATGCAAATAATATGTATGAAAAATATTTGAAAGTTGGACTCATACGCTCCGCAAAGCCGGCTATTTTGAAAACTCATAATCATGCAAGATGATACAATAAGCAATAACAGATACAATAAGCAATAACAAGAAGACAACATATGAATAGGTTCCACGCGGGAAAAACTAAAAACGCACACTCTAACCATGCCGAGGGCATGAGAAGAGGAGAGAAAAACTGATCAGGGTCGCATTTCACATGTCCTAAGATAAAATCAAAACCGCTTAAGGTCACGTTTCACGCGTCTTGAGATAAATACTCTAGTCATGCTGAAGTCGTGAGAAGAGGAGAAAACCCGTTCAGGGTCGCATTTCACACGTCTTGAGATAAGAGAAAAACCACTCAGGGTCGCGTTTTATGCGTCCTGAGATAAAGAAAACCGCTCAGGGTCGCATCTCACATGTCTTGAGATACTCTAATCACGCTAAAATTGTAAGAAAAGGAGAAAAATAACTCTGGGTAGCATTTTACGCGTCCCGAGATAAGAGAAAAATTGCTCGGGGTCGCGTTTCATGCATCCCGAGATAAAATTCGTTCAAGGCCGCATTTCACACGTCCTGAGATAAGAGAAAAATCGCCTAGGGCTGCGTTTCACGAGTATTGAGATAAAGAAAACTGCTCAGGGTCACATTTCACACGTCCCGAGATAAAACCTACCCAGGGTCACGTTTCACGCATCCTGAGATACTCTAATCACACTGAAATCGTGAGAAGAGGAGAAAAATCGCTCGGGGTCGTGTTTTACGCGTCTCGAGATAAAATCCGCCCAGGGTCACGTTCACGCATCCTGAAATAAAGGGAAAAGGTACGAGACCGTACAATAAATACACAATGTAGTGAAAATGTGCAATAGATGCACAAAGTGAACAAGTGTGATAGATGCACAAAGTGAACATGTGCGATAGATGCACAAAATGAACAAATATGATAGATGCACAAAGTGAACATGTGCGATAGATACACAAAGTGAACAAGATTACAAATCAATATAGTGACAACGTATGCTCCATGCAAGATAGACAACCAATGTCTGATGTTAATTGCAAGCATGTTCTATGCAAGAAAAAAATGCACATTCTATGCAAAACTAAAAGCATATTCTATGCATGAATCGTAAATGATGCAGGACACGCGTGCATCATAAGTATATGTGAAAACGCATATTCTATCCAATAGAAGAGAACAAATATGTAATTTGATAGAACGAATAAAAATGATGTTTGGTGATAACCTCCGATTTACCCCTTGGAGACTTTGCAACATGCTCAAAAAGGATACACCTTGTTCATATTGGCAAATGGAGAATGTTTCCGTGTCAGAAAGCCATTTTAAGCTCCTGAGGAACCAATCTGAACCCAAAAGAGAACCTCACATACACTGCTAGGGAAAAGGAGGAACCAAACAGAATTGGGCCACAAATGAGGATTGTCAGCCACCTGCCAGCCACAAATGAAGCCTGCTAGCCACTAATGTAAAAATCAGGGCAGAATGGACATTTTGCCTCGGGTCTTTATATACACATCACCCTACTTCATTTTCTCACTCACCCAAGTCCGAAAACACTCCCTCTTTCTCTAGGTGGTTCCTCTCTCTAGATTTGTGCTTTATACACATTTTCCAATGCCCCACGCAAACTTTTTTCGTAAACCCTCCTTGATTCTCTGCACTTTGAACCAATCAGATTTTGTTTTCGTTGATCTTTTTGCATTTTCACCACTTCGAGCTTGTTTCCCTGGAGTTTCTCTCGAGTTTCGCAAACTTTCCCTGGTTTTAACTTTTTCTCCTATTTTCTCTCTCATAGGGTTGACTTTTTCCAAGTTTTTCTTATTTTCTCCACTTTTCTTCATTTTTCGCCCACTTTCCAGATGGTGGATGATATTCCACGTGACGATGCTCCTCTTGAGGTTTCACCTCCACTATCACCCTATATCGAGGTAGAGGAGCCAGTGATTGCCAAAGCCGGCGAGGCGGCAGAGGGCATTACGGCTAACCATGAGGCGGAGTTCGCTCCAAAGCTTGAGCCTGAGCCACTACCACTGAGGGTACGGCCCTTTGATCCCATGACTTATCACCCCCACACACACATGATACCACTTGGAGGCATCAGACGTTTTGATGATTTCATTGGTGGCGCGCCGGAGGATCTTCTATTGAGGGAGCCTCACTCCCACTTTTCTTATGGTGCTTCCGATGTACAAACTTTATTTTGCACACATTCCTGCCTTTCATTGGATTGTATTTCTTACATTTCCTTTCATCTGAATGCTCTTTGTCACTGTCTTTCATCTGATTCAGCCTTTGTTTGCCACAGGGGGACTCCCGCTCTCACAGGGGGTATGGGGCTGTGACAGCGAGAGACTGGTATTATGAGCTCCCGCCAGAGGTTCGCGACCTTGTCGACGAGGCTAGCTTTGGTCTATTTTGCACCGGACTCTCGTGATACCTAGCGAGCCGGGCTCTTCTTGGAGCGCTGGTGAAGAGGTGGTGGGACACCACCAACTCTTTCCACATCTCTTCTACTGGGGATATGATGATGACTCCCTTTGACTTTGCTATGATCACAGACTTTGGAGTAGGGGGTGATCTGATCTCCTTTGATATGGACATGGTCAAGTGGAAAGCAGGATGGATCCACCTGCTTAGAGCGTGCCCACCTCTATATAGGCCGGCGATGGTGAGATACAGCTGGTTCGCCAAGCACTTTCGTAGAAGCAAGCCCGAGACACTGGAGGAGGTAGAGTAATATATCAGGGGCTTCTTGATGTTCCTACTCGGTACCACCTTGTTTGAAAATAGGTGGAACACCGTAGGCTTGTACTTACTGAGTGCCCTTGTGACATTGCCTCGAGTTCAGTTCTACGACTGAGGTGGAGCTGGCCTCACTACACTCTATGGCTACATGAGCTCCACTTTCTGCATGAGGGGAGAGCGGGTTGAAGGCTATTAGAGAGCCTGGGAGATATGCACCACACCTTTCTACTTTTGTTGTGAAGCCCCTGAAAAATGTTTTCTCTTTAAAAACCCTAATGTTTAAATTATTTTCTTAAAGCCCTTAGTTACTTGAATTATTTCGAATCTTGTCGGTTAGCATTTTTTTATCAAAATCGAAATATCCTAGATGGATTAGGTTCCTTAGCCTAATTTAATTAAATTCTACATAAGTAAGGTTCCAATACATGAATTTAACTTCAAGCCCTCACTTCTTTATTTACATTCAAAATTTCCCCAAAACTAGTACATGTACCTTATACTATAAGTACCATTAATTAATTGAGATCTATATAAATATATACATTGAGGGATGTGCTCCTAGTACCTAGATTGATTAAAAAAAAACAATGGCCCCATCACCCTTCCCAATGGCCGGCCACCCTAGAGAGAAGTGAGAAGCCTATTTTCAAGATTTATAATCATGGTATTCTAGAAACCAAAAAAAAAACTATTCAACTAGGAATTAACTAGGTGTTGTCTAATCCCAAGGTTAAGCTCCCTAATCACTCCTAATTCATTGAACTTCCCAAGGTTAAGCTCCCTAATCACTCCTAATTCATTGAACTCCAAGTAAATCCTAGCTTGTCCATTCAATTCCAACTAGTGGGCTTCTATGTCATTTTACACCAAATTTGCCTATAAATATCACCACTCCCTAGCATGGCAAACACAAGCATCACACTCACACACACACTTTCGGCTAGAGGAGGGGAAGGAGAACAAGAGAGAAGTCTTGAGAGGAAGAGGAAGGGAGAAGAGAGCCATCTTGTTCAAAGCTTAGCAAGTAAGCCACAACACAACCTTCTCTTTCATTTTCCTTTTTCAAATACATGTTCTTAAGGGTTTTAAATATTTTTTACAGATGTGTCATTGATATATGTTAGTTAGCATGTTTTCATCATAAAAGAGACGAAAATTTGCCTTAGTGGATCCTTTTTCCCATAAATCTTCTTGTTTTGGGTATTGTACCTTAGAATCTATTTTTGCAGCCCACTTTCAAAATGTATAAAATTATTCTATACCTCTATTTTATGTCAAAATCTTCCTTAAGGAGTTAGCTTTCAACTAAAATTAGTTTCATGGAAAAACAGTGAGCGGTTTGCAAGAAAATCAAATTTTCGTAACGATCGACGAATCTGGACAACGCTGGAGTGTTTTCTAAATAACTTAAAATCTAGAAAAGCTATCCCATTTCTGAAATATATTCTGGAAACTAGATTAGATTCTCTACGAACCATAGGAAGGCTGAGTCCGGTAAAAATTCTAAAATAGCCCTTCTATTCTAATCCTTATGTGATATCGAATCTGGAAATTTTGTTATGCATAGGTGTTTTATGCTCTTGTGTTCATGAAAATATTTATTAGCGTATGATCATATCTTGGCATGATGTTGTACATATTATGGTTATGTTCTTATTCTCCTTCATCTTAATGATGCATGCTTATGTGGATATTATTATCTTGTTAAGATTGGTTTAACCTTGTTTTAAAACATTTAACTCAACGGAAAACTTAATTGGGATGGTATTGGGTTTTCAATCACTTGAGTAATGATGATAATGTGTGATGTATGGATCGTTGGGATGCGTTCCCTACTTGGAAGTTAAAGTTTTGCGCAAGTGGTTTTTGGAACCCTTGAACGGAGCGGTTGTATTCGGACCCTAGGTGGTTTGGTGTGAGGAGGGATTTGGGCAAGGCCCATTATTGCCGTCTCTTTTGAAGCCCTGCGGTTGGCGCTACGCGATATATAACCGATGGTAGGCATCCGAGGTTAGTTCTGCAACAAAGCAACAAAAGAGGGGGCATACCGAATAATCCGCGTCCGATTCTTTGTGGTTGGGAGGACGAAATCTCTTTGGGGGATTTCTAGTTTACTAACATCTAACTTAACCCTTTATTTATTTGAGTATCATGCTTTACTACTTGTTGTTATATTTGAGATTGTGTATTGGACTGGAAAAAAAAAGGGAACGGGGTGTATGTGTGTTTACTGGGCATTCAAAGCTCACAGCGTATCATGCCAGGTGACGAAGAGGAACTTATAGCTGGAGACGAAGAGCCTGAAACCTTTGAAGACTTTTGGCTATCTTAATAAAGTTAGAAATTTCCTTTTGATGTTTTGTAAGACTCTTGTGAAGATTTAAATTTTCTTGGGATGTAATGTAACGGAACAAGCTTTTGAATTAAGGATATTCGTGGTTGTTATGTATTTATATTCTACGTATATGTATGAACCTTATCGTTGCTTATGAGACCTTGTGTCAATACCTTTTAAGATCTGTCAAAAGGGTAGTGTGCTGCCTAAGAAAGCCGGACTTAGAAGGGAGGCTAATTTGACTCTTCCAGCGAACTGGGATCTTACTTGGTTATTGACCACAGGACTCATTCGTGATTCTTCTTTGACTACAACCAATAGTGTAGAATCGGGCGTCACAACTTGGTATCAGAGCCTAGGTTCAACCCTTAACCCGCATAACCCAATATGGGACTCTAGAAGCCCTTACCTCTTTATCACACTATTATATTTAAAGAAGACTAGAAAAAAAAAAAAAAAAAAAATTCCATCTTAGGATAACAGCAGGAGATTATCCAGGACGCGGCGTCAGTCTCGACTCGTGGGGTACTTTTCGTGTGCAAGGAAGGAGGGCCATGTCTGTTAGCCCCTGCTTTAGCCGCCAACGCTGTACAAGTGCCGCCGAGGAAATTATCAGAACCGAGATACGTAAGGTGGAAACGGAGCACTCCCGCTATATGAGGGAGCAGAAGAGGTCCCTGGTGCGGCGCCGCCTACAATTTTTGAGCCGGGCAGCGAAGAAGGCGGTCCAAATGGAGCAAGATGATCAGATGATGGACTCCTTGATACACCGGGCTTTGACCACCATAGCATACCACCGACCACCAACTTAGGCTGAAAGCTACGCATCCTGTTATCAGGGACCAGGCAACAATCAACCAATGAATATGGAGCAGCCACCAGAACAGTAAGGAGCAAACCTAGCCTACCCCTATAGAGGTGTCATCTGAACACAATTCCCCCTCACCAACGTACACCCCCCGCTCTCCGGACCAAGCCACTGACTCCGCTGATGAAGACCCAGAAGAAGACTTTGATTGGTCGGGAAATGAGAACTAGTTCGAGGAATAGTAAACTAGACTTTTGTAAGATCCGTTGTTAGGGATCCTTAGAATAAGATAGCCTGAACTTTGTAATGCGTAAATGCCCTTTGAATGTAACTCCGATTTAGGAGCCCTTTTGTAATGATGCCTATTATAAGATATGAATGATTTGTTGATCTATGTTGTTGACTGTTACTTGTTTTAGTACACCCTAAGGAAACTGGACCTTCATTTCAAATCTAAGTAGTAAGATTATCTAAAACTGGAAACCAACTCACCACGTGCCATGAACAGAATGGTGGACACGCGAGCTAATGGCTATATCGAAACCAGCAACAACGCACGGAACCGCCCCAAAAACCAACACAGACCCGTCCCCACAAGGGCTGACATTTCCAATAATTTGGGACATCAAATTTTGGAGGAATTAGGACAAGTAAGGAACAATCGGCAGAATGAGAGGACTCGACTCTTTTCTGAGTTTCGAAAGCAGAGGCCCCCAAAGTTCACAGGTGTACCAGACCCAAAGATAGCTGAAAATTGGCTTCGACAGATAGAGAAAATGCTAGACACCATGGGCATAACCGAGGCCGCTGATAGAATAGCTTTGGCAGTATTCGAGCTTGATGAAGAGGCTGACCACTGGTGGGAGTTAATCAAGATACTCGTGACGTGGCGAGCCTATCATGGAACCAGTGTCAGGGAACTGTTCCTAAATAAATATTTCCCAAGTACGGTCCGCCGGAATGAGTCAAGGAATTCCAAAACCTGGAACAAGGAAATTGACCGTGACCTAGTATGCTGCAAAATTTGAAGAGTTAGCCCTTACGCAACTAGATATGTAGCAAATGATGAAGAGAAAGCAAGGATGTTCGAAGTGGGGTTGGACCTTACAGGGGAAGAGTTCTTCCGCAACGACTCCCTCATATGCGAGGTGTTGGAAACGGCGTTAGAGTCTGAAAGGAAGTAACCGACGCTAGAAAGGCTTGGAACAAAGGAGGGGGAGTCAGACGTCTATTGGACCTCAGAGGAACCAAAAAGGAAACATGACCCCAAAGCCCTACTCCAAACCACAATCACGACCGCAACCGCAGCAACAGATCCAGAAAGAAGGCTATCAACAAAGGCCAACGGGACAAATCCAATGCTTTCATTGCTAACAATTAGGGCACAAAAAGAGCGAATGCCCCCAACTCCCTCCATCTGGGTACCAAGGAGGAGGTTCCGGAGCAAATGCCCAGGCATTAGGTGGGCAGAAGCCTTAGACGAACAAGACAAGATCGACCGGGCAGCAGCACCAGAAGAGTGGGGGAACTCAGAACGCCTAGACCAGTGGCAACCAAAAGGCAACCAGCAGAATCTTTGCCTTGCAAGAGGAAGAAGCAGACCCGTCTGTAATTGAGGGTAATTTAGTACTATACAATTCTTGGGTGCATGTTTTATTTGATACTGGTGCATCACATTCTTTTATATCATCTGCTTGTGCTAAGTCATTAGAACTTACATGTGAACCTTTAGAAACTGCCTTAAATGTAATGTCACCTATGGGAGGATGCGTTCAGATAGGATTGATCTATAAGGACTGTAAGATAGGAATGTCGAACCTACACTTAACGTGCGACCTTCGTGTCATGGAAATGTCGGACTTTGATATCATTTTGGGCATGGACTGGTTGTCTGCCCACCGAGCAGTGATCAACTGTCATCAGAGGAAAGTGGTAGCTCACAAGCAAGATGGAACTCGTTTCCAGTTTAAGGGGGATAGACAAGACCCCATGGCTTCAACAAAACATAGGACGCAGTGGTGCGATCAAATTGCGGGTAGGATAGCAAGTCTGATTTTAAATGAGGAGGGCCAAGGAGAATTAGAACTTCTGCGCATAGTATGTGAATATGCAGATGTATTTCCTACGGAGTTACCGGGATTGCCACCAACCCGGGAAGTAGACTTAGCATCGAGCTACAACCTGGAACTACCCCAATATCCATGGCCCCGTATCGTATGGCACCAGCAGAATACGAGAATTGAAGACACAACTACAGGAATTGCTCGAGAAGGATTCATTAGGCCAAGTACTTCCATAGGGAGCACCCGTGTTGTTTGCTAAAAAGAAGGATGGGTCGTTAGGCTATGCATTGATAACGTCAACTCAATCGAGTCACGATTAAAAACCGATACCCATCCCAAGGTTTTGACCTTTTTGACAACTTAGAGGCTCAAGGTGCTATTCAAAGATCGATCTCAGGTCAGGTTACCATCAACTACGAGTCAAGGAGGAGGATATACCAAAAACTGCCTTTCGTACTAGATATGGCCACTATGAGTTTGTAGTAATGCCCTTCGGACTAACCAATGCACCGGCAGTATTCATGAGCCTAATGAATAAGATCTTTAGACCATACCTCGACCAGTTTGTAGTAGTGTTCATTGATGACATCTTGGTATATTCAAGGTCTGAAGAAGAGCATGAGCAACATTTAAGGACTGTCCTTCAAGTTCTTAGGGATAATCGGTTATATGCCAAGGCAAGCAAATGTGAGTTCTGGTTGAATGAAGTAAAATTCTTAGGGCATGTAGTGTCGGAGAATGGGATTGCGGTGGATCCAACCAAGGTGGAGGCAGTATTAGATTGGAGACAACCAAAGACCGTGTCAGAAATCCGCAGTTTCTTAGGATTGGCCGGTTATTACCGAGGTTCATCCAAGATTCTCCAAACTAGCTAACCAATGACTCGTTTGACGCAAAAAGGAGTAAAGTATGAGTGGGACGAAGCTTGCGAAAAATCCTTCCAAGAGCTAAAGAAGAGGTTAACTAGTGCGCCAATTTTGACCATCCCAGAACGGAAGTGGGGTATACACTGTGTATTGCGATGCGTTAAAGAAGGGTTAGGTGCGTGCTCATGCAAAATGGAAAGGTAGTCGCGTATGGATCCAGGCAGTTAAACCTCAGAGCGTAACTACCCCACATGACTTGGAGTTAGCGCCGTAGTTTTTGCCCTAAAGCAATGGCGACATTACCTGTATGGGGAACAATTTGAGATTTTTACAAATCACAAGAGTTTGTATTTACACAGAAGGACCTCAACTTGAGACAGAGATGATGGATGGAGTATCTTGAGGATTTCAGTTCACTCTCTCATATCATCCCGGTAAAGCCAATGTAGTAGCAGATGCTCTAGTCGCAAGAAGAGGGATGATGGCTAGATCTCCGTCAAGAATGGGATATGGTTAAGACACTCAATGAATTCAGGATCAAATAGAATCTCAAGATACAAAAGCATATCTTAGTGCACAGAAGGTGATGCCTAAGTTGATGAATGAGATCATGGAGGCCCAGAAGCACGATCAAGAGGTAGCCTATATCAAGGGACGTCTGGAATCAGGAGAAACCATGCTCAATTGGGTAATTCACCCCGATGGGAGTTTAAGATACCGAGGTAGATTGTTTGTACCAAGTGACGAGCTGCTTAGAGAAAAGGTACTTAAGGAATGTCATCATTCTGCATTTGCAGTACATCCAAGAGGGACTAAAATGTACCAAGATTTGAAGAGGTAGTATTGGTAGAATGGAATGAAGAAAGAAGTGGCTAAATTTGTAGTGAAATGTCTGATATGCCAACAAGTGAAGGCGAAACATCAGAAACTAGGGAGAATGTTGTAACCTCTATCAATAGCCGAATGGAAGTGGGAGTTTGTGATGATGGATTTTGTGACTGGGTTGCCTAAGTCACCTAAAGGACGCGATGCTATATGGGTAATAGTGGATCGCCTCACCAAGTCTGCACATTTCTTACCCTATAAGATGACTGACACTTTAGAGTCTATGTGTAGGCTTTACATCGGGGAGATCATTCGGCTACATGGAATTCCGGTGTCTATTGTGTCAGATCGTGATCCACGGTTCACCTCTCGATTTTGGGGAAGCCTGCAGGAAGCTCTTGGTATGGAGTTGTGTTTTAGCATCGCCTTTCACTCGCAAACAGATGGACAATCTGAACGCACCATTCAAACACTCGAAGATATGTTGAGAGCTTGCGCAATGGGTTTTCAAGGAAGTTGGGAACAACACCTACCCCTAATTGAATTCGCCTATAACAATAGCTTTCAAGCTAACATCGGTATGGCGCCCTTTGAAGCATTATATGGACGACCTTGTAGATCGCCGATTTGTTGGGCGGAAGTGGGTGATGCAAATCTAATAGGACCCGAACTTGTTCTAGAAACTACTGAGAAGGTCAAATTGATCCGACAACGGTTAAAGACTGCTCAAGACCATCAAAAGAATTATGCAGATAGGAGAAGAAGGCCATTGATGTTTGAAGTAGGCAGCCACGTGTTCCTAAAGGTGCAACCTAGGCGTGGAGTCGTACGTTTCAGGAAAAAAGGAAAGCTGTCACCACGATATATTGGGCCTTTTGAGGTATTGGAAAGAGTGGGCGAAGTAGCATATAGACTAGCTCTACCTCCGCAGTTAGCAGGGATACACGACGTCTTCCATGTATCTATGTTGAGAAAATACATCGCCGACTCATCACACGTCCTCAAATGGGAAGAAATCAGTCTTGACAAAGATGTTACATTTAAAGAGAGGACTGGTAGCAATACAGGATAGCCGAGAGAAGAACCTTAGAGCCAAAACGTTTCACTTGGTAAAAGTGCTATGGCGTCATCGGGGAATTAAGGAATCTACTTGGGAACGCCAGGATTAGGTGCAGGCAAACTACCCCGAACTTTTCGAAGGCAGTATGTAGTTGAATTTCGGGGACGAAATTGTTTTAAGGGGGTAGGTTGTGAAGCCCCTGAAAAATGTTCTCTCTTTAAAAACCCTAATGTTTAAATTATTTTCTTAAAGCCCTTAGTTACTTGAATTATTTCGAATCTTGTCGGTTAGCTTTTTTTTATCAAAACCGGAATATCCTAGCTGGATTAGGTTCCTTAGCCTAATTTAATTAAATTCTACATAAGTAAGGTTCCAATACATGAATTTAACTTCAAGTCCTCACTTCTTTATTTACATTCAAAATTTCCCTAAAACTAGTACATGTACCTTATACTATAAGTACCATTAATTAATTGAGATCTATATAAATATATACATTGAGGAATGTGCTCCTAGTACCTAGATTGATTAAAAAAAACAATGGCCCCATCACCCTTCCCAATGGCCGGCCATCCTAGAGAGAAGTGAGAAGCCTATTTTCAAGATTTATAATCATGGTATTCTAGAAACCAAAAAAAAAACTATTCAACTAGGAATTAACTAGGTGTTGCCTAATCCCAAGGTTAAGCTCCCTAATCACTCCTAATTCATTGAACTTCCCAAGGCTAAACTCCCTAATCACTCCTAATTCATTGAACTCCAAGTAAATCCTAGCTTGTCCATTCAATTCCAACTAGTGGGCTTCTATGTCATTTTACACCAAATTTGCCTATAAATATCACCACTCCCTAGCATGGCAAACACAAGCATCACACTCACACACACACTTTCGGCTAGAGGAGGGGAAGGAGAACAAGAGAGAAGTCTTGAGAGGAAGAGGAAGGGAGAAGAGAGCCATCTTGTTCAAAGCTTAGCAAGTAAGCCACAACACAACCTTCTCTTTCATTTTCCTTTTTCAAATACATGTTCTTAAGGGTTTTAAATATTGTTTACAGATGTGTCATTGATATATGTTAGTTAGCATGTTTTCATCATAAAAGAGACGAAAATTTGCCTTAGTGGATCCTTTTTCCCATAAATCTTCTTGTTTTGGGTATTGTACCTTAGAATCTATTTTTGCAGCCACTTTCAAAAATGTAGAAAATTATTCTGTACCTCTATTTTATGTCAAAATCTTCCTTAAGGAGTTAGCTTTCAACTAAAATTAGTTTCATGGAAAAACAGTGAGCGGTTTGCAAGAAAATCAAATTTTCGTAACGATCGACGAATCTGGACAACGCTGGAGTGTTTTCTAAATAACTTAAAATCTAGAAAAGCTATCCCATTTCTGAAATATATTCTGGAAACTAGATTAGATTCTCTACGAACCATAGGAAGGCCGAGTCCGGTAAAAATTCTAAAATAGCCCTTCTATTCTAATCCTTATGTGATATCGAATCTGGAAATCTTGTTATGCATAGGTGTTTTATGCTCTTGTGTTCATGAAAATATTTATTAGCGTATGATCATATCTTGGCATGAAGTTGTATATATTATGGTTATGTTCTTATTCTCCTTCATCTTAATGATGCATGCTTATGTGGATATTATTATCTTGTTAAGATTGGTTTAACCTTGTTTTAAAACATTTAACTCAACGGGAAACTTAATTGGGATGGTATTGGGTTTTCAATCACTTGAGTAATGATGATAATGTGTGATGTATGGATCGTTGGGATGCGTTCCCTACTTGGAAGTTAAAGTTTTGCGCAAGTGGTTTTCGGAGCCCTTGAACGAAGCGGTTGTATTCGGACCTTAGGTGGTTTGGTGTGAGGAGGGATTTGGGCAAGGCCCATTATTACCATCTCTTTTGAGGCCTTGCGGTTGGCGCTACGCGGTATATAACCGATGGTAGGTATCTGAGGTTAGTTCTGCAACAAAGCAGCAAAAGAAGGGGCATATCGAATAATCCGCGTCCAATTCTTTGTGGTTGGGAGGACGAAATCTCTTTGGGGGATTTCTAGTTTACTAACATCTAACTTAACCCTTTATTTATTTGAGTATCATGCTTTACTACTTGTTGTTATATTTGAGATTGTGTATTGGACTGGAAAAAAAAAAGGACGGGGTGTGTGTGTGTTTACTGGGCATTCAAAGCTCACGGTGTATCATGCCAGGTGACGAAGAGGAACTTATAGCTGGAGACGAAGAGCCTGAAACCTTTGAAGACTTTTGGCTATCTTAGTAAAGTTAGAAATTTCCTTTTGATGTTTTGTAAGACTCTTGTGAAGATTTAAATTTTCTTGGGATGTAATGTAACGAAACAAGCTTTTGAATTAAGGATATTCGTGGTTGTTATGTATTTATATTCTACGTATATGTATGAACCTTATCGTTGCTTATGAGACCTTGTATCAATGCCTTTTAAGATCTGTCAAAAGGGTAGTGCGCTGCCTAAGAAAGCCGACTTAAAAGGGAGGCTAATTTGACTCTTCCGGCGAACTGGATCTTACTTGGTTATTGACCACAGGACTCATTCGTGATTCTTCCTTGACTATAACCAATAGTGTAGAATCGGGGCGTCACATTTGTACTTTCTGTTCAACATCTGTTCATAACTTGTGTTTTTGTTTTTCACTTTCTGTTTTATATATGTTCATGCATTGTACTTTCTGCTTTACACTTTCTATTCAACATCTGTTCATAACTTGTGCTTTCTGCTTTACACTTTCTGTTTTATATCTGTTGACACATTATGTTTTCTGCTTTGCACTCTCTGTTCTGTATCTGCTCATCTTGCTGCCTTTTTTTTGCAGTTATGAGTTTATGCCTATTTCCCGGCCCTGGCTCCAGAGCCAGTAGAGGAGATTCCTCCCGTCATACCTTACTCACGACGATACGACGGTCGGTACCGGCGCCAGAACCGTGATGACATGACCTTCGCCTTCTACCGCCGATACTTCAATACAGTGGTTGCCAACGAGGTAATCTGAAATTCACAGTCTGTCATGACCCGAACCCGTCTCTATGGATTAAGGTCATAACCGGCCAGTAATCAAGGGATTATCTACGACCTCAAACCTGATCAAACATAATTTCAATAGAATAAGGGGCCAAAATGGAAGCAGACTTAAAAATTTTGTCCAATGAGCTATGCTTACATGGTAAAGCAAAACACTCCATTAACAATCCTTAATAACTCACACATGTAGACAGAAATAACATCTTATATGTCCAGGAACTTTCAAACATGTAGTCAGCTAAACGAAAAGCTTATGTACATGATGATCCACATATTCACTAGGGTAACAAAATAGTGAACAAAAGAACAAAAGAAAACAAGGTCTCATATGTGAGACGTTCGGGCTGACTCCACGACTTAACTTCCTCTCATATATTTCACTAAGGCTGGGTTTAGACATCTATTGGCTTACCTACACATATGTAAATGAGAGTGAGCGATAGCCTAGTGAATAATATCAAAATAAAGGAGTTACATGAATGAAACTTGTAGCAAACATATTAAACGGCCCAATTATGTTTCCATCTAATACATCGAATAGCCTCGGGCCCAAACATATCAAACGACCTCAGGCCCAATTCGTTCGTGTCAAACGACCTTCGGCCCAATCATTCATGTCAAATGGCCTTTGGCCCAATTATAATATTCAAACGGCATTTGGCCCAATCATTTATGTCAAACGACCTTTGGCCCAATTATAATATTCAAATGGCCTTTGGCCCAATCATTTATGTCAAACGGCCTTTGGCCCATAATTCATATCAAACGGCCTTTGGCCCAATCATAATATTCAAACAGCCTTTGGCCCAATTATTTCCATATTCGTATCCATGTATGTCTTGTACCCTTGATGATGATCATGTTTGTATTCAATTAGTCTTATGCAAAAGACTGTCATTAGGAATATTCATCCATAATTCAACATACAAATCCATAAGGCTCATGCAGAAGTAACGTTTGTAAAATAACGTACTTGAACATATCTTTACTAAGATATTACTCACAGTGATCTGCCGGATGATTTGTCCTTGCACTTGACCCTACACATAACATATTGGGTCACAAACGATTCAATTTGTTCTTAATCTATTTACTTCACTTAGGACTCTTCCTTATCCTTTTTGGTCATTTACAATGCCCAATGTATGCCTAAGAGTGCTTAGAGATGAAAGGGAATGGAAAATAAATCACAAAATAACTCTTCAAAATTTCTGAAACAGGGCTCTCCGCTCGAGCACAGCTTTGACTACTCGAGCGGACCCCTTTGGTTTGCAAAAGTACTGGTTGCCTCATTTTTACACTCGAGCGTGACTTTAGACGCTCGAGCTGAGAGTCAAAACATGTGACTGGGCACTCGAGCGTAACTCCTCACACTCGAGCGGACATCAATGTTTGCAAAACTTCTGGGAGCTAACATTTTACGCTCAAGTGGCGCATTCCTCGCTCGAGTGGACTTGACGAATTCTGGAATTTCCAACAAGCTGTTTGAGCTTCAAATTTGCATTCAAATTGATGTAACTTGCATGTTATGACCCATAATTCACTTGTACATCTTCTAACCTGATACAAATACTAAATTTACAACATTATGAGGCTTAATTCCCATGGATCAATTACATGCATACTTAATTTATACCAAACTTATTTCCAATACATCAAATTCATGCAACCAAAACTCATACCTCTATGAATTGTGCTTGCATGTGAAATATAACTTCCATTCTCAACTTAAGTGATGCAAAAGATTACCAAAGGCATGAATCTTAATCAAAATTCAACATGGATCATATGTTTTATGCTCAAATACACAAATTCATGGTAATCTTTTACATACATGCTTATAATGACTTCAAACTCATCAAATTTAACTCAATTCATGTTCTTGATTACAAATTGTCTTTGAGTTCACATAATTATAACTCAAACTCATGAATTCATGTCTAATTACTCACATAGAGGCTCAAATCTTCCAATTCCTAGCTAGTTCTTGAGCCTAGCTTCCAAATTCCCAAGCTTTTAGTTCAAAGCTCCAATTTGTGCTCCTTCTCTCTCTACAATCGGCTCACTCTCTCTCTCTAGAGTGAAATCTCAGCCAAGTTGGAAGAAAATGAGCTCAAGGAGTACACTTAAGTGTATATAGGACTATTTATAGCTTGTCTAATTAAACTTGATCAAGGCTAATTAATTGTGCCTAATTCAATCAGTTTAATCTAATTATTTTGATCCAAATCAATTTTCAATTAAATTTCATCGCAGGCTCTAAAAATTATGCTAATTACAATGGCATAGTCAATTTCGATTTCTGTGGTCAATAAGGCCTTCAATTTTTAGTTTACAACAGTAAGTTGAACAGATCTTCCTACGGTGAACAGATATAAGGCCAAAACCACATATAATCATGCAATTAACACCCAAATTCAATTTAATCACATAGTCACAACATAATCATGATTAATTAACTTAACACAAGACAGGGTTATCACAATCTTCCCCCCTTTAGAAAGTTTGGTCCTTCAAACTTATTTTACCTCCGTTTGGAAACAAGTGTGGGTAGCGTAGTCGCATCTCATGCTCTTTTTCCCATGTAGCGTCCCTCCCATAGTGTTTTTTCCACTCTACTTTTACCATTGGGATGGACTTATTTCTCAACTGTTTTACTTGCCGGTCAATGATTCGTTCTGGCCATTCTTCGTATTCCATATTTTTATCGAGAGCTATCCAGTGGTAATCAATCACATGAAACGGATCTCGAAGATAACCCCTCAACATTGATACATGAAACACATTATGCATTTGTTCGAATCCCGGTGGTAAAGCAATCCTATAAGCAACTGGACCAAGTCTTTCCAAAATTTGAAATGGCCCAATGTAACAGGGTCACAATTTACCCTTCTTACCAAATCTTATCCAGCCTTTCATCGGAACCACCCAAATAAATACATGATCACTAACCTCGTACTCAAGAGGTCTTCTTCGAATATCTACATAGTTCTTCTGTCGACTCTGTGCTGTCTTGAGCCTTTGTTGAATAATTTTGATCTTCTCAGAAGTATCTTGCACAATTTCGAGCCCAAGTAAAGCCCTATCCTTGACCTCTGTCCAGCAAATTGGTAATCTACACTTTTTACCGTACAAAGCTTCGTATGATGCCATACCGATGCTGGAGTGGAAGCTGTTATTGTATGCAAACTCTACTAGTGGCAAATAATCCTCTCAACTCCCTTGAAAATCTAAAGCACACATTCTAAGCATGTCCTCCAAAGTCTGTATGGTTCGTTCTAATTATTTGTCTGTTTGTGGATGGAATGCAGTACTGAATCTCAATTCTGTTCCCATAGCTCTTTGTAAACTTTTCCATAATCTAGATACAAATTTCGGATCTCTATCCGAGATAATGGACATCGGAACCCTATGTAGATGAACAATCTCATCAATATATATAGTAGCCAGTCTATAAGCATCAAATGTAGTTCTAACAGGCAGAAAATAGACAGATTTAGTTAGTCTATCAACTATAACCTAAATAAAATTCATACCTCGAGGAGTTCGAGGTAAACCAACAACGAAATCCATGGTTAGATGTTCCGACTTCCATTCTAGACTAGAGAGAAGTTGAAGTAGACCACCTGGTTTTTGGTGTTCAGCTTTAACTTGCTGACATTGAAAGCACTTGGACACATACTCTACAATTTCTCTCTTCATTTTGGGCCACCAATAGCTTTCCTTCAAGTCTCGATACATTTTGTTGTTACCCGGATACATAGCAAATACTGACTTGTGAGCTTCATCAAGAATTCTTTTCTTTAGTTCTAGAATGTTTGGGATACACATTCGGTTTTGAAATTTCAACACGTCACCGTCGATGCTGAATTCTGATTTCGGATTTGCTTCAAACTCACCAATTATCTTCTTGAAGAACTCATCCTCTTTTTGTCTTTGCTTGACTTCATTAATTATTACTAGCTTAGCTAAAATGGCGCCCACCAATCCGGTTTGTTCATGTAACGCGACTTCAATCTCGGTTCTCTCAAAGTCTAGCAAAATTTCCTTCTGTTTAGTGAGTAAGCAAGCTAAATTCTCCGTCGATTTCCTACTCAAGGCATCAGCAACTGTATTGGCTTTCCCAGAGTGATACTGGATCTGAAGATCATAATCTTTTATCAATTCAAGCTACCTTCTATGTTGCATATTTAACTCTCTCTACGTAAAAAAGTATTTTAAGCTTTTATGATTTGTGTAAACTTCACATTTCGCTCTATATAAGTAATGCCGCCAAATTTTTAGAGCAAATACAACTACGGCCAATTCTAGGTCATGTGTCGGGTAGTTTTTCTCATGGGGTCTCAATTGTCGGGAGGCATAAGCAATTACCCATCCATCTTGCATTAACACGCAACCCAGACCCTTATAAGATGCATTATTGAAAATCACAAAGTCTTCCGTACCTATGGGCAATGTCAAAACTGGAGCAGTGGTTAGTCTCGTCTTCAACTCTTGAAAGACAGTCTCTCTCTCATCAGTCCACTCAAATGATTGTCCTTTGTGTGTGAGTTGAGTAAGTGGTACAACTATTTTTGAAAAATCTTTCACAAATCTTCTGTGGTACCCAGCTAAGCCCATGAAACTACGGACCTCTGTTACATTTGTTGGAGTGGGCCAATTCATAATTGCCTCTATCTTCTGTGGGTCTACTGAAATCCCCTCCTTGTTGATAACATACCCTAGGAAAATAACTTCATCCAACCAAAATTCACATTTCTTTAGTTTGGCAAATAATTTCTTTTCTCTAAGTGTTTGCAAGACAGTTCTCAAGTGGTGTTCATGTTCAAGTCTATTCTTTGAATATATCAAGATATCATCAATAAAAACCACAACAAAATCATCAAGATAAGTCTTAAAAATCCAGTTCATTAGATCCATAAATGCTGCAGGGGCATTAGTCACTCCAAACGGCATAACAAGGAATTCATAATGATCATACCTCGTTCTGAATGCAGTTTTCTCAACATCTTCTGTCTTTACCTTCAACTGGTGGTACCCGGATCTCAAATCAATTTTGGAAAACATTTGTGATCCCTGCAATTGGTCAAACAAGTCATCAATACGAGGTAGGGATATTTATTCTTTATTGTCACCTTGTTCAGTTCTCGATAGTCAATACACGGGCGTAAGGTTCCATCTTTTTTTTTCACAAATAACACTAGTGCACCCCACGATGAAGTGCTTGGTCGAATAAAACCTTTGTCTAGTAGGTCTTGCAACTTTTCTTTCAATTCTTTCATTTCAGCAGTAGCCATTCTGTAGGGAGTTTTGGAAATAGGTTGAGTGCCTGGCACAACTTCAATAGTAAACTATATCTCCCTGTCAACCAATTCTCCTAGCAATTCATCTGGGAATACATCTGGAAACTCGCTAACAATAGGGATACTATTCAATTCAACATTTACAGATTGTTCAGATAACACACAACACAAAAAACCCAAGCATCCATTCCTGATCAATTTACATGCTTTCATTGCAGATATCAAATAAGGTAAATGCACTATCCCGTTATCCATAAAAACAATTTCTTCCTGTCTCGGTGGTTTAAATACAACCCGTTTAGTTACACAATCGATGGTGGCACAATATTTAGTTAGCCAGTCCATACCCAGGATTACATCAAAATGTCTAAAGTCCAAGGGTAATAAATCTACATACAAAGTAGCATTCCTAATACACATATCACAAAATCAACATACAAATGTACACAACACAGATTCCCCAGATGGAGCAGATACACATAACAAATGTGGCAATGATTCTAAAGGTTTACTCAATCTAGATGCAAATGCATAAGTTACAAAAGAGTGTGTTGATCTGGAGTCGATTAATATAAAAGCATCCTGGTTGCATATAGAGATAGTACCTGAGACAATGGCTTTTGTGTTCTGTGTATCACCCGGAACAAGAGCAAAGACTCTCCCTTGCCTCACGGTATCTCCGGTAGTAGTAGGCCTTGTAGTATTTCCCGATTTTAGAATTGATGCAGTTGAGCTAGCAACTAATTTCCCATTGCTTTGATTACAATCTCTAGCCATGTGTTCTGTCTTACCACACTTAAAACAGGCCCCTGATATGCGGTAACAAACCCCACGATGACTTTTCCCACACTGATTGCACATTGGGGATGTGTCTCTGGAAGAATTCAAAGTACTTGAGGAGCCTGTATTCTACTTCTTTGAAAAGAAGCCTTGTCTTTTACTACTTTTCCAGTTAGTTGATGATTTGGCATGTCTAGCTATATTAACTTATGATATTATGGCTCGGTCTAATACTTCGATAGAGGTTTCCAGCTTAAGTACATTCACTTTCTCTAAGATATCATCCTGAAGTCCTCCTTCAAAATGCCTCGCTTTCTTGTAGTCGGTATCGACCATATGTGATGCAAATCTAGCCAATTCAGTAAACTTGGCCTCATACTCAGCTATGGTCATGCTATCTTGCTTAAGTCCCATGAATTCTGACACTTTCCGGTCACAAACGCATTGTAGAAAGTATTTGTCGTAGAAAATCTCCAAAAATCGTGCCCAGCCAATATCCGTATTGTTCTCATGCATTAACATCCACCATCTTCTTGCCTCATCTTTGAGAGTAAAAGTGGCTAGCAATACTTCTGTGTCTCTAGACAAGGAAATACTTCAAATAACTTTTCTATTCCAAGGACCCATGCTTCTGCCTTCAATGGATCTAATCCCCCATGGAACTATGGCGGTTTCATTTTCTTAAACTCTTTGGTGAGAGCTATTGTTCGATCAACATTCTGTAGATCTGGTATAGGCGGTGCCGGAGGTGGAGGTGGAGGGTGTGACTGTTGTCATTGTTGTTGCCACTGTTGTTGTTGCCTCAATGTTTCTGCCATATCCTATATCAACCTTTCCATCCTATCCATTCTGGCAGTAGAGGACTCCTCTATTTCATCACCTCTTGTTCTCACCATTATCTGATTAGACTTGCATTATTCCTCAAACAAAAATGTTCATAAGTATGCAAATACAAAAGAGTATACGTATTCAAACAATTCACAATGCAAGTACATCACAAAACATATAACACATAGTTATTCATTTCGAAGCATTTAAACATATGTTCGATGTCTTCGAGTTCATACTTATCACATGAATGCATCCTAGATCTTTTCTAGATGCTTACTGCTCATTTGGACAAGTGTGTGAGTTATTAACTTATACTCTGATACCACTATGTCATAACCCGAACCCACCCCTATGGATTAAGGTCATAACCGGCCAGTAATCAAGGGATTACCTACGACCTTAAACTTGATCAAACATAATTTCAATAGAATAAGGGGCCAAAACGGAAGCAGACTTAAAAATTTTGTCTAATGAGCTATGCTTACATGGTAAAGCAAAACACTCCATTAACAATCCATAATAACTCACACATGTAGACATAAATAGCATCTTATATGTCCAGGAACTTTCAAGCATGTAGTCAGCCAAACAAAAAGCTTATGTACATGATGATCCACCTATTCACTAGGGTAACAAAATAGTGAACAAAAGAACAAAAGAAAACAAGGTCTCATGCGTGAGACGTTCGGGCTGACTCCACGACTTAACTTCCTCTCATATCTTTCACTGAGGCTAGGTTTGGACATCTCTTTGATTACCTACACACATGTAAATGAGAGTAAGCGATAGCCCAGTGAATAATATCAAAATAAAGAAGTTACATGAATGAAACTTGTAGCAAACATATCAAACGCCCATAAGCCCAACTATGTTTCCATCTAATACATCGAACGACCTCGGGCCCAATTCGTTCTTGTCAAACGGCCTTCGGCCCAATCATTCATGTCAAACGGCTTTTGGTCAATTATAATATTCAAATGGCCTTTGGCCCAATCATTTATTTCAAACGGCTTTTGGCCCAATTATAATATTCAAACGGCCTTTGGCCCAATCATTTATGTCAAACGGCCTTTGGCTCAATTATAATATTCAAACGGCCTTTGGCCCAATTATAATATTCAAACAGTTTTTGGCCCAATCATTTATATTAAACGGCTTTTGGCCCATCATTCATATCAAACGCCCTTTGGCTCAATCATAAAATTCAAATGGACTTTGGCCTAATTATTTCCATATTCGTATCCATGTGTGTCTCGTACCCTTGATCATGATTATGTTTGTATTCAATTAGTCTTATGCAAAAGACTGTCATTGGGAATATTCATCCATAATTCAACATATAAATCCATAAGGCTCATACAGAAGTAACGTTTGTAAAATAACGTACTTGAATATATCTTTACTAAGATATTACTCACAATGATCTGCCAGATGATTTGCCCTTGCGCTTGAACCTACACATAATATATCGGGTCACAAACGATTCAATCCGTTCTTAATCTATTTACTTCTCTTAGGCCTCTTCCTTATCCTTTTTGGTCATTTACAATGCTCAATGTATGCCTAAGAGTGCTTAGAGATGAAAGAGAACGGAAAATAAATCACAAAACAACTCTTCAAAATTTCTGAAACAGGGCTCTCTGCTTGGATGCGGGTTAGGATTTTCTTATTTTGCGGGTTGTGGGTGAGTCGCAGGTTTTACCCGCATTCACCCACCTGCATCTTTATACATTTAAAAAAAAAAAATCTAGATCGCCAGATTTTATTATAAGTTTTGTAGGAGAGAAAGATAAAGTTAGTGGTAGATTTTTTTCTACCTCATAATCCTTCTCAGAATATGAGTTCTCTGTTGTGTGGGTGTTTGGAAAGTGGTTTTTTTTGTAGGTTTATTTTAGTTGTAGGATATTATTGGAGAAATTTTTTTTTTGTGTTTGGGAAGATAGCTGGGTTTTTTTTTTTTTTGTGGTTGGATGTGATGTTTGTAAGAGAAAAATGAAATAATTATGGGGTTTAATGTGATATTTTGTTTGGATTTATTTTTTTTTTAATTTTGTAACCAATTTATCTTTTAGTGAAAAAAAAAAAAAAAAAAACACCAAAAAATTTCCTTCCCAAACACCGCCTGTGTTTGGATAAAACTTCAAGGTTTGTTTCACAAATTATTTTCTTTGTATCCTAGACCAAAAAATAGGTGTATAAAACCTTTATTTTTTTTTTCTTTTTTTCGTGAAGAAAATTCTTAGAAAGAGCACCGAGATTTTCTATGAAGATTGAAGATTAAATAAATTATATAATTTTTATTTTCTATGAGTTTGCGAGTTTGTAAATATTTTTATTTTATTTTATTTAATGGGTTTGAATGAAGTTTGACGATAATTTATTTTGATTCCCAACTAGTTATTATTATTGCATTTTGATTTTTGGATGAATATAAAAATTAATGAAGAATTATTTTTAGGTAAAATTAAAATTTTGAATGATTTTACTTTAATTATGTTATTAGGTAATTGAAGGTGAATGACTTTTTAAAAGAAAAAATCCAATCTTTAAACTGCCACTCATACATCCACAAATTATATCCACACAAATTACAATCGGCTCTATAAATGATTGCAAATTTCATTTTTCTCAAACCGCAAACATGTAAACCGAGCCGAACCACAAACCAAATCCTAATCCGCGAACCCCCTAGACACATGTATACCATAGTCTTACCCCCATTCCACAGTAGCATCTTATCTTCTGAGTCCTGGGAAGTGAACCCAGATAAAATGGAAATACTCTTTCTGTTGTGCTCTGTGCTCTCCACATTCTTCACATCCTTCCTTCTCTCTCTCCTCCTTCCCTTCCGTTTCCTTCTCCGCCGCCGGAGTCGAACCGGTTTCCCTCTACCAAGGCACCGTCTGGCACGAGCGCCGCCGTCCCCTCCGCCATTCTTTCCGGTACTCCGCCCGCTATGCTCTCATTGACCTCGACCGCGCTCCCCACCCTCCTCCCAGCCATCTCTCCGCCGATGACTGTCGCTCCCTCGCCCAAACCAACGGTCCAGTGTAAATTCATTTTCTTACTCTTGTTTTTTTTATGTAAATTATTATACAATTCTTCTTTATAGGGGTTGCTTCTTTTGGATTTGAATTAGAATTTTGCCATATCAAGGTCAAGCTACTGTTCTTTCAGTTTAATATGAAGTACAATGCACCACACACACACACACACACACAAAAAGGGGGTAAATACTCATTTGCACTTTGCCCTTGAATTTCAAAACTCAACAGTTAGTTCTCTTACAGTATTATCTTATTACAATTAACCATTTTTGTTAGGATTCTATTAGGAATTTACAGAGAGTACATTACACATTTATTAAATTTTTAGAGGAGTAATGCCTTTATCTGGTGATACTGTTTACACTTTGTTACTAAGATTAGAGACACAAAGTGCAAATGAAATCACTAGAAAAGAGTATTATTATTCTAAAACAATCTAAAACGGGTATTATTATCCTAAAGATTCAATAAATGTATCATTTGCTTTTCACATGATCTGATTTTTTGTAAATTTATAATAGAATTCTAACATAAAAGATTAACTGTAAGATAATATTTTGAGGGGTCAACTGTTGAGTTTTGAAGTTTAAGATAATTTAAGGGGTTTACTGCAATTTGCCCCTCTCAACAAAAAAAAAAAGTGGTTTTTGGGCACGCGAATTTGTACTAGTAAAAACGAAAGGGATATTTTAGAGTAAATTACACCTTTTAACTATGGCCTATTTCTTATTTTGGTCCTTAAATAAAAGATTCTCTCACTTGAGTCTCTTGATTATTTCTCTAAATTATTTGTTATTTCTCGCTGTGATCCAATTATCAACTTCCTCACGATTAAGAGGTAGTTTAGAAATTTCAAAATTTATCTCACTTTGACCCGTAAAAATTAAATTTTCTTACTTTAGTCTATAAAACCACCCCAAACCCACCTACTCTCAAAGTCCAACTCTATATAGAACTGATGAAAATAAAAAATTACAATGGAGCTGCGTCATTTGAGGAGCAAAAGAGGTTGAGAATCTGAGTGTGGATGCTAGTGGAGGAGATCAGGTGGCGGTTTGGGATGTGGGAGGTGGCTAGTTGTGGGGGTGGGGTGAGGAAGGGAAGTGGTTAGTTGTGGAGTGGGGTGAGAAGGTGCATAGAGGAGGGGAGAGAAAGGGAAAGTGAAGGTTCAAGTACTATGAGACAACATTTTAGTGGATGATGTGGCAAGTGATTGGGAGAAACATAATTTTTTTTTTTGTTTGACGAATTTTTTTGGGGCTTAGGGACCAAAGTATGAACATTTTTTTTCTTAAGGATTTAAATTGGAATGTGATGGTGGCTTCTTATGGGATTGGTCAAGGATAGATGACTGTATGGAACATTCTTCTGTGGCCTGAGGTGCAAGATTAGGAGGTGGACCAATTGGTAAATCTTCTAAGTTTTCTGTATAGGGTGCAGTGTGGGGAAGTTGGGAGGGATTCTATGGTGTGGGCTTGTCCGAAAGCCAAAGGAGTTTTTTTGGTAGCCTTATATTATCGTCAGCTTGTGGGAGGGGCAGGGGGGTTGTTTCCTCGGAAAAGTATTTGGGTTACAGGGTCTCTTTCTAAGGTTGCTTTCTTTGTATGGACAACAGCTTTGAGGCGTATATTGACTATGGACAACTTGATTTGACATCGGCATATTTTGGTCAATTGGTGTTGTATGTGTTGTGGAGCTGCAAAATCGGTGGATCATTTACTTATCCATTGTTCTGTAGCGGCTAGGCTTTGGGCATTTATTGTGGGTTTGATTGGGCTGGTTTGGGTTCAGCCGAGGTTGGTGGTGGAAGTGCTTTAGAGTTGGAAGGGGGTGATAGTTTGGAGGCGAAGACGTAAGACGTGGTTGCTTGCTGCTCAGTGCTTAATGTGGCTGATTTGGTTGGAGCATGATGGACAAACTTTTCAGGGGATTTCTCATCCGGTGTCTTGGTTGGAGAATAGGCTATTTTTAGTTCTTCATAGTTAGGTCATGTTGTTGGTAGATCTGGATGTGTTGGCTTTTATAGATTTTGTGGATGATTTGATTTCTTAGTTTGTGGCCTTTTGTGGGCTTTAGTTTTGTATTCTTTGCATCTCCTTGATACTTTTTATAATATTTGATTTATTTATCAACAAAAAAAAAAAAAAATGGAAAAAAGCTTTATAGGGGGTACAAATCTAATTTATTCTATTTTTTCACAAAAGTATAGGGACTAATGTGGAAAGAATTTGATAGTTTAGGGACCAAAGTGAGGGCAATCTTTTCTTTAGGGACCAAAGTGAGAAAAGAGGCATACTTTAGGGGTGAAAGTGTAATGTATCCAAAATTTTGTAGAACTGCTTTAAGGCCAACAATGCTTTGTGAGATGTAATGTTTGGACTACTATTTTATAGAACCTCTATAAGACAAGCGATAGTTTACAAAACATAATATTGTGTTACTAAGAAAACAACGTATTCATAAAATGAGTATTGTTGAGGTAAGAATGTTTAGATATGATGGGTTGTTTCACACATCAAAAATAAATACTAAACTATACCAAATTAACGGTAAGTCCAGGTATCGATCCACAAGGATAAACGGGAAATTAAACCAATTTAATTGTTAAATTCTTAAATTAATTTTGACGAAAAAGATGGTTGTTCATAACCTAATGATAATTAAATTAAACAAAGCAAATAAACTAGCAATTATAATTAAAGATGAAGTTACTGATTTTGAGAAAAACTTAAGGTAATGAATTTATCACTAGTTACATAAATAAGGTTTCAATTTGAGACTCAATTATGTTACGGTTCGAACTAAATAATATTTCGCAACTACAAGCTTGAAGCATTTTTCAAGAAAATTAACACGTTCAATGTATAGGCATGAACCATCTCAAGTAATACGAATTGTTCGCTCTAAACTAGGGTAGCAACGTGACTCGTCCCTCGTAGTATGGCTCGTTTCAAACCTTGAACATGAAAGAGAAGAAAACCATTGTATGGAAAGCATTCAACAATCACAGAAAATAGAATACTTAAAGAAATAATGGAATATTATATTAGAAAACTTCTTGAGAACCATACAATTGTTCAAACCATTACATAAAAGAAAACCAAAAAGAAAACCTATTTACATGGCTAGGGTTTCATCAAAACCCTAGAAAAGAAGAGCCTAGCCACTCATGGAAGCGTGAGAGGAAGTAGAAGAAGAAGAAGCCTCCATGAAACTATCTTTGAAGCTTGCGAATTCCCTTTCTTCAAACCCTAGCCTCTCATTTTCTCTGAAATATTTTCAAACACTAATAGCAGCCTCTTTTCTTCCTTTTATTCCCAGCAGAATATAATGAAATTTCTGCACGCAGAACCCTAGGTGGGCCGCTCGAGTGGTGGTGGGCCGCACGTGCGGTGGAGCTTGGCCACACGTGCGGTGAGGTGACAGGTCGGGAATTTTCACTACTCGCACGGAGAATCTGCTTTTGCGCCACTTTTTGCTTGAATTTGCGTGTTGCCTGCCAAATCTGTACAAGTGCACAAAACATATCATCTTCACCAAATAAACAAAATTCAAAGACTATAAATATAATTTAAATGGCCCCAATGTGATACCTTTTAGTCTACATCAAGATAGATATGTAGTAAGATTAGGAAAGACATAAATAGCATTTCTATTTTGAGAGTAGATTGAAGATGATCTGGTAATATAGAACAAAGATATGTAGATATAATGATCAAGAAGAGTGAGATGATCACTGTAAATGTGATTTATCAAAAAAATGATCACTGTAAATGTAAATGTTAAGAAGAGAGAGACTTAAATTGATATAAGATGTGGTAGTAGCTAAGAAGCACAGATACATGACATGACATGGACACATAAAATTTCAAAAAATGTAGGATAAGACATGTTGGGGACATGTACAAAATATATAATTATATATATTTATTATATGTCATATTTTTAAATATTTAATATGTATTTTATGTCAAATATTTAATTTTATCAAATTTATCAACCTTAAAGATGCTATTTTAGTAAAAAAAAAAAAATTGTAAGTTTTAATTTTTTTAAAAAAAAATAGCCCTCAGCGTGTCTTAACGTGTCTGTAGCGTGTCCTAAGTGTCCCAACATGTCTGACACTTGTACGTGACCTCCGGAGAGAGGTCCGTGCTTCATAGGATTTATTTAATTTAATTGAACTTATAAGCCTTTGACCAAGTGGTTTTGGTTATCTGCCAAATAGTTTCAACCTTTTCACTTCTTATATGCAAAACTGCACCAAACATGTTTACAATTTATTGAAATCTTATTAAGCCAATAATTTAAAAAGCTATAATCTTAAAAAACTAGTTTTAAGTGTTGCCAAATGAGCCACTGGATAATGAGATTCTTCTAGGATGACTATTACTAGTTGTTTTATGTAACAAAAGATACAATAGATTACAAATTATAGTTCAGTTAAACAAGAAGGTAGTAAAAATTTATAGGGTATGTTTGGTTTGGCTTTATAGAGTGATTTTGGGAATTTTTTTTTAAAAAACTTGTTTGGTTTATAATTTTTCAAAAACAAATTTCAAAATCACCTTCTTTCTCTTACACATCAATCAATCATTTTTTTTTTCTTCTCTCTCTTTCTCAATCACTTTTTCTCTCACACACATGTACTCAATTACAATAAAATATCAATTCATTCCAAACTTCTAAACTCCAAAATTACTTTCAAAATACACAACCAAACAAACCAAAAAAATTTCTAAATTCTCTCCCCAAAACAATTTTTAAAAACTACTCTTTCAAAACCAAACCAAACATACCCATAGTTTCTTTGTTATTGTTGCAATCCAATGATGACAATGGACTATCTAACACCCAAATGTACATTGTCATACATTTTATAGTTTAAGAACATGATATTGAGTACATTTGAATTGGGTCGTCAAATTTTTTCATGAGTTTTCACTCATTGATGCAGAAGTACAAAACTATACTACTACATTAGTTAGTGTAGGAAGTTCATCTGTGTTGTGTATTCATCATTATATGTTTCCCTACATATTTCCTTAACTATATTAGGACTTTGAAACAAAAAACCATCCCAACTTTGAAAGGAAGTCCTTGCTTTCCTTTTTCGGCATTAACTTATTCATTAGGGCAAATTGCACTCACCTCCCTTGAACTTTCGAGAAAGACTCACACTTTTGACATAATTACACTGAATACCCTTTTAGTAATGTTAAAGCAACCAAAAATAATTCAAATGGTAGGTAGACACTGAAATAAACAAATATAAATATATTTTAGTAAAAATGAGATGACAACATAATTTTTTCATCCGTACAACTAATGAATTATAGATGAAAAAGAGCCGTGAATAATACCTCAAAGGAGATGGTATAATTATGTCAAAAGTGTGGGGGTAACTATATTCCCGTCAAACCTCAGGGGAGGTGAGTATAATTTACCCTAATCATTATGTTTAGATTTTTTTTCTTTCTTTCTAATGTCTTCATACTGTTTCATCTTCATCTTCATCTTCTTCTTCTTCTTCTTCTTCTTCTTCTCTCTCTCTCTCTCTCTCTCAGTTGTGTTGTGGTCAAGTTTCTTTAAGCTGATGGTTTGCTTTATTTCACAGTTTCCTGTTGACAATTCCTCCTAGTGTGGGGTACGATAATAATCCATTGAGCTTGTATTACTGTTATGAGGTAGAAGGCTCTACCAAAAATTTGAAGCAATGCATTGCTGAGGTATGTGATTCTATTATTTTGACTATTTTTTGTTTTGGTAAATTACACTTTTTACCCCTGTAGTTTGACCCAAATTTCACTTTGGTCCCTATTGTTTTAATTCTAACAATTTGGTTCCTACACTTTAAGCCTAGTTTCAATTTGGTCCTTAATTGAAACTAGGCTTAAAGACCAAATTGTTCAATTTGAAACAATAGGGACCAAAATGAAATTTGAGTCAAAATATAAGGGTAAAAAGTGTAGTTTACCCTTTTTATTTCATTCATTTTGTCAGGTATGCAAAGTTTTTCTTATATCCTTAGCTCAAATTCATACATGCGCACACATTTCAAAATGAAAAGGAAAGCTGTCTAATTATTTAGATTGGAAACTCAACTGGGTGATGACTTGATTGTATGAATGAAATGATTTCATTTTGCAACTTGTCTGGCCCTTTGCTTATGATTTCTTATACCATTTAAAATTAATTTTGTGGTAGTTTGGTAGAAATTTGAAATTTCTAATTTTCAATACAAGTTCACGTACAATTGATACTATCTAATTATTAATGAAGGAAACTCAAAAGTAGGTAGGTAGATTCAGTGATATAAAGTTATGAACTATGGAATGCTAGTATGACTTGCAGACATCAAACAGTAATTAACGACTAAACATCTTGATATTGGAAACTTCTCTCTATCGTGGCATAAAATAATTTTTTGTTATTTTTTCATGCAATTATTTTATGATTCAATGTTTGAAAATATTAAGAAGTTACATCCATCATTTGTGGTGAGCTCACGAGCCAGATAGTGGCTTATTTTTTCTGCTAAAAAGTTAATCCATCCAACAAAAAGTGTTCTGCTATTTTTTTCTTTTTAACCTGATGGATTTGTATATGGCAGGAGGCATGTCCCTACACATTATTTTATGCTGTTACTCGTTTCATGTCATGTGTGACTTGGACTGTTCAAAACTGGACTTCGCAAATATTGAACTGTCAACATAACACTTCCAAATTTTAAACTGATCTTTTTGTACATTTTGAACTGTCAGTAGCATCATCTCTCAATTTTATCATTGTTGGGAATTTTCTTTCTTGATCAGAAATCTGCTGCCTACATTTTTCTGTTGAAATCTGACAGGTTGTGACGGAGCTAATTTCCCAAGTGCTGTGCATGTATTGGCATGCTCATTAAACTAAATAATTTATATAAATGGAAGAAATTATGTTGCTAGATAACTTATGCCATGATTTTGTATTAAAATTTCCGCGTATAAAAAATGATTGAGTATTAAGTTATATACTAAACTTAGAATTTTATATGCAAGTTGTCAGTTCTTGCTAACAGCAGTGGTGCTTTCTGATTTTAGGTGACTAATTCACCATGGGGTGAAAGAGTATGATTTTTGTTCGATCCTACTACTGATCTAGTTGCAAAATCACTACATGTTAGTCCATTCATGGTAAGGTTAAGTGATTGCTTGGCTTGTATACTATTTGTTTCCTTCCTTTATTGCCATTTTGCTTTTACCTTTTGAGTAATTAACATGATGGTTCACAATATGAATTGTATATAATGTGGAATTAATATGATATGCAGATATCTCTTTGCACTCTTGATATTTCAGGTTCAGTTTGTTTACATGACTGCTTATGTACTTATGATTCATACTTCAATAACTTCGGCCCCCTTTTTTGTAATCTCATCAATCCCCCCATCAAACTTAATAGTAATTTGAATTTGGGCATAGCATGCTTTCTTTAATGAACAAAAAAAAAAAAATAATAATAATAATAATAATAAATAATAAAAAAATAGTTACATTGCTCATCTTCTAGCTTTCAGCCACTTCTGTGCATTCACAGTGGCAGCAAAGTTTTTTTTATTTTATTTATTATTATAAAACTGAGGTGCTTATAACTCTATTTATTTGACTAATATATAAAATAATATCATGAACATCATCTACCAATTGCAAGACACAGTGCTAGTTGAGTGATTGGTCAGTTTCCAATTTAAGAAACATGAATATGGACACAGGACGTGGACACGATACAGCATGAACTTGCTGACAGAACCAATTTAAAAAAGAAGTGTGAACAAAAACTTCTAGTGGCTATTTAAAATCTGTTCTCAAACAAATTGAAAGTTTAGGCTTTCAGGTTCCTAAATTTAAAAAGCTCAAAGATGGAGGGATTAGTATGTCACAATTTTATTTTATTTTATCTAATAATTGGCTTTCAAGGTTTATATATATATATATTTGTTTTAAACTTGTATGCCCCGAAGTGTTCAAAGTGTGGCAAGTTTTAAAAAGATTTTTTTAAAATTGGGCTACATAATGTGTCCAACATATGTCATGGTGTGTATAAGGAGTGTTGGTGTCTGACACGAGTTTGACACAGACATTACACCTTCTTAAAAGTGTCCATGCTTAACTAGGAGTTCATTTTATTGATTCAGTCAGTTGGTTTAGAAGATGTCTAAAACATGTTTGAGATTGGTGTACTCACCATGAACCTGTTGCTATTCCATTATCTCCTTGTCAAGTGAAAGCATCAACACACTGGATAACCAATGTCTACAGTTATTCATATATCTCAGTAACAATATTTTCAAATTTATTGATGCATTAGTGTAACTAACTTGAGCTGTTGGTAGTATGATTTAAAGGGACTGTTTTAAAGTGAAGGACTTTAAATTTGAATAATCAGATGCGCTTGCATGTTTTGGAAACTTCAACTTTGAACTATTGAGCCTTCTTTGTTCTGCAATGGGGTTACTCTTGGAATTAGAAAAAACCAACTTTGTTGTCCTTTATAGAAGACAATCTATTGTCGTATTTCTGTTAATGGATCACCTGGTTTCATATGGCATGGTTATTTGTTAAACTTCTGCAAAAATCTGACTATTTTTCATCTTAAAGTTACAAGTCACAGTGCTGGTTAATTAGACCTCAAACTAGGTATGAAGGCAAGTAAAAAAATTCTTGACAATTGATGTGGTTGATAATGTTGTGGATGGATCTAAGCCCTAAATTTGAAAGGGTGCTGTTTATGAGGCACTGTGCCAGACTTACCATCATGATTTGGCACACAAAAAGGAGAAATTCAAAGGTTTATATATATATAGAAAACTTTGTATCTGATTTTATGTTTTATTTTTTTGATAAATTTTGTATCTGAATTATTTTATACAACTGATTTGATTTAAGTGAGCATGGGCATGTATCGTGGAATGACCTTTAGAACAGTTACAGAACATGTTCGCTTTTCATAATGGGTGGTACGTGTTCTTTCACACATGGCACTTGTTCTTTCACACATACATGAACCACAATAAATTTTTGGTTTTTAGACACCAAATAGTATGGTAATCGTTGTGGCTGTATATGGTATGAAAATATAGGAATTTTAATTAAAGATATTAGAATTATCAAAGAGATGGGATAAAAGGGCCACTTGTGTGTGAGAACTGCATCACTTATATGAATATGTATTGAACTGTAATGCATTATTCGAAGGGATGCTGTTTTTTTATTTACTATTTTTCTCTGTATGTCCATCTGCACAATTTTTGTTTGCTTCTAGTCCTATAAATGTGATGAGACCAGAATGCAGGATATGCTTGGGAATTGGAGCATGAGAACAAATGCACCTGGGGATAATATATTTGTAACAATTTCAGTTCGACATCCCAAGGTTGGTGATTATTTCACAGCTTCCTTAACAGGCAAAAGAATCTCATCATCTGCGGTTGACCATGCACTGTTCTTCTGGTTAATTCCCCATAAAGTTGCACTTGCGATATACTGGGAAGTAAGTGCTTTGGCTTGGCTTTGGATCTTCCCATCAATCCTTAGTCTGCTAGTCTATTATTTACCTTTAGATAATCCAGTTATGCTAGAAATTTCTGTAAACCAAACTTTAATGATAACAATATTTATATTTAAAAAGTGAATATGTAAAAAAAAAAAGAAAAAAAAAAAACTTACTAGGGTAACTTAGACTCAATCCCAGGGGAATTATGGATTTTTGGGAAAATATTGATGACTATTGTGAAAATGATAGTGAAGTAGGACAGCTTGCTATATTTTCAGAATAGAGGTTATTTGACAGCCTAAACAGTAAGTAATTAAGGGTTTTAATGGTTAAATTAAAGGCTATTAGGTGGGAGAAGAGATTATAGTTGATTTGGGGGTGATAGGATAGGGTTTTTAGGCTGCAAAATGTACTTTTAGAGAGATTTTAATAGAAACTTTTCTATGTGCGCAAAGAAGGAAAAAAAGGAGAAGGAGAAGAAGAGAGGGAAAGAGGTGCTTCACCTTCGCAAGGGTTAGGCCAATCACACACAAACACAATATCAAATTCTCATAATATCAACTCTTGTATTGAATCATTGAGATTACACATATATTTATAGGCGATAGGCTCCTGTTTCTAACGACTATGCCTTGAATTTGGAAACTAAGAATATAACTTCCAATTCCACTTCAATTATAATAGGAAACTTTGATGACTTCTAATTCTACTCGAACCATGACATGAATTCAAAATAGGAAATTTAGACCTTTTTGACCACTAAGATTATTCTAGACATAATAAAACTCATCTTTAATGACCCATTTAATAACTTGACCAAATATAAAACCCATTGGCGACCCCTACAACCCATGTCCAACTAACTATTAAAACCTACTATAATGACATAAATTTGTTAGCAACATTTGAAATTAGAATAAATACAAATAAATACTAAAAATTATTCCAAAACATCAATTCTTGATGCCCTATACAGGCTTCATTTGAAATTCCAACTTTGCCTTTTTCTTCTTTCTATGCTCGCCATCAGATGGTCTGCAAAAATTGTGTTTAGTTTGTACTGAAAGCATCCCTTGAGAGGCTTGGACCTCATGTTGCCTGTGGTGCAAATGTCTATGGGAGGCAATGGTTTGAGAGAAGTAAGGCATTGCCACATTAATTTCAAAACTTTGATCAAGATAGACCAGTTAAAATGTACACATCCAGACATATTTGTACAATTTAACATTTATCTCATCTAGTTGAATCATATTTTGATAGTGCAAGGCCTTACGGTCTAATGCAAGGTAAAAAGTAAGTGATTTTAGGCAAAAAAATTAAAAAATCATACAACTAAAAAAGAAAAGCTTTTTTTAAAGTAATTTAAATCATGGAATTAAGGTTTTTGGACCCAAAAAAAAAAATCAATTGTGTTAACAGTGGCTAGTTGAAGCTCTAGGTTCCAATGTTGTGAAGAGGTTGGTAGGTGAATCATATGTAAATTTTTCATTGAGTGGGACATATGCTTATGATCAGTTTCAATTTAGGAAAAAATTGGATCTAAAGAAATAGAATGCTGGCACTTTGACATTCAATCACATTTCCAACCCATTGACAATATGTTTTTGTAGGCTCTCAAGCTCTGGTGGAAAAGGTGTAGCATTCATTCAGCATCCAAGGTATGCCAACGTGGGATACAGGCAAGAAGCACTGATACGTGACATGAAACTTCAATGCTGCCCGGCATTTTCACAAGATATACAAAACCATCAACCACTTGAAGGAAGTGATTCCGATTTGTTGAAGGACAAGAATGGGAGGAATCGTCGGTTCACATGGAGAGATGCTAAATGGCCCTGGTGCTGAATACATGCAGTAAGTCTTTGTTGCCCATTATTTTATCATGAGTAACAGCTAATTACACTTTTTGTTTTCTATTCCTGCTATAAGAAACGACATGGAGGATTGTGAAGGTGGTGGCTGAGTTGGCTGTGTTCAGGTGGTGGCTGCTATTGGCGGCCATGGTGGATGGGTTTGCAGTGAGAAAAATGAGAGAAGAAGATGGTGGTACATGGGTGTGCAGTGGGGTGGAGGCTCTGCTAGGCTGTGGGGGAGGAGGAAAAAAAGAAAAAGAAAAAGAAAAATAAAGAAGAGAGCGAGGAGATGGGAGATGGAGTGCAAGTGGGGCTAGTGCGGTGTAAGTAGGAGTTGGGAGCGTGTGAATTCATAAATAAATAAATTACAAATGTTACAGAATTTTATAGTTCAGGTTAGTTGCATGTTGTCACATTTTGCATTTGAGACTTTACTTGCTTGGACTACAGGTGAGTGGTTATGTCTGCTATGTATTTTGTCAAAACTACCCCTTTGACATTTTTACCAACTTTTTAATTTGAAAGCATGTTTTAAAATAAGATCTTTATGTTCATTGTGAATGCATTATAATTGCTGGTTAATTTTGTATTGCTCTCGTATTATCTTCTCATGATGTTACCACACAGATTTGTTCATTGTTATGATACTCATTGTTGGACCTGGTCATCAACATTCACATGTGATGGTTGTTCTGTAGTCATATACGTAACTGTTTACAATATGTTCACCCTATTAATTACTTTTAAAGCTCCATTTTAGAACTATATTTATTATTGCATGACAGTATCATTCATTGAGTTGTGAGCTCATCATTCCTCGTTATCATTTCAGGTGAACATGGGGAGCATTAGGAGACAATGGTGTTGTTTGGTGCAGCTTATTGTAAGCTAAAAACTGATAATCAGAAAGCAGAAGCCAAAAGCACCCCTTCCCTAGCTTCTAAATAATCAGCTTTTCTTAGTTTATTTAAACTATTTTTGCCTAAAAAGATGTTAGCAGAAACTACACCAAACAATCTAACACAGATTTTCAAATTAAAATAAACTATACCACCCCTATAATCCACACCAAACACCCCCAATAGCAGCTTTGGGAACCAGTTCTCATGAGACCTCAATAAGACCATGTGTGTTTATTGTCATCTGTTATGTTAGAACTTCTCATTATGTAGATTGAATTTATTTTGTTAGAGTAATGATATACAAACGGAAGATTCATATAGAATTCATGTTGTACAAAATGATGTGGCTAAATATGTACCTTATGATTTGTGTGGAGTTGTTTGTGCCTCTTTACTATGACTATGTTATAGAGACGTGAGATGTTCTAGACTAATGATTCTATTTGGGAGACCTTGTCATTTTGAGTTGATAGGTTAGGCTTTTTTGTTTCATGGGCTAAGGCTTTGTGGTACATGCTGGTCATGACGCCTCTTAAACTTGTGTTAGGAGTTGGAGTAATAAAGTGTTTGGGTTACCTGGTTACGCAACTGGGAATTTGAGGCAAACTTTGATATGATTAGTGTTATACAAAACATCCAAATTTCAAGAATGGTGATCATAGTTTAAAAAACTTAAGAATGGGGTTCACACTAATTATTTCATAAGTCGATTTTTTTACCACGTGCCTAACCGTTCTTTTAGTTTCTAAAGTTGATGAACAAATTTGGGTGGAATGAAGAATGTAATAGGGAGTCATGGCAATAGCACAATAGCAATTACTTTGTGTATATGTACTCAGCATTTAACAATTTAAAAGAAAAAATTAATAAAACAAAACAATAAGTGGGATTGCTGGAAGTTTTCAAAAAAAAAAATTCCTAATGATATTTGAAGGCCTTTCGTTCTGTTCCCATTGAAGCATTAATAAGTGCAATAGGTCGTAAACAAATGTTATGAGGTATAACTAAAGATTTCTTCAATCATAAACAAAATAAAAAGTACAATAAGTCATAATTAACATTGCAATGAATTATAACTAAAAATCTCTTTAGTCATAACCAAAATAAAAATCATAAGAGGTCATAACTAACACTACAAATAACTAGCGGTGTAACTCGGGTGGGTTGAGACTTGCCCAGACCTGTCCAAACCCGAATTGTAACTTGAGATTGTATGTCCAAACTCGACTTGAGTTGCCCGAATTACACATAAATTTTATTTTTTTTATTTTATAGCTAAGATTTTAATTTGTTAAAATTAGACTTTATTTACATTTTTTTTTGAAAATCATTAATAGCATCTGATTAATAGAAAATCATTAGTAGTCTTTACAATTTATGAGTGAGAATAAAAAATATAAGATTTTAGGATGAAATACCAATAAATTTCAAAATGTGATCTTGTCAAGGGTTTAGTTCTCTGTTTTTTCTTATAAACCTAAAAGTCTCATTAAAGTGGAAATTGTGCAAAAAGGGTAATCACTTACGTGTTTGAGTTTAATTTTTTAAGGATAAAAGTGGATTTTTCCAAATGTAAAATTCCACATTTGGACAATTTGCACTATAAAAGTTTTGGATTTTTACTCATTTTGAAAGAAATCCCACATTACTAACAAAAACTTAACACTTTAATGTAACACTCTAATAACGTAACACTCCAATGTAACACATTAAAAAACTATTTAGTGTACTTTTCCTAAACGTAACAACATAACACTAAAAAAGCCTCTTTAGTGTACTTTTTTCAAACGTAACACTCTAATGTAACAAAAAATAAAAATAAAAAATTTCCTTAGTGCATGAAAACCAAACATAACACTCCAATCAATGTAATTCCAAATATAACACTTTAATGTAACATACTCTAATGTAATACAAAAATATTAAAAAAAACTATTTAGTATACTTTTTCCAAACATAACAATCACAGTTTGAAATTATACATTTGTCAAAACTTATTAAGGAATTTTTGTAATCCTTTTAGAATAGTTTTTGAAGAATTTCACATATTTTTTGAGTGTTACGTTTGAGAAAAGTATACTAAGAAGTTTTTGTGTGTGTTATATTAAAATGTTACATTAAGGAGTTTTTTTAGAATGTTATAGTGGAGTGTTATGTTTGGAAAAAATATGCTAAGAAGTTTTTTTTTTGTATTATATTAGAGTGTTACAGTAAGGAATTTTTTTAAAAGGTTACGTTTCAGAAAAATACACCAGGGAGTTTTTTTGTGCATTTTTTTTGAAAAAACTCATATTTCAAGTTATTTTTATACTCATTTTGAAATATTTTTCAAATAATTCATCTCAAATTTAATTATCATGGATTGTATACCTTACTTTTCTAGCACCAAAAAAAAAAAGAAGAAGAAGAGAAAGAAACATAATAGAAATAAGAGTATAACCATAAATCCAATTTTCAAATAATATATTAAATCTACTTTTTCAAAATCAATGAGACTAATTGGTCTATAAGAAAATCCTTGGGACCAAATGATTCACTATTTCTCAAGATGAGATTTATAGGTAAAATTTCGAAATCTTATATTGTATTATTTGTGTATATAATATATGTTTAATATGATTTAATGATTTAAATATTACTTTAATATTATGTAATGACTAATACTTTATGTATATTTTATATATATATATATATAATTTTGATTTTGAATGGATTGGATTGATTGATGTTTTTGCCCAAACTCGTCTATTTAATATGATTTAATAATCTAAATTACATTAATATCATGTAATGATTAATCATTTATGTGTATTTAATATATTTATATATCTATATATAATTTGGATTTGGGATTGCTCGAATTGTTTGATATTTTTGCCCATGTCCATTCAAATTTAATTCATATTTTTAAATTTTTACCTAAACTCGTACTGAATTCAAAAATATTTTGCCCAAGTCTTAAAAAAATTCAAAATGGGCTTAGATTGAGCTCGCTTAAGTTGCACCCCTAGCTAGCAGCGAGGAGGATAGTGAAAATTTGTTTTTGAAAACAAGCACATTTTCTTCACCATAAGGTGGAATGGAATACAACAAGAAGAAGAAAACAGTCTAGGTAAATATCAACAACAACCAAAAAAAAAAAAAAAAATGAAAACAATTCATGTCTCTATGAATTGAACCAATAGAACCACGCTGAGAAGCAGGAGAGCTTGATTAAAAATGCAACCGGTGAATTTCAAGATCCTATACTGATGAGGAAGTCCCTCAGTTCAATATCAGATCAAGAGCAACGAGTTTTGACCAAACATCCACTCAACATGTTTACAACCGGGGCGCAATACGTGAAAGATCCCAGGGGGCCACGATGTGGTTGCGGGTGATCTCCTTGAGTGAGCGGCAACCACTTAACGCCATAGTTAGCTCAAACTCATCACGGAGCATTTGGAGTACTTTTCTTACACCAGCCTCACCATTGGCAGCCAATGAGAACACTACTGGCCTTCCAATCTGAAAGTCATCACAAGATCAAAGAGTTGAGATTTCTACCATTTTGTGCCATTTAGTCTCAGAAAATTCAAGAATGAATGGCCATGAAAGAAGTTTTACGAGAAACTCACATTGTATATTTCTATGCAAGGTTAATTTGACTTTTATCTCTTGAACTCTTGCCATATTTTTTCCTTCTATTTCATCTTTTTAGTTCTCTTTATTTCAGTTCATGTGGTCCAATTGAAGACAGCTGTCAAAGTCAATAACCGCTGAAGCCTAATTTGATAGACAAAAAGGTTATTTTCAGAATTTAAATAAATTTAAGTGAGGGCAGCGAAAGGGAGAGGATGAGGGAGGGGGAGGGTGAAAAAGGAGAAGAATGTTTGGTTATAGGGTGCAAGTTGTCTAATATAGTGCAAGTAAGAAGGATATTTCGTTATATAATGTAGGTTGTTCAAATTGCAAAAATTTTGCCCATTAAGTTAGACTTCCACCATTACTGATTGGGATCGGCATCTCCATTTGGACCATATGAACTATAGTAAGAAACTGTAGGGACTATGGTTCTTTCTTGAATTTGCTAATCAAGGTCCTATTCACTTACAAATACTCCAGATGCTCCAAGAGCCAATGCTTTGAAGACATCTGTCCCACGCCGGACCCCACCATCCAGAAAGACAGGAACTCGGCCTTGCACAGCTTTAACAACCTGCAAGTTACCTCGAAGGGATGACAATGTATCATAATTACACAAATGGCTTTAACATGTGCAACATCATTAAACTTTTTGCAGCGTATCGACAAGTTAGAAGGGAAACCACTCAGCAAGGAGAAAAGCTTGATGATTCAAGAATTTTGTAGAGAAACCAACACTCATATGAAATACGAACTTCAGGTATAAATTGGATGAGTTATGAAGAGCAAACCAAGTTTTTGAGGGAAAAATAAGGGAATTGTTTCCCTTTCTAAAGTGTGTATCACTGGGAAAAGAATGAGGAAGCTAAAGAAAGTTAAAAAGAAATAAAAATGACTACCACGTGTGTTGTGCAGAAATCAAACAGTTCCAATCACAAAAAACAGCAACAAGAAACAATCAAAAGACACAAAACACAAGATATATGTGGTTCAGCAATGTGCCTATGTCATGCAATAAGGATTACAAAGTTTTAAACCTTTTGACTCAATAGTGAATTATACAGAACACCAAACATGTGAAAACAAACAGATATACCTCTTCCAAAGCCATAATTGTTGCAGGGACATAATCAAGTTGTCGAGCTCCATGATTCGACACAATTATTCCTGCGGCTCCAGCTTGTACTGCTAGACTTGCTGCATTATTTCCCAAAAATGTGGACTACATTGATGAGAACATTAGCAAGTAGGACCTCAAGAAGGAAAAGAGAACTTCTCATTTTATCACTATCTTGCTTACCATCCTCGGCTGTTAAAACACCTTTCAATAGGATTGGTAAATGGGTGATCATCTGAAGCCACTTTAAATCCTGTCCAAAATGCCAAAGAAAAGGGGTTCTATTTTTGTTTTCTACTTTTATTTTTTCAGATTGTTTTCGAGAATTTTTTTGAAAATAACTCACGTTTTAGGAAACACAAAAATAGTTGTTTTTCGAAAAAAAAAAAAAATATCGCAGAAGAATGAGAATGATAAGAAAATGGTGGGCATTTTCAAACGTTTCTTTGTTGTTTCTGAGAAAAAAAAAAAAAAAACCCAAGCATTTCAAATGATAACTTTTCAACTAAAGATCAAGAAATCTCACACTAGAAAAAGAGACCTCACCTTCCAGTTAAGAGACTGGTCAATTTGTTCGGCAAAATATGCGGTTAGTCCAGAGTCATTGGTCTGCATGATCACCGGGAAAATTTGTCATGGGCAAACACAGTTGATAAATAAAAACCATCAGTCTAGAATAAGTCAATCATTTATGTCATTCACCTTATCTATCTTCCCAAGATCTAATCCCTCAAAGTTCTTCAATGTCAAATGTGATGGCAAACTAAATCTGTAGGCATTGTTGTCAAATCGTAAATCGTTTTTGTTAAAATAGCGAATTGTGGATTGTATCGTGAACCGTAAGATTCACTTTATTTAATATATAATATATAATTTTATATACGTATATCCATATAAAAACCCACAAATAGTGTTTAAAATGAAACAAATATCAATATAATTAAATTGTATACATGTATATACATATAAAATCATGTAAATCAATATAATTAATTGATCTCTTTTCTTCTTTATTTTTCTATTTTGGGAAAACGATGTCATTCCATGCAATTATCGAATTATGAATCGCATGATTCTAACAACAATGTCCATGGGATAACCCACATAAAAAATTAGGACATAAAAAACCTCTTGTAGTTTAAATAATATTTGGGTAGAGAAGAAAGACTTAACCAAGTGTAATAACCCGACCCTCGTAAATGATTTTAGTATGGTTTTTGTCCCTAACTTTTGTGCTTTTAAGTGCTCATTGTGAAAGTTCATGTGAAATTAAGTTTACTTAAGTAAACTCTATGTTTAGGGATGCATATCTGTTTAATAAGGAAAAGATCTGTCACAATTGGAATGTTTGACTCAGAAATTGAGAGCCTTGGAGGCTTGATAGTCTGAAACTGATTTGACATTTGAGATCTGCATAATTTTTAAGCTATTATATGACTCCTTGTGAAAATTTAATTCGGAATGCTTAAACTGATTAAATTTTGTCCTTATTCACCTTTATATATATATCTATGTTCTAACTTTGACTTAGAAGTCTCAAGTTAAGGAAACATCTTGTGAGAGAGAGGGTAGAGAAGAATTTGAGAGGAGGAGTTCTTCAAGGAAGGAATTGGGGGAATTAGGGATTTGATTCAAGGTATGTTTATTCCTTTTTGTTTTGTTTTTAATTAACCCCTCTCCCTCTCTTTGATTAGAGAAGGAATTTCTCTAGAGGTTATGCAAAGAGGTTACTGGAGTTGTTATCTCATGTATTGAATTGGTTGGGTTGTGTTTTGATTCAACTTGAAGTACCTATGAGAAGATACTCTAGTCCTCCGATGAACTTGTTTGAATTTCATGATATGGCATAGTTGTCTGCATATATGTCTATGTGTGAATGTAAAGCTAGAAATCTCATGAAAGTGAGTGTATTTGTGAACGTAACATTAAGAATCTAAGTTATGTTAATAGATGTATGTATTTTGACTTCAAATTATATGAATTTAAGACCTTATATTAGCAATTTATGATTAGGTTTTAAGGTTCTAAAATACCTACAAGAAATGGAACCTTGTTGAATTTCGGACCGTGCAGATTTTGCAAATCGCCACACGTGCGGGAGTCATGGCCGCACGTGCGGCGGGAGTCATGGCCGCACGTGCGGGGGTCATGGCCACACGTGCGGGGAAATGGTGCAATTTTGGAGCTTGAACACTGCTAAAAAGGCACGTGCGGGGCATCACTGCCGCACGTGCGGGGCTCACAGCCGCACGTGCAGCCCAAGCTGGAAAAAATGGTTCGCTCTGTTTTGCGTGTTCGACCCTCGGATATTTTTAAAATTTGCATTTTGTACCTATTAATGTTTGTAAATTCGTTTGAAGTGGAGTGACTCAGGAATTAATTCAACAAAGAGGAATTAACTAACTTGAAAGTTATGAATGTGTGCAGGACACGCTTCAGGAGGAACTAGTGCCCCATAGCAACACAGTGAGTAATAGTACTATCGATGTATCGTAATCATGTTCATTATTATTGTTATTGATGTTATGTTTAACATGTATGCTACTTGAGAAACGGTGTGAAATCATGGAATTGAGAAACAGTGAGAAATGATGGAAACATCGAAAGAACGTACGAAATATGAATTTATGAGGCCAAGGGCCATTTTGTGAAGCTATGAAATTATGAGGCTGAGGGCCAACTTGTGAACTATGAAATTATGAGGCCGAGGGCCAACTTGTGAAGTATGAATCTATAACTTGTGAAACTATGAATCCCAGAGGCCGAGGGCCAATTTGTGAAGTTGTGCATCTAAGTTATGAAACTAAGAAGCCAAGGGCTAATTTGTGAATGTGTGAACCCATCAGGCCAAGGGCCAATCTGTGAAGGTGTGAATCGATAAAGTCGTTCTGTTTGTCCGTACGAAATCAAACTACTACATGATTTCTGCATTACTTCCACTTTTATGTGTGTTACAATTGAATTAAGTACTGATGCATTTAAGTACTATTGTTCACTGAGCCTAGGCTCACTCTATGTTATGTCTGTTTCTGTAGGTAACCAACCTGGAGGTTGGTCCTAGTCCTGTCACCGTCGCACTTTTGTCAGCCTAAGCTTAACCAGGCACTTGGTCGAAGCTGTATATTTTTGGAGTGTTTTGCTAGACGATGGCTTGCATAGTTATTGACTTAAGATAAAATGTACTTAATGTTTTGTTATACGCCCAACCTTGGGGCTGGTTCTGTATATGCATATGTTTATAAATAGCTCTCAAGTGTGTATCTCCTTATGTCTATTTGTCTTATGCAATATCTGTGATCCTGGCATGGTAGTAGTAGCTCAATGGATGTCATACTTTCTTATATATTACCCTATGATATCAATACTTCCGTTCAGGCCCCTATGTTATGTATTTATATCAGGTTAAGTGTCTATTTCTGCATGGGTCATGCCCAAACTTTTAGGGGCGAGTTTGGGGCATGACACCAACTCTTTTAAATTGTTGGTTTTAAACAAAATTGTATTTTTTGGTTTCAATTCACCTATTCTTAATATCAGCTTCTCTACGGCCAAGCCTTGGAGTATCCACAGTGAGAGCAATTGCCTTGAAGCCAGCCCTTTCAGCTCTTCTAATAAGTTGTGCAACCACATTTCTGTCTTTGATCATCTGAAAGAAAAGTGGGTAGTATGAGATGATACGAATTTACAAACATATTAGAAATCCCAACCCATTAACAACATTAAGAGCCCTAAATAATGTGGAGTTCTCAAATGACTGGAAACGCAATGAAAAAAATGAATGAAGATACTGGATAGAACATATTTAGGAAACTGTATCTAGGATTTAAGCATTTAGGATGACCGTAGTGGGCAGGTACTGGAATTATTGGAAGAATCCATCAATTTCAAAGATAATTTAGAGTTGAGCAATTATTAGATGCACCATTTCAATTTCAGAGGTTTTTTTTTTTTTTTTTTTTTGTAGGTAACTCTATAGTTATTAACCATATGCAAACTGGGATAAAGTATTGAGTAACTGAAGCTTTTCTAACATAAATCAGCATTTTAATACATTCTCATTTCAAAGATCAGAAACAGTAGAGATGAACTCTCTACTTACATAGAGTTGGAAAAAGTGAATGCCAGGTCCTGTAGAAGCAACTTCTTCAACACTGGAAGTAGCAAACGAGGACAATGTCTGAAACAACGAACCATGCACAAGTGAATTAAAGAGGCACATTATACGGTAATAACAATTAAACTTGCTGTAGCATCAAAACCCAATTGATCCACAAACAAAATCCAGAACTATGGAACAAACTGTAAGACATTAAGTAAATTCAAATAAAAAGAAGCAACGAGGATGAGAAACGGAACCATAATTGTGCCGGCAGCAGATGCTGCTCTCGCTGTCGCAACCTCTCCTGCACCAGAATTAAACATTTGGGATTAAATATACGTGAAAAGGTGAAACAATAAACAAGCTCGTTTTCTAAATGTTTATGAGAAGCACGTATAAATAATTCACACCAACTATAGAGTTTGGCTAAAAAAATAAATAATTATAGCAATTTAAGGGCTTTAATAGTTTTTCAAATTGAAGATAGAGGTCACTATCTTTAGTCCAGTGCGTTGCTGGGATGAGGATGGTAAGGTGGATGTGTGGCAAGACTAGAAATGATAGAGTTAGGAATGAGTATATTCGAAAATGGGTAGAAGTAGTACCGATAGAAGATAAGTTGAGACAGAATAGATTGAGATGGTTCCGTCATACACAACGGAGACCAATAGAGCCAATAATGAAGAGATGCGATAAAGTGACGGTAGATGGTAGTGTTAGGAAAAGGAGTAGACCTAAATTGACGTGGACTAGTGTAGTAAATAGAGATATGAATCTCCTTAATTTGATTAACAAAATAGCCTTAGATAGAGTCGAGTGGAAAACAAAAATTCATACAGCCGAACCCATTTGATGGGACTTCAGGCTTGGTTTGGTTTGGTTTATCTTTAGTCTAGTGCACAAATTCAATGAAACAGGGGCACATACCTTCAAGGTGGGCCATTTTTTGCATAGCTGTTGGAGCAATCAAGATTGGCATTGAAATTTTGAAGCCCAACACTATTGTGGTCATGTCTATCTTGCTTACATCAATAAGCATACGAGGTCGAAACCTATTTTTTGAATGAAAAATTATACATTTAGAGAGAAGCACCACATTCAAACCTGAAATAAAAGCTCAACCATTGATCATGGCCTACAAAATAAATAAATAAATAACGGTGGAAATTTGTCTTTTGGCATGGTTTGTTCCTAATATTTGTAGAAAGTAGAAAGCAATCCCACGAATCACCAGAGAGAGAGAGAGAGAGAGAGAGAGAGAGAACTCTGCAAGGGGTATACAATTATTAAGATAAGAGCTTACAAAATCCTTGAGAATGCATTCTGGTTCTCTTGGAGAGTCCATTGGTCCTCTGCACCAGATGCATAATAGTCATAAACCATCTTTGGCAATTTCTCCTTTGCAATGGCCTCATATTCCACAACATTGGTGATCTGATCCATCTTTCCAATGTACTATTTATGCTGTACCAAGAAAGTTTGAAATAAATTCAAAAAATGGTGAAATAGGATCACATTACATTCATTTAAAACTATTATGAAATATAGATATTTTTAATAAAATAAGATCATACCAAGGCCTTCTAAAGTAGATGTTCAGAAAATGAAAGCAAAAGTACATTTTTGGATAAAAAAATGTCGAAGTGAAAAGTAGAAGAGGAAAGCATAGATAGACAAAGGGAAAGGAGGTCAAGAAAGAACATTAATAATAATGCAAGATTATCAAGGAGCACTAAAAAGCCCCCAAGCCCCACTAAAATAGTCCTAATCATATTGGCTCAACTAGGAGCTTGAATTTGAATGTGGAGTTAGTTGGCTAAATCCGGCAAATTCTACCGAAATCTTGTAAACTTCAATTGAATTTCCAGCTTAACACTTGTTAAAATGACCAATTTTTACGAAATTCTGAAACCAATTTTTTCCCGAATTCGACCAAATATTCTGATTTTTCTGCTGAATTCTTCTCTCATTCTAATTTAGTTGTCTAGTTCACATCTAAACTTTGCCGAATTTATGCCAATTTGCCGAATTTATGCCAATTTTCAGCAACATATGAAAGTTCCTACTTTCTTTGTTTCTGCCATTAGAAAATATAGTCCAGATTCTCCTCTATGGTTAAATTATGAAGTTTACTATTGTAAAGTAACTTTCATATTGGTTCATGCAGGATAAGTAAGTTAATCACTTCTACAAACATAAATAGGATATAAACGCCTCCTATGATGATGTTAACTAAAAGAATCCCAAAATAGGATTATATCATATAAAAAGTGGATGCACACATGGTCCACTATATTTCTGTGAGAAAAGGATCATCTCACATAAAAAGTGGAAGCACACATGGTCCAATAAATTGTTAATTTTGCAATCAATGATTCACGCTGAAACAACGTTGTCCCACATTGAAAGTTTGCATAAATGATCTTTGGTATATAAGACACCACTAGCTTGCTTTAAATAATTTTTTATTTTTTTTATTTTTATCTTCGGTATATAACTTGGCTTAAGTATTTTGGGTCATGTTCGTGGGCCGATTTTCTTCGGGTTACTTGGGACAACAGGCAGTGAGGCAGTCATATGCTACTAAATTCATTGCCTCTTTCATAGAGGGGAACACCAATACATGGATATAATACACCTACCATTGTAACTATTGAAATTCCTCTTTCATGTTTGACCATCCATATAAAATTTTCGGTACCATTTCAAAAGCAAGATCATCAGTACTCCAACTTGAGACATAGCACAAACATGTAGTCTTCAAAATCACATCTCATGAAAAACCCAAAAGAACAAAACACACAAAAAGATATAATAAATTCTTAATTATTCCACATACAAGAAGAAATCAAAGAACAAAACTTCAAATCAAACAACCAAATTCAAATCATACCCAGATAGGGAATCAATCAAAACAACATCAAACACTTAAAATTGAAGTGCAAGCATGAATTTAAGATCGAAGAAACAGTGAAGGATGTGTAGAAGAACAGACCTTAACCTCCTTCTAAACAAAGAAATTGAGTGAACTACGAAACGCAAGGTCAAAATAGGCGTCGCAAACAAAGTGGAGAGAGAGAGAGAGTAGAGTGAGGACAAATGGTGGAGCTTTGTCTCTCTTAGGAATCTCTTGGTTCGGCAAACTGTCACCCTAGTGCATATGCCGAGACCAAAAGTAGACACAAATTCAAAATGAAAATTTTGGGACTTTTTGTTGCGTCCGATCTTAGAATATGTCTTCGCTCTCTCAAGGTGGCAAACTTGAACTTTTTCAATTCCCCATTTGTTTGAAATTTGGGTGAGGTTTCTCTGTAGTTGAGTATCTCAAGGGTATTGTTGAGTTTTTGTGGATTTATTACGGCCATTATATGGACCCTTTAATATGTAAGATTTATCGACTAATTTATTTTTGTAAAAAATTACATTAATCGGATATTGATAGTTATTTGATCAATTATATTTGTGTCAACGGCAAGTATGATTTTTAAAATAAATATATTTACCGTTAACACAAATATAATCTGATCAAGTGGCTATCGATATCCGATTAACGTGATTTTTTGAAGAATGAACTACTCGACAAGCTTTACACATTTAATGATTTGAATCATTGATGCAGATTCTGTGATGAACTCATGGAGGCCCAGTAATACTCTCCAGTCCGATTTGGACTGGAGAGAAACCTTTTCCTAAAATTTGTTTGAAAATTATAACTCTATTTAGATTGTGTTTAGTTGGAGGATTTGATGAGAGAAATGGAAAAAAAAAAATGTAATATCACTTTTTTGTTTGGTTATAATTAGAGCTGAGCAAAGAATCCGTAAAATCCGTAATCCGATCCAGTCCAGTCTAATCCGATAGGTTTGGATTGATTTTTTGAATCCGCGGTTCGGTTCCGGATTGAAGAATTAAAAATCCGTAGTTCACGGATTGGTTCCGGATTGAACCCCACGGTTCCGGATTGGAACCGATCCGAACCGTATGCAAATAGTCTATATTTTTATTATACATCCTCCCTCATAGTATCTTCTCTTATTATATATAAAATCTAAACTCAAACCTAAAACTGTATAATATCTTCTTTTATTACTTTTGTTTGTTAGTTTTTAGTTTTAATTTGTAATGGTCTAAATACTTATGGTGAAATCAGTTTTCTTATAGTTGTTTAAATTTTAGAACAGTATGTCGCTATTATAGAAAAACATGTTGCTATTATGGAACTAACATAACGCTATGTTTATATTTTTATGAAATTAAAGTGTTATATATATATATATATTTGTTATTTAATTATGTGAATCCGTGGTCCTAAACCGATCCAATCCATATTTAAATGGATTGATTCGGATTGGTTCCATGATTTAAACGGATTGGATTGGTTCCAATTTTTCAGGAACCGTAGATAACGGATTGGTCCTGATTTTACCCAAATCCAGTCCAATCCGGACCATGCTCACCCCTAGTTATAATGGAAAATATTGGAGAAAAGAAAGTGGGAGGAAAATGTAATCTCACTTTTTGTCTTTTGGGTTCACTTTAGGCTTTTTCTTTCTCCATTTCCCGACTCAACCAAACATAACTTGAAATTTGAATTCTATCAGTTTTTTCTTATTTTCTTTTATTTCCCTTTCATTTTCTATCTCCTCAGCAAATCTTCCAACCAAATACAGCCTCAATGGGTTGTTTCTTGAGAATTCTTTCAAAATTAAAATTAAATTAGCGTTTGTCAAATGTGATGCGTGTACAAATCAAGTAAGTAAAAATAAAACAAAAAAAAAATGATAAAAAAAATTATTATCCATAATTTGTGTTGCTGCTCAGTTGTTAAGAGCCTTCTTAATCAATTAAACCTCAGTCTAGCCAATGCTATTGAATGGCAACATATTGCAAATTTCCATAATTTTACTAGGACCAGTTCTTGCTTGGCAGTGGGCTAGAAACCTTCCAAGTTTGGATCCTTCAAACTCAACACAGATGGTGCGGCTAAGGGAAATCCAGGATTAGCCTTTGCAGAGGGACTATTAGAGACCATTTGGGTCACTGGGTTACTGGTTTGGTGTGGTGTCCAGCATAGAGGCTGAACCTTGGGTCATGAGAGATGGTCATAACCTGGAGCCAAATATTGTTAATTTGGAAGTTGAAACCGATGCACAAGTTTTGAAACTTCTCATTCTAGGAAACAGTAACGAGTATCAGCACCTTAACAATTTCATATCTGATTGCAAGTACCTCTTGCATTATCTAGGGGTGAAGTCAATTAATCATGTTTACTGTGAAGCCAACGCATGTGCAGACATCCTTGCGAATCAAGAAAGTAACATCATAGAAGGATTTTTTTGTTTATCCTTTTTTTCCTTTTTGTATCTCAGCACAATTATTTGATTATGCTAGAGGTTTTGTATACCCTAGAATGTTGTACTCTTAAACTCTTTTATTATTAATATATGGAGAATCCTATTGTACACATTTCATATCATATGCACTCTTAGTTATGTTATTTTTTTCTTTAATTATGATCAATTTTCTTCTTTAGTTATAATATTATTTTGAAATTTTGATTATGACTTTTTTGTCTTTGATTATGACATTTTTTATTTTTTTTAAATTATGACTCAGAAAATATAAAATTATATCATTTTTTATAGTTATAATATGGTACACATCCTTTGAGGGGTGTGTACCATAATCTTTTCTAGTAGTATATAAGCTCTTTATTTAAAAAAAGAGAAGAAAAAGGCTTCTTAATCAAATCTAAGGTCTCTATATAATTTTTTTTGCTTTAAAAAGAAAAATAAAAAATTTACATGGCATAAAGTGATGAAAAGACTTCACCAAGTGGAGAACTACTCGTCCAATTTAAATATATATATAAAAAGGAATAATTAATATGAACTTTGTGCAATTTTAGTCTGCAATATTTAAAATGTGTGAATTTGGCTCCCAGAGTATGAGTGTGTTTCAATTTTATTTTTAATATTTAAATTATATCAATTTAGTGTCCAATGTAAGTAATTAAGTTTGGGTGGCTTAAACTGGTAATATGGGATTACCTCTAACATTTCCCCTCATGTGCAGCCCAGTAGCATATAGAAGTGATTGAGAAGTCCAATTGAAAGATGGACTGTTGTACTGCGGGAGGTGAGAGACCACACAAGACCTAGTTACGATATCATATTGAAGCATTCAACTCAAAATCAATTAGCAATAAGTGAAGAGGACTCAAGGGAGTTAGATGAAATAATGGTAGGACCGACAAGTGGGGTAAGCACCTTAAGAGCAACCATAGGCATGGTCTCAGAAGCGGAATATGTATTAAGTTCATCAGGAAACAAGTCTATCGAGGGATCAGTGAAAAGTGGAACATAAGTGGAGGGTAAAGAGAATTTGGACATAATTTAGAACATTTTGTGTTTCTAGAAGATCACATAGCGAGAAACACAATGATGATTGGAATGAGGATCTTAATAACAATAACGTTTATGTTTGATGCCATACCGCAAAAAACAAAAAGACGAGCTTGAGATTCTAGTTTAGTACATTCATAGGGTTGAAGGAGGACAAAATATGCAGAACCAAATACTCAAACGTTGTATTTGATTAGGAAATTTGAGAAGAGATTTGAAAAGGGAAAGTGAAAAGCTATGTGAAATATGAATAAAATACCACATTCCGGCTGGTCTTTCCATATTGTACCATGTATGATGTCCATTCCATTGTATGATGGACACCACATCGCATGACTCCACAAAATTGACACACGCATAACCCCCAACTACCACAGCTGGCCCAAAATACCACATTGTGATTGGTCTTTCCACTGAACCTGCAGCGTACATGTTCACAATTACACATCTGGACTGAGCAAAAACCAAATATTTGACAAACAATAACAACACACCATTTCCATTACAGCACGCCACATAACCAAAAGTCCTGACGACACTCCTAAAGTGTGCATAACTATTTTCAACATATTTACGAACGTTACAATCCTATTGAAGTTGAAGATTCTGCGGTTATGTGTGTTGTATTAAAACTAACATGACAAAATTGGGTGAAAATAATGTCATTGCGCATGACACATTGACTCACAGCAACGACGTCCCAACATAATACAAGAAGTAACTTGTACCAATACCATTGACGAAGGTACGACCACTCACTTAACAATGTAATGTAAGTATTACAAAAGCGGGACATTTAAACCTGTATTCTCATATGTGACATTTAAACCCATACACACAAGCACCATCATGACGCATAATCCGTTCCTGTATGGACAAAATTATACCAACAAAACAGGGCATCTACAACCCCAAACAGGAAATCATTCCCAGTATACATTGACAAATACAAATCAACATCGCAAAAGCAAGTCAAACTTACCATGTCTAACTAACAGACCACCCACAACACCGTAACAATATATACCGAAACACTGGCCTATTACGGTTACACAGTAACTGGTGTCTGAGTCCTCATATGGCATATTCATATGGTACAATATCTCAAAATTTCACATTGCACATTACTTTACACTGAAAGCCCCAAACCCATTAACACCCAAATACGAAAACAATAAACAAACCCTCAAAACCCAAAAAAAATGCAGAACACATCAACGATTGACATGTTAAACATTAAACAGCGTTGCATTTCATTGTCATCGTCTGCAACTCAGCATAGGCGGTATCGGTGTACACCAACCGAAAATACTGTCCTTCGTCTCTGTACACTATCTGAGGAAGACGATGTCAAGCTCTCGCTGGCGCTGATTACTCTGACTGTGTATTGATACAAAGGTGGTCCGTCAGTGTACAAATTCCTCTAATTAGGGTTCCAAGACGAAAGCACAAATGTGGAATTTGTGCAATCCCTCTTAGGAAATACCTCACACACATTTAGGGTTTTCACCCCATTGATATAGAAATGTTCAAAACGTGGAAATGTTGAAGGCCAATGTTTCCTTACGCAGACCATAAGATTTGATTGAAAAACTGAGGGAAACTAAAAAAAAGCCTATGGTGCGCTTGATGTTTACAAATATAGGTTGGGTTTGGTAGAGTTTTATAAATATGATTTAAGAGTATGAATTGTATTTTGAGTTTGTGAATTTTAGAATTATGATTTGAGTGTGGAAAATTTGTTTGGTGAATAGTTTTGAAAAGAGTTTTGAATTGAGTAGGGAATTTTTGATATAACATATGATGTTTAATACAAAAACTTACAACTCATAACCAAACATACAACTCAAATTTTATTAAAACACATAAATTTTTTTTAAAAAATTCAGAAAATATTTTTTTTGAATATATAAAAATTAACATATATAAATTGTAAAAAAAAGAAGAAAAAATCATTGTTCCGGTCAATCGGTAAGACGACCGATTAAGCGAAATTTGAAAAAAAAAATTCCGAAAACCACGCCTGAGACAGAGGGTGTGTTTGGTTTGTGTTTGTAGAGTAGTTTTTGAGATAAAAAGTACGAAAACTTGTTTGGTTTGCCTTTTTTCAGAAATGATTTTGGAAAATTGTTTTGGGAAGAGAGTTTTAAAAAAAGTGATTGATTTGATGTATATGAGAGAGAGAGTAATTTTGAAAAGTAGGTAACCAAACAAAATTTTGAGATTTTTTTTAGAAAAATTTGTTTGGTTTGATTACTCTTGAAAATTTGTTTGTAAAGAATTTTTCTCAAAAATTTTTCTGAAAAACAAACCAAACAAGGCCAGAGTTTTTTATGTTGAGTTTTGGAAACGTATTTTGAAAATTCTAATCAAACATGATACTTGAATGAAGGTGTAAAATCATGATTGTAAAATACAACCAAACAGCCTAATTTTCCCATTACCAAATCACACATTCGCCCCCACTGTAAACATCCACATGCGCGTGGCGCTGTTTGGGAAGTCCCCAAAGAGGCTATTATAGCCTAAAAAAAAATTTTAGCCAAAAAGCCCACTTTTGCAAGCTTTTTCAAAAAAAAAAAAAAAATAGGACTGCACAGCCGGCAGTGTAGGCACAGCCTACACTGTCAGCTAGAGAAGTTGTTCCATCAATGAATAAATTACGATTTTACCCCTTGATAGCAATTTAAAAAAATATTTTTTTAGGGACAAATTTGTCATTTTAATTTCAAACATCATTTCAACACATTTTTCAATACAACAACTCAAATAAAATCCATCTCATCTTCCCAAACACAAAAACTAAAATAGCCTACTAAAATAGCCAAAAAGCCAAATAGCCTACTAAAATAGTCACTTCCCAAACGAGGCCAAAATTAACATTCTAACTTTTTGAGGACTTTTGAGTTCAAAAGAAAAGTTGCAAGACTAAGGCCTCGTTTGGGAGCAGATTAATTTAGTAATTTTTTGGCTATTTAGTTAAAATATGAGTTAAAAAAAATTAGTATGTTTGGGATGACTTTTTGGTTTTTTATGAAAAGATGTGCAAAAAGTAGAGAGAAAATAGAATCTTTGACTTTTTGGTATGGGTTGTTGGCTTTTTGGCTAATTTAATAACTTTTTGACTTTTTGACCAAAAAGTTTGGTTGCCAAACGAGGCCTAAGGTTCCGTTTGGTAAAATTGTGAGAAAGTGATTATAATTTATAACTTAACAGTTTATAGTTTATAACTGTGAACATAAGCTGATTTTTGACTTATAAATTAAACTTTTCCTCCCCCACTCAAAGAATAAGTTAATTTTTGACTTACAAAAAGTTATAAGCTATATTGTTAAGATAAACAAAACACATCAAAATAACTTAAATTAAGCTAAAAGCAGAAACAAGCTGGAAATAAGTCATACCAAACAGGGCCTAAATGGTGCACAAGCTTCCAACTTAAGATTTATTCAGTGTGTTTGGTTTGAGTTTTTTGAATTAAGTTTTTTGAAAATTAAGTTTTTTGATTTTTGTATTTTTTTTGTTTTTAGTGAATATTTTTAAATTTTAAACATTTTTTTTTTACTTTTTAGATGCACCTTACTTAGATGTATCTAAAAAGTAAAAAATTTGTGAAAAAATATTTTAAAAAATTAATAAATACATAAAAATACAAAAAATGTACAGAATTCTCGTTTTTTTTTTTTTTTTTTTTTTATTTTGGATATTTAGTGAATTTTAAAAAGGTTTTCTTTCCAAATTTTTTACTTTGTAGATACATCTAAGTTAGATATGTCTAAAAATTTTAAAAATTGCTTAAAATATTAAAAAATAAATAAATAAAAAAAAAAACACGAAAAATAAGAAAGTAGAATTTTCTGAAAAGTGTTTTTTGAAAAGTGAAACCAAGCATAGTGATATTTTATTCAAAAATTAATTTATATTTGGTTTCTTATGTACACCTGGACTTTTTTTTAATATAAAAATAGAAGTAATGTTATAATAACTATGCTTATACATCACATTAGATTTATTATTTTATTTATCATAATTGTATTAATAATACCATTAGTTTTTTACTCACATGAGTTGTGTTCGATTTTTTTTTTAAAAGTAAAAGTATAATAAAAACAATTACAAATAGTATTAATTAAAAATTGAGAAATTAAGAAAGTATGGTAAAATAATCATACCATGAAATTATAAAAGGATCTTCCAAGTTTAAAAAAGGGTTTTTTAGTGATAAATCGATTTTAGAGTTGTTAAAACCCATTAGGTCCACAAAGGATTATTATAGCCTATTTAGTTCCATGTATTTATCTTTTTATTCCATGATATTCTTTTTCCTAATTTTGTATTTTTGTTGGACTATTATTCTCTTATGTATAGTGTTTATACACATAACAAATATATACGTTTCTTTTTTCTTTTCTTTTTTGTTCATTTTGTTTTGGTAGTTTGCAGTATTCATGCTTTTGATTCTGATTCAGATTCAGTTGGATACGTTTCAATTTTTGCTCGCTCGTTTGAAGGTTTCGGTGTGCTAGGGTTTCATTGTTGCAGTTGTGGTAGGGTTCGGTGATTTGGGAGTGAAGACGACAGCTCGAACGGTGTTCGATTGTGACATTGTTTGGAGTATAACTGGGTGAAATCAATCGTTTTCGAGGTAGAGGATGAATGCAGAATTGTATAATTAAGGTTAGTATTGTTTTGGTTATGAATGCATGTTCAGTTTATGTTTTGATTTATGTGATGGATTGGATGCTCTGTTTTTTGAATTATATAGATTGGATGCTCTATTTTTTGAATTATATGCATTTTATGCGGCTCTATGTTGGTGAGGTAATTCAGATTATGTAAACAATGTGGATGTTCACATCTTATTTGTTATATCTTATGGAGGGTTGTTTGCATGTTGTGTATTGTCACCTCATTTGGGTGGTGTGATTTTGACCTTGTTAAATGCTTTATGCTGTGTAAGGATGCTAGTGGTAGTTTTCATTCTGAATTTAGCATTGGAACTGTACACATAGGCATTTATTTTGCATAATGCAAATGTTCACATAGTATGGGTTATTGTATGTGCTATTCTTCGTATGGTTATAACGTAGTTATTAACTTTTGTATTGTTGTATTTTTACAGGAGATGGATACCTTTATGATATTGGTGTGCACATATGGTTGCAGTACAACTGTAATAAATGCGGTTTGCATATTGTGTTATTCTCATTTGGTGGAGTGTTTGTGTGAAAAATGGGGTGAGTTGTCTACCTGTTCTATTTCATCTCTGTTTAGTTAGATAATTCAGATTATGTGAACAATGTAATTGTTCACATATCATTGACTATAATGTGGTTATTCACTTCCTTGTTTTTGTATTTTTGTAGCAGATGGATACCTTCGTGTTGTTGGTGTGCTCATATGGGTATAGTATTACTGTAATAAATGTGGTGTGAGCGCTGTTTTATTCACGTTTCATGGAGTGTGTGTGAAAAATAGAGCGAGTTATCTACTGATTATGTTTCATTGTTCTATCGGCTACCTAGGATTAATAGGTGTAATTTGGATAGTGATGATGAGCTTCAAAGTATGTTCTTGCTTGCCAAATCAATGAGGGTTCAGCATGTAGAGGTTATTGTTAGATTGGTGTAATGATGGAATTGCATGGATAGTGATAATGATGAAGATGAGAATGTAGGTGATGGTTTTTTTTTTTGTTTTTTGTTTTTGGAGAGTTCGAGATTTTATGGGTTTTTTGTTTCTGGATTTCTGGTTTTTTGTACTAGAATTTTGTCATATGTATTGTCAATTAATGTTAATATTTTCCCTTTCATATAATATTGAATGGTGTATATGTTTTTATTGTGTTTATTACCATTATGCAATATTGATGATGTGAATATTCAAGGACCATTTTGTTTATTTAGACACAAACATTATGTAAATATTCACAATGCAATAAATAAATGTGAAGATTCACATTAATTCTGATATGTTTGTTTATGGGTCGTACACCTAATTAATGTATAATGTAAATATTAACATCTGTAGTCAACCATAGTATGATGTGAATATTTACAATGCAATAAATAGAAGTGAAGATTCACATTAATTCTAATAAGATCACACACCTAATTAATGTATAATGAGAATGTTAAAATCTGTAGTCAACCACAGTAAGCATAGGACATAATTTGAACATTCACATTTATTGAACATAAATTAAGATGTGAACATTCACACAAACTTCAACATAAGAGAATAGATGTGAATGTTCACATTTATATTGTTTAGCACATGCAACACATCAACACCAAAATACCATCAAAACACATAGGTGTGTGAGAAGTATATCATTGATTTATATATATGTTGTCAAGTTTCAACTACAAGTTATCAAAGTTACAAAAAATAAAAAAACTAGCACTGTATTTTGGTATAGCTAGTGTATGGTGGACAACCCCAACCATCGAACAACGGAGTTTGCCTTAAGTAGTCTAGCTGAAGATCCAAGAACTTGGTGCTTCTCATCAGTTTAACTAAGCCTGTAATGTTTGATTGATAATTGACATGCTGCATATCAATGTGGGTGTTACTCTCTAGACGCATGCTCTCATCTGTGACATGATATTCCTTCCTCTTTATCTTTGCGCAAAATTTAGATACAACATCTGTTACATGGGCATGCACAAATAGTGAGTGTTTATATGAACATTAAATTTGATTTCAATAGAATTGGTAGGGTAGGCACGCATATTGACATCAGCACATCATTAATCAGTGTAGATGTTCACATTCGACGATATTTATATAAGCAAAAGCAATAAAGTGCTATTTAGGTGACAAATATAATAATGTGAACATTCACATCATTGTAGATGTGAATATTCACATTATTGCTAGGGTACAAATAGGAGTGGTCACATTGAATGTTAATATTTACACATCCATATAATATTAGGTATATCTATGTGTATAGAAGGGAATGTTAAAGTTCACATCAACATTTGGTTACAACAATTCACAGTAAGACAATGATTATATGTACATATTTATAAGTAAATAGCACCAATGTGAATATTGATATTGGCTATAAATAACCAAACAACATGACAACATCACCCATTCATTAACTACAAACCACATATTTTCAGTGTACACAACTGTGATATGAATATTAAGTGGACAAATATGAACAACATTAATGTTCCCAATGTCAAGGTTCACTTCAAAATTGAACTACAACTAGAATAAACGTTTTTATTTGGGGATTTGCTTGACACAATGTTCACAATCATATAACAAATTTATTCAGGACAAAGTCCCCATGTGAATGTTGACATTATGCGAACAACAACAACAATATTTGAAACAACAACAATTGTCTGTTTTCTAGGAAAAGCAACAAATTTGGGAGTTTACATCATTTTAACGATACCAAGAACAGCAAAAAGAGGGAACATAACAGCAAAAACATGAACAAGAAGAACCAAAAATAACAATAGCAACATGTGAGAAAGTTTGCATTAGGACAAAACAAAATGTAATTTGATTACACAAAAAAATGGGAAAAAAAGGTGCTTACATTTGGTCTCCAGGTCGAGTTGATACGCTTCGATATATGCGAATGTTCATAGCGTTGTTTCTTCTTCGTTGGAGTATGGTTCCAGTAGCCGACAATGCTTCGATGAAAGTGGAATGGTGGGAGAACAGAAAGACGCAAACAATGGGTCAATTTCGTGATGGCAACGGTGAATTGATGTGAACTTCCAACTGCCGACGACGATGGGATGATGGTAGGATGGTAGATGAAGCAATGTGAGATTTTGCTACAACAGTGAGGGTTTTGGGAAGGAAAGATTTGGGGAGTGAAATATGAAATAATGAAGAGGAGTGTTTTGATCGAATTTGATTTCAGAATGGAAATACGTGTGGGAGAGATTGAGGGTGTTTCAGTATTCTTACCTCAAATAGGTCCTAAAGAAATACTCAAAAAGAATATGGGTTAGATGGAATAGAACTCTTAGAAAGAGGATTTACTAAAAAAGTTCCCTTTAAAAAATAAGTAGAAAAAATGAATTATCAAAAATCTGAAAAAATAAAACCTATAAAAAAATAATTTAAATTACAATCTATATTCTCAATTAAAAATAAATTAAAAAAAAATGATAAAGAATTGTACAAAACCTAAACAAATAATTTAAAATATTCATAGTATTATACTACCTTATTTCCAAATTATGTCAACACAAATGTATTCTTGTGTCAAATTAGTGAAAAAAAAATTAAAAATTTTGATACAAGAGAATACATTAACAAATAATTTGAGACAAAGGATGAATGATTTTTTCCACAAGTGATTGTTATGTGCAAGTGATTGGTTTGCGTGGTAATAATATTAAAAAATATATATATACTAGTTGTTACAGTTTCAATATAAATACTTTTGAAATTGTGTTTGATTTAAGAATTTAAGAAGTGAATTGAAAAAAAATTATTTTCGACAATCAAGTTGACAAAAATATAGAGAAGAGCACTATATTTATTTAATAATAGAAAAATAATTCATCTACGTAATTTTTTTGAATAACATGACAGGTAAAATTTGTAAACCTATATTCAAATACTCATTCAAACTTTCCTTATTATCAATAACTTAGTACATTTATACGTCGCATATGGTACAAGGCATAACACTTGCATAATTTCTCAAATTGAAAAGATATTGTAGCAATAACTTTTTTTTCAATGCGATCATGTCCAAACATTACATACAAACACACTAATGTTGATGTTTTTATAATAATATGCATATAGTACATATCTTATAACATAAGTTTAGCCAAAAAAAAAAAAAAAATTTAAAAAGAAAATATGTTTATTATATAACATTATCCAAATTCGTTTAACACATTGTGCGTGCTTATAATCTAGGAATATAATATTATTCAGTAGTCTAGAGTCACTATTTAGCTATGCTTACTTGGTATTTCTAATTAATTACATGGTTAAAAAATTAGTGAGTGGAATATGATGATTCATTTTTTTTCATCTTCGGTAAAAAAATTTGTCTTTTTTATTTTTTATTATTAAAAATTTGTATTTGTATAAGAAAGTAATTGTTCAAATTGGTCTAGAAGGATCTTAAAAATTTAAGAAGCAAACGGAAAGGACACAAAAGTGATTTGGTTTTTGTAACAATTGAAAGGAACGGAATTCATACATTATAGTAGATATGTACAGCGGGGATTTGTTAACAAAAGATAAGAAGAAGAAGTACTCTGTGTTAGAGTGATTATGTATAATGTATATAGATACATCCTTGTCTTTCTTGATGTACAATATTTTTAATTTTGCATGGTAAAGTCTTGTCATTGTATTTGAAGTTCTCGTATTTTCCTTTGATGTGCTTGCAAAATGCATCTGCTGCAAAGTTGCCTTCTTTACGAATGAAGGTGATTTTACAATCTTAGAAGTCCTGTCTTCTTCTTCGGATGTTGCCTATGAGTTTCCATATGCTGCTGCAATAATCTCTTTGTGTATTGTGTAGTATTGTTTCGATTAAGAATTTTGTATCACCATCTGCCCATATTTTTGGCCATTTATTTTCTGCTACAATTTTTAATCCACGACATAAAGCTGATGCTTCAACATATTTTGCAGATTTCATTGGTATTGTGCCTGTGAAAGCATAAACGAAAATTCCTTCATGGTTTCGAAATATTCCAGCGCAAAGAGCATCTACTTCTTGTGGAACTTCTTTGTTCGGGTAGTTCCATCGTCAAAATTTAAGTTGAGCCATCCTTCTTTTGGTGGTTGCCAATATATGAGCTGTGGTTGTTCAGCAATGGAAATAGCATAAGTTAATTTGTTAAAAGTCAATGTTAAATAAAATTTGATGCAATTGTCCAACTATTTGTTTTGAAAAGTAATTATAAATGCTTTGTACTGGGTACTTGCCTATAACTGGTAGATGACATTAGAACATAACATCCATCAAAAATGACATGTAGATGTAAAAGAAAGGCCTTTTAATGATCAGATAAATAGCTATGGGAAAGACCCTTTTTGAAGAATGATACAATTTTTGGAAACCACAATTGATCTACAACGAACATAGTGAACCGCAAGATTAAAAAACAAAAAATAAACTACTACTACCACTATAAAACAAACAAACAAAAAAGCACAAACATCAGATAGAATCTCATGTTAAATTTTATAGTCTATTCAGTAAAAACTATACCATAATATTTGCTTTTGTGTATCCTGCTATGACAATCTTAAAATTGATATCAACATGTCATATTTTCAGTCTATATTCATACTCTGAAGAGTCAAATTAGAACAAGAAGTAGTTACAATGGGTATCTCAATCACACGAAGAAAATTTATAGAACTGATTTTTGTTGGTCTTATAGGAATATTGTCAAACAGATGTCGTGCAAGGCACAAAAAATCAGCTACACAATATGACTTCCATTGTTGGAAGTGCAACTCTTCAAAGTAGGAAAAATCAGTAGTCAATTTTGTATGTTGTTTAGTTCTTGGATAGAATGTTGCTAAACATCTTAATCGATAACATGATTTCCATTGCTGTTTCCTTTTCAGTTCAAAAGTTGAGATGATGGAAAATTATGACAACAGTAATCTAACTTTCTCCTTTAGTGTAGAACAAAATAGAAGAACATATTTCACTTTCTCTAAGGGAGCTTGGCATTATTTCTTCATCTCCCACTGTTGGTAAAAAAAGATAGAATATCTATTAGTGTTTCTCTCAGAGGGAGTTTGCATCGAACCATCTGCCTAATGATCCAGTGTTTCAATTGCTTATTACTGAACTTGACAAGATAACTTGCTTGTCTCTATATTATCTATATTGTTAGTCTATATTCAATATCGAGTATTCTTATAATTTAACAATTTTTTTCATTATTGAGAAGGAAACATGGGTTAAGATTTGATGAAACAAAAATTGACGGTTAGGGTTTTTACCAGTTCAGGGTGAGACAAATGAAAGTTGGTCAAATTTATAAAAATGCTATAAAACAGCAACAGTAAAGTGTTTCATGACAAAAGTTGGTGGTATTTATTAAAGAAATTGTTTGGTTTGACTAAAAGCAAGGTTCTAGGGAAGGGTTTTCGTTGAGAAAGGCGGAGAGAACAAATTCAACAAGCAATTCCAAAGGGGGTAGTAAAAGAGAATTTAAGGGTTAACATTTTCAGGAATTTTAGAATTTTGTGAAGAGTTGATAATGAAGGAGGTGAACTAAGATGAGGAACACTACAGCCAGTAAGAAGTACAAGTGGATTGGTAGAGAGAAAAATTGGAGATAATCATGGTGTGAAGAGTTATTGTGTCTTGCCATGGTTTGTGTTGAATGTAAAAAACCTATAACTTACTCCACCTACCACTACCACCTACTACCACCTACCTACTCCACTCCATTAGTGCTCCACAAGAAGCAAGTGCTCCATTTACCCTAATGCTCCATTAAGTTGTTTAGTGCTCCATTTTAGGTTAATTTAATTCCTCCATTTGTAACTCATTCTCCCTATAAAAGAGAGATCATTCTCTCCATTGTAAATATACAATACACACAAAAATGAAGATATTGAATATCAATCAATAATTTCAATACATTCATTTCCTACATGGTATCAGAGCGGGTTTAGCACCTAGTATTTTTCGCTTCACCGGCGGGCGGCAACCTCGCCTTGGCCGCCCGCCGGACCTCAACCTACTTCACTTATCTCTCTCTACTCCATCTCTTTGGTGTTCACGAAACCCTAGGGCAAAATGCCTTTCAAGCGTTACGTCGAGATCGGAAGGGTTGCTCTCGTGAACTACGGCAAGGACTATGGGAAGCTCGTCGTCATCGTCGATGTCCTCGATCAGAACCGAGCTCTTGTGGATGCCCCTGACATGGTGAGATGCCAAATGAATTTTAAGAGGCTCTCTCTCACAGACATCACAATTGACATCAAAAGGGTCCCAAAGAAGAAGACACTGGTTGCAGCAATGGAGGCTGCAGATGTTAAGAACAAGTGGGAGAATAGCTCCTGGGGCAGAAAGCTGATTGTGCAAAAAAGAAGGGCTGCTCTTAATGATTTTGACAGGTTCAAGCTCATGTTGGCAAAAATCAAGAGGGGTGGACTGATCAGGCAAGAGCTTGCAAAGCTTAAAAAGCAGAATGCATCCTGAGCATTATATTTGTAATGGAAAACCAATTTTGTTTTGAATTTTTGCAAGTTGTTTTGTTGGCTAGTTTACATCTGTTGCTTATTCAATCAGAATTTTTGGCAAAAAATCGTTTGAGAAGTATCGCAGGCAGGATTCAGACAGTGGTTGGTGATTTGGCAACTCAAGGGGAGAGGCTGCAGTCCTTGCTGAGCTGGAGAGATCCAAGAGCTACTGCCCTGTTTGTGATTTTCTGCTTGGTTGCTGCGATAGTTCTCTATGTTACACCATTCCAAGTTGTGGCGCTCATCACTGGATTTTACGTGTTAAGCACACCCAGTTCAAAACCAGTTGGGGAAGAAGATGTGGAGACTTATGGAGCTTGCTTGCTTTCTTTCACCTAGCAGTGTGGTGAATATTGGGTCCCGGTATGATGTGTTATCCATATCCAGTATTGTTGGGACATCCAGTTCAAGTCAGACAGAAGCACCTACAACTTCTCTTGTAACCCCAGGTCAGTTGATGCAGTCTGGATCAACTGCAGTTTCTTCATCTCAGTCTTCACAAATAGCTCACAAGGATGTGGAGGTTGTTCAAGTATCATCATCACATATTTTTTTTATTACCAACCCACAGATTCCAACCATCTTATGATTTTTCAACTCTTTATTTCATTTCATTCAAAAAAAAAAAAAAAAAAAAAAAAAAAAAAAAAAAAAAAAAATCACAAAAACAAATCAACAACAACCTATAACCACCACAAACAACCGGCCTCACTTCTTCGCCTCTTCAGCTGATCTTTCCTCTTGCCTTTGTCTTGGACGTCCCTTGCCGGTGCTGCCTCCGTGTTTCCCACGCTTCCCACGCCGCCAAGCACGTTCACTTCCCGTTGCTCCTCAACCGTCACATATGGCGGTCCTCCAAATCTGAGCATCACGGTGGCCTTCCGCTTCAGTTCCTTGTTTTCTGCCTTCAGCCCACATATCTCTGCTCGGGCATCCTTATACATGCCCTGGAGCAGAGCCAGTTGGGCGTTTAACCTCTGCACCCCATTGGTTCTACTCTGAAGCCGGTGCGACAGGTTGTTGACCGCAGTCATGGTCTCAACACATGACCTTAATGTATAAAATTGGCCTCAACATCAGATTGAGCAGCCATTATCTGCTCAACTGCCACCATCGGATAGTTCAAAGGCGCAAAACCAGGGGGGCTTGGTTGAGGTTCAAGGGCTATATTCTGGGTTGTGGCCTCGTTGAGGTCGGGAAAGAGAGTAAGACCACGGGACGAAGAGGCTATGTTCTGGGTAACGGGGCGGGAAGAAGAAGCCATTTTTTCTGGGCAACAGAGTGTTTCAGCGATACAACAGAGTGTTTCAGCGATACGACTCTCAAAAAACGAAGAGTCTTTTTTTCAGAGGATTTTTCAGCAGATGTTTTGTTCTGCATAAGCGGCAGCCTCGCCTTGGTATAAATAGGCAAGGCAGACATGCGCCTCACGCGCCTCTCAGCGCAAGACGACAAAGCGGCGCGCCTTTTGATGGCTCGACTTTTGATGGATGTCGGGCACACCTTTTGATGGCACGCCTTTTGATGGCGCGCCTTTTGATGGCTCGACTTTTGATGGCTGTCGGGCACACCTTTTGATGGCACGCTTTTTGATGGCACGCCTTTTAATAAGATTGGGCACGCCTTTTGAAGGTCCGACAAGACTCTGTAAACTGTCCCGACATTGATTCCGGTTAGCTCCTATATGGGTCCGACAAGACTCCGTAAACTGTCCTGATATTGATTCCGGTTAGCTCTTATATGGGTCCGACAAGACTCGGTAAACTGTCCCGACTTTGATTCCGGTTAGCTTCTATATGGGTCCGACAAGACTCTGTAAACTGTCCCGACTTTGATTCCGGTTAGCTCCTATATGGGTCCGACAAGACTCTGTAAACTGTCCCGACATTGATTCCGGTTAGCTCTTATATGGGTCCGACAAGACTCTATAAACTGTCCCGACTTTGATTCCGGTTAGCTTCTATATGGGTCCGACAAGACTCTGTAAACTGTCCCGACATTGATTCCGGTTAGCTCCTATATGGGTCCGACAAGACTCGGTAAACTGTTCCGACATTGATTTCAGTTCTCAGCTACAACGGTTCGACACAGCCATATAGTGTCTTCTACAACGGTCCGACATGACCCCGTAAACTGTTTTCTACATCGGTCCGATATGACCCCATAAACTATCTTCTACAACGGTCCGACATGACCCCATAAACTGTCTTCTACCTTGGTCTGCCATAACCATACGGTCTTCTACAACGGTCTGACACGACCATACAGTGTCTCCTATCTACTTTTATTTGTCAGATTATTTTTTTCTGTTTTGTTACTCTCTCCAAACTCAAGTTGGTTAGTTCCTAACCCACTTGAGTTTGAGGGGGGCTGTTGAATGTAAAAAACCTATAACTTACTCCACCTACCACTACCACCTACTACCACCTACCTAATCCACTCCATTAGTGCTCCACAAGAAGCAAGTGCTCCATTTACCTAATGCTCCATTAAGTTGTTTAGTGCTCCATTTTAGGTTAATTTAATTCCTCCATTTGTAACTCATTCTCCCTATAAAAGAGAGATCATTCTCTCCATTGTAAATATACAATACACACAAAATGAAGATATTGAATATCAATCAATAATTTCAATACATTCATTTCCTACAGTTTGAAAAAGCTGGGAAAAGAGGGGGTTGATAGGTTTTCTTAATGAAGTCTGTTTGTGTAGAGGGAAAGATAAAGGGAAAGTATTATAGATAATTTCTAGAATCAACTGGTATATGTTTTTTTGAGAAGAAAGTTGTCAGAGTGAAGATGGTATATATAGGAATTAGGAAGTGTAGTACCATTATTTATGTGAAGATAATATAATGCAATTTTCTTGTCCTTGCAACAAAAGAAAAGGCATAAAGCTACCTATTTAAAATTTATGCTCAAAATTGAGCAATGTGTGGTTTGAATTCAACTGTTTTATGATAAAGTTTACACCTAGAACGAATCTAAACTACACGGTGATTTTGTTAGATAAATTTTCAGGAACAAATTCAGAGATTCAAAGATATATTCAAGGTGTATTTTGATGGATGTTACATAACAAGATGGATGAATTTCCATGGATTTTAGTTATGGACATTAAATTAAAAACAAATAAATAAGAAGAAGAAAAAAGAAAGAAGTCTTTATCACTTGAGTGAAGCCCAAAATACAATTCAAGTGTGCAATTTGAATCCTTCATCAACTCCTAACATGAGTGCTTAATTATTGGACTACATACATACTCCATAAATTTCTGGAAAAAAAACAAAATAAAAGCTAAAATTTGATATTCCAGTCACCAATTTAGATTGAAAAGAGTGGTCCAAGATCCCTGAGCATTCAATGATAAAACTTTGTACACTCAGCCACCACAATTTATTGATTGAAATCTCAGAAATCCAATATACTCTATTAAAGTCTTACTGAATTTGAGTGGAAAAAAAAAAAAGCAATAGCAAGAAATAAATTAAAGAGAATGAAGTATCATATGAGAAGTGCAAAAACTTTGAAGTTAAGTAAATTTTTTGGGGGGTTACTTGTGAACTTTAAATGTGTATTGAATTAAGCATGACAATGGTTGCTAAAGGTATGTTCATACAAATAACTCTTTGGTTTTTATTTTTACTTTAAAATATCAAGATAGACATATAAGCAGGTTTTGGTATTGGGGTTTGGGTTATTTATATGTGTGTTACTGGGTAGTGGGTGATTGGGATTTGTTAAGCTTGAATGTGTTCTAAACTCAGTTCAATGAAGCTATTGAGCATGCCTTAATACATTTTCTATTCACATAAATTGAACACAATGGATTCAGCCTATTAGCCTAACCCGTTGTTTTTCTCAATTTGTATATGTGTGTGCTACCTTTACTTGCTGTCAAGGGGATCTACTAATATTACTGATAGATTTAGTAATACTATTTTTCAAGCTAAATAAAGATCATTTTGTCAGATGAAAACTTAATCTGGTTTCAGAAATTGCTATTAGAATCAAAACAAAACTAGTCCATTTAGCCAAAGAAAACTTACACTGCACTGAAGATAGGGAGCATATTTATTTTATTATCCTTAATTTGATTCTACGATTCAATCCACAATACCCACTCAGCAATTACACAGTTTCATGATTTGAACAATTATGCTTTGAATTTTGACTGCTGTTCTCCCAATTTCTACATGGGGAACCTTTTTTAGCTCCAAATTTTTAGAGAGAATTGCATAGCAATGGAGTTTGATGCATGGATTTGTTTTATTTTTTCGTGCAATATATGTTGTTCACTTGTGTGTTGTACAATGCGTTAATTTGCAACCAGAGAAAACTACAATTAAAGAAATGAATGAGCCATTAACATTTGCTTCTGAGGTACAACTCCTTCACAAAGGCAACTCCGTTGTCAAACAGAGTTGCAATAAGCTTGTCCTCAGAGCTACCTGTTGTGGTTTAACAAAGTCATCACTTATCCCCACCAGTAGTAGGAGACCTCAGAATTGATATATAAAATAATTTATGATTTGATTGTTAATCATATAAAGCATTCATTTCAAAACTTCCATGGTCCCTTCTCGAACCAAACATGAATCTTTCTATTCATTTGGCTCGCACTCTCAATTACTTATTTATTTTTTCCTTTGTTCTGGAATTTGTCTTTGTCGTTGAATTTGTGAGTCATTCTTTCTTTTCTAGAATTGCGTCCTCTACTCTGTTAATGATTTTTCTTTCTTGATGAATTTGCACCTAGGTTTGAGTAGTTGTTCTCGGTTTGTCCCTCTTTAATTTTCTTGTTCTTCAGACTTGTGAATTTTTGTTGTTTCGTTGAATTGGGTTTTGGGTTATTTGTTTTCCAAAATTTTCATCTTCAGAGTTTTCTTTACTAATCTTTGAACTTGTTTAATTGCACTGTTTTAGTGGATCTAAATTGATGGAGTGAGTGGTAATTTGGATATGCTTGGTCAACCAAATTAATTTGTCACGTCAAGTTTATATTTAGTACGCTCATCATTCATCATTTGAAGTTGGGTTTCTTTTAAGTTTGAGGCGCTACACTTTTAACAAAAATAAAAATAAAATAAAATAAAATTCAAGTTCCTTTCCTACAAACCAGAATAATTTATAAAAGATTCACTTCGGATACATCTATAGTTCAACTTAGATCCAAATTCATCAAGATATAAGTAGAAATATCTAATTATATATTAGATGACAATAAGTTGGACAACAACAGACTATGGGAAAATAACCGTGGCTCAAAACTCACATTGAGTGAAGCAGATGTAAATTATAATCACCCAAACCAGGAAACATCTAATTTTCCTGACAGCTAAGATGCCAAAGAATTATGATATATAGTTATTGATTGGACATATAAAACAGAGAGAAGGAAATGAATCTTTTGACCATTTTTATTTGACTTTTTTGGTTCCTTTTTATTTATTTATTTATTATTATTATTATTTTTTTTTGTGGCTAAAATCTAATCTTCCAAAACGAGTACTTAGTTTGCATTAAGCCTATAAAATGTAGGTAATGGGAACTAGTATGTCTAATAGTTCTAATTGCAATGGTTTGGACTTTGAGAAGAGGTGGTTATTTTGAGAAAGATGGAATATAAGCATTTTTGTGTGTTATTACTGTTTGCGATGTTCAAACTACAAGTAATATATGATATGTAGAAAGTAAGTCCTGACCCTTTGTTTAAATTTTATTTAGCAATATGGTTTACTTCCACAAGAATTCAAGTTTGATCTTGAATCTGCACTTTTGATACAACAAACAATAACATACAGACAACAAGAAATGCTTACATACAAACAATAAGAATTAGAGATTGATATTGAATCCTCACTTTTGTTTAAATTTTAATTAGTAATAAGATTTACCCAATAACACTCTGAACTCAAACAAATCAAACAATGGCAAAAGAGTTGATATTTCCAAAAATACCATCAACCAATTTCAGGAAACACCAACAGAGGGCACTTTTGAGAAATTTCAATTATGAGTATCTATTCAAGTATACAGATGAAGTACCAACATTCTTATAGCACAAGAGGAGAAATTTTTCTTGTTGAATTATTTCCTTGCCAAATAGCTAGACAGATTCCTTAGCTTCATTATTGGTGCTCTACGAAAGAAAATTTCCTTTTAGAAGCTTCATATGTTTTTGGTTTTTGGTTTTGGAAGCTTCAATGATTTGGTTTTTTTTTTTGGATTTTCATTTTCTTTATTTATTTGTTTTATATTTTCAAGTAATATATCATACATTTCTATTGGTTGGATTTGGATTTTAAACTTAGAAAATTGGATGGGTTTGCAAAGCTTCTTTGTCTTTCCTGTTTTTTGTTCGTAGGAGTTTATTTTTGTTCGGGCTTGATGTGAGTAGCTTTTGTTCAATTAATTGTGGTAGGTTCTAGGTGAAATGCGCACGACAAATATGTAATCTGATTCAGAAAATTGAGCCTGTTAAACTCTTTATTTATTGAGACATATTGACAAACACATGTGTGCATCAGTTTAACATGTGCCCAGTTTTGAAAACAGTGTGGGTAAATATTGTGCGACACACTTGTAGATAGTAGGCAACAAATTACAGATGTATTTACCAGGATTTGCAACGGCAGGAGCACAACTTTGGATGGCCAATTTCGACAGTGTTACAGCAGCAACAACGCCGACAGTGATGGGAAGAACAGGGTAACAACAATTCCATCCAGAGGACATATATATCTTGTGAGAAATCCCATGTTTGATGCAAAAACACATGGCATGAAAAACAAAATCCAGTCATCAGCATGAGTGCCAATCGGTGAGGCCTGTTGTTCGAAGGGGTAAAAATTTTTTTCTTCTTCATTGTCGGCATGGACAATTTGAATTCCACGTGGGTAACCCAAAATCTGCAAGAAAATTTTGCAGGGAGGAGCTTTGGGAAATAGCCAAACTGCAGACCACCGTTTTGGGGACATTTCTAGGAGGAAGGGTATTGGAAATGAAGCAAACAACAGTGAAAAAAATATCTGCAAGAAACCTTTGGAAAATCTATAGCACCGATGATGGAATTTGTTTTCTTCTACTGTTTGGTGTGTGGCTAATTTGAAGGCCACGTGGGCAGGCCAAAGCTTGCAAGAGTCCTTTACGAACCAAAGAAGCAACAACATGGATCCTCTATTTTATCTTTCTCCTTAACTCCCTATATGTTGGGTCATTGGGTCTACTTTTAGGTCCAATTTCAATGATTTGAATCGTTTATATTTAAGATTTATTAATTATATTATACTTATAAAAAATCAAATTGATCAGATATTAGAAAGTATGTGTTCGGAAAATTATTTATTAAATTTTTTAAAAATATGGTTTGTAGTTTGATTATCCGAACACGTAGTTTTTGATATCCGATCAACTTAATTGTTTACATGTATGATATATTCAACAAATCTTAAAATGTGAATGGCTCGTATCATCAGAATTGGGCCCAAAAATGGGCCCAATGGCCCAACAAATAAAGAGTTAAAGAGAGATGAAGGAGAGGATCCTAATCCGAGTTACACCACCAAACATGAGCATTACACCATTCTTACCATTTTTTTTTATATATGTTATAGATATATAAATATGTAAAATATAACATTCTTAGCATTATTTATTAGTCTATTGAACAGTTGTTCAAAGGATCTTTAAAAAATTGGAACAATTACATATTGCCAGAATATTTTACTTAAATTTAAAAAAAATATTTTTTATTGTAACAGTGCAAGTCTTACTATTTTTTAAATATAATGAGTCTTATATATAATTTTTATTATATGAATATACAAAATAAATAAATTTGATTATAAATATTTTTTTAATTTATATAAAGAAGAAAATTTTAACAAAGATGACATATTTAAAAGAAAAATTCTAGTCATATAAAAAATTCATACAAAAAAATTGACAAAAATGATGTGATAATATCATCATTGTAAATAATTTCATCTTTAATAGTGTTTTATTTTGAAATGAAAAGTCTACAATGAGCCACATTAATATTTCCTACATGTAAAGGTCGGGAAATTTTATTTCCACATACTTAATTACCTTAGTACACATTTTCTCGTAATACACACACTTATTAATTTGATTGTCAAGTCCCGTATTTTATTACTCGGATAACCTTACCAATATTCATTAATTAAGTCAATTTACAAATAACATTTCATCATTGGATGAAATGATGAATAATTAAATATACATATTCCCTCTCGTTATACAACAATGACATTTACATACAAATAAAAGAAATGCCCTGAGGCTTACAATAAAAGAGAGGACACTACTTTTTACAAAAAGATAGCACTCAGCCAAACAACAAATGAAGTAGTACAATCCATTTCTACATTACACTTATGAAATGGTAAAACCCATTGATTGATCTTCAATTCCGAAAAGCATTCCCTGTACACATGTACAGGCAGAGGGTGAGCAAAACTCACCAAGCAATCCCATATTAAAACTTTAAAGGATATGCGAGTACAAAGATACTTATAAATTTTTCGTAAAATTATATCATGTCAAAATCATAAGATTTTATCACATAATCTCTTAAATCCATTTTATTTAATTAACCACAACCAGTTAACTTAAATAAATAAATGTGCTTCAATAGTAACATGACATTCTTTTTAATCATTTCAATTACATGGCAAATGTATCCATGTTTCATAACAATTTCCATTTCTTAATTCATAATCTTGGCTCAGAACCTAGCCATACCCTTTAAGTGAGATTACATCTCATATCAACGTACTTCCATTTCAATTGAGATAAAGACTCAAATTAAACATTTCGTACTTTACAATAGATACACATATTTGCTGTATCAATCTCAAACAAAACACTTCCATACTTCATATATGATATACTGGTGCTGTATCAACATAACATAGAAACACTTCTACATTTCACAATTGATAAAGATATACATTTTTGTGCTATATCAAATCAATTCAACACTTCATAATCAACACTTGATACACATTGTAGTGCTGTATCAATGTCACACAAAATCCAGTTTAAGAGTCCATCCCCTATCTTCCCTTAAACCGTGGAGTACATCCCCTATCTCCTCCCACACAACACAATGTATATAAACATCATCATATACATGTTTATTTAATACACAAATTCGATGTATTATCACAACCGTCATATTCGATGACATTTCAATTGATTAGTTTTAGTTTGCCTAAGCATCATGCATTGTCTACAACAATCATGACTATCCTCCACCGATAGCCCAAAGCAGTTATTTCTAAACAGAAAATAAATGCTACAACAGATATATATAATCTCAACATTGTCAAAGTGAGTGATTAATGAATCCAACTCCACCATTCTACCTTCTATTGAGTCGATTTTATTATTTTCAACTCAATTTCATATTTCCGTATTAATTGCCATTAATTACAGTAATGACCCAAATATACCCAAACATGGCATTTTTTCCTTTTTTTTCTCAATATTGACCCAAAGGCTCAAATATTATCAAAAACATCAATAATCTCCATTTTAAACCAAAAACACACAGGTATGAGTCAATTGAATAAAACCCCTGTTTTCAACATTATACATCTCCAACCTTAACTTCCCAAATCAAACCATTTATATAAATAACTCAACATTTATGTTAAAATACATAAGAATGAGTAGGAATCCCCACTCATTAAATATTACCATTTTTATCAAAATCCTCATTTAAATGCAACATGGTAAATTTTCACCGATAGCTAAAATAGTTATCTCTAACATATTAACATGGGCATATAATCCAACATATAACTATAACTTGGAATCTCCCATGATTCCCAACATTTAGAAACAAATAATATTCCTCATTTTATCAAAGATGAACAACTATACTAGTTTTCATATTACAATCACGTCCGGTAACCTTTCAAGGTCCATTTCTAACCGTGTCGGTTTTATTGCAACAAATACATTAAGTAAAATAATACCGTTAATGCCCGAGAAAACATCATTTTCTTTCAAACTCATTCTCCAAGCATTATTCAACTATGACATCCTATTTTGATCGAAAGCCCAAAAGTTAAACGTAATTCCTTTGTTTTCTTTAAAAATGCTCTTTTGGCCACAAACCGATAAAAATTTCAAAACGAATTGAATCGAAGTTTCTAAAATTTCTCTTTTAAGCAAATAAAACACAAATTTTCCAAAAATTCTAATTAAATTATTGTACGGGAAAGAAATACACCTTCTCGTATAATCCTGTTGACCAAGTCTGCGCTCCTCCGTACGACGTCGTTCAACTACCTGAAAATATACACGTGAGCTAGCCGGCAGGTGTGTGCCGGAAACCTCTCCGATGCCTAAGTCAGTAAACTTGACAAATAGACAAAAGCTCTGTATATTCAGAAAACAAAGTTGTGTCCCCCCTCCAAAGGTGATATTGGTGAGCTTATATAGGTTTCGCGTAGCACAATCCTGGTAGGACTCTTACTCCTCCATGTAGAGTCCTTCTTGGATTCATACTCTTGGGAGATAATGCTTATCCTCCAACACCCCCCTCACTGCTTAAACCAAGTGAGATGGTTTCACCATGGCCGAACTACAATACGGCCGAAGTAACTGTTAATTCGGCCCTTACTTTCCTTCCTCTTACCTCGGTTTCCCCATGCTTAGACCGAGCTAACCATAAGAGAGTCGAGCCGAACTACCTTCAGAACCCAATCCTCTTAAAGACTTAGTACACCTCGGCGCTCATTAACCGCGACCGAACTAACCACAATAAACTTCTCAGCCGAAGTAAGAAAATGGCTTCATACGACCGGACTAACTATCCTAGTCCTGACCGGTCTAACTCCCAGGATTATTTCAGACCGGAGTAAGTTTAGACGGCCTTTTTACTCAGCCCTTCTCAGTTCGGCCCAAAACTGGCCCACCACTATAGCTCGGCCCAATTCTCATAAAAATTGCCCTCTCAATTGCCCCTTAATTCCGTCTGCAGAGCATGATAGGAATTACCTGTTTATCAACCGAGCTAGCGTTTCGCAAGCCTTTCCAGCCGAGCTACAATCCCATAGTTATTACAGCCGTACTGAAAACCTTTCAGCCCCTCCAGCCGAGCTGAAAACCATTTGGCTTATCTAGCCGAGCTAAATTTAGCCGAGCTCATTATGTCCGGCCAAAACATGTCTCTTCAATTTACAGAAACTGAATCGTTCAGTATTCCAATGACACTGGCTCGTTTTGGTTGGCAGCTTAGCTGTCACCGCCGTCCCTCGTACTCCGAAAAAATTAAACAGTTCCCGCCAGAAGTCCCTTCATCTCTCTATCTAAACAAAACATCCTTTCATTTTTGAATTCACCCTTATTTTCACACTGTTTATCGTCTCTCTCTCCCTGTGCCTTTGAGCTTCCTGAGTTCGAGTTCTTCGTTTGCTGCTGCTGCTGCTGTTGCTCCCATCTCTTCTTCCTTCCTTTTTGTCTGGTAAGTATCAATACTCTGTTCTTCTCTTCATTTCCTTTGCTTTCATTCCATGGCTTCAGTTTTGTGTTTTCACGAAACACTTTCTTTTTGTGCTTTCTGGGAAAATTTTTCATAAGAACACTCTGAATATCATGATGTAACCTGTAGAACATAGCTTAGATCTAAAAACGTGTCCTAACCGAACTAGGAAACTGTTTTCGCTTATGTACAGCTTTAGGTAGACTAGAACCGAGCTAGAACTTGTACACTTCACAATAACTTTAATAGGCCACCACCCGATTCACACTAGCCGAAATGAAAACACACCGGACTAGAAATATCGGCACTTGACCGAGCTAAGCCTTGGGGGCTAAGCCAGCTCTCACAGTTCCTAAACCGAACTCAGAAAGCTGCCCCTTGATGCTTAACCGAAGTAACAAAAACCATAGTTAGAACCGAGATAACCAAGCTTCTTGCCAAACCGAGATAACAGCCACCTTGTTTAAGCCGAGGTAGATCCCATTAGCACCCTAAGGAACCGAAGTAAGGCATCCTTTTCTTGCTTTGTTTTTTGTAGCACGGTCAATGATCTGTGCTTGACCCCTTTGTTCTTCCACTTTGCAGACTTTAGGTCGCCCAAGCCATTCTCTTTGAAGGCTCGACCGAGCTACTGAGCACAACTCCTTCAGCTGAAGTAATTTATTTTTTATTTATCCGATAAATGGGGAAGTACAGATTCCTAGTAGAAACCCCAGGCGGCTTAGCCGAATTCAGAAAAGATTACAACATTCCAACCGATGTAAACCTCACCTTAGCTGAACAAGAAGTAGACCCATGGGGCAATGAAGGCTTTGTCCCCCTTTACCCTCCAATCCATAATAGAAACCGGACTCAGATTCCCAGTCCAACCCCTAATATGTGAATTTCTAAGACAAACCAGACTATGCCCCACCCAGCTGTCCACTAACACATACCGAATAATCATGGGTATAGCCGCACTGAATCACAAAACCGGTCTCAACCTAGGTTTGGCCGAGATACTACACCAATATTCCATTGGTTCTAAGAATGAAGGCTGGTGTTACTACCTAAGAGTACGTCGTGGCCGAGAGAAGATAGTAAAACATACACCGGACAAGGACTTAAACGATGATGACTTCTTTTAGGTTTCTGGAAATTTTGAGGACCACCAGGCACAGATTCCTGGCTGGGCTATAAACTGGAATAAAGGAATTCCTGGTACACCTACTTCGGTTATATTTCACACTTTCCTCTATTTCGGCTTTCTCTTATAAACCAAACTAACAGTTCACTTTCTTTTGCAGATAAAGCCCATCTTCTATCGAACTACGGCTATCCAAACCTTGGTGTTCTGCGCGCCGCACTGCGAGTAAAGGAAAGAAGCTGGGCAAAACTCCTGAATTTCGAGCCGACCTACCGATACTCCGGTCGCCGAAAAGCAAGAGTGACCGACTTCCTACTCGAAGAAGCTCCTGAACCGGACCCAACCTTGCCCCCGATCGTCCTAGTGCCACTTACCGCCGAACAAGAAATGGCAAAGAAGAACAGACTGAAGGCCATGCTTACTGCAACAACCAGAGCCGAGGTGCCACAACCCGGTCAGGCAACCGAGACCGTGGTAGCACTCCCTTCTCAACAGCCATCCTCGTCTCGTCCAGGCAAGCGCGCCCGGACTAGCCAAACCGAGCGTCGCCTTGCCGATGAGGATGAAACCGTTTTGCCACACAGCCTTCCTCCAAGCCCTCAACAAAGCCAACAACCCGAGCATTCTGACCGAGCTACCAGCTCAAAATGGGTCCCCGAACTTACCTTCAACAACCGAGATATCTCGGCTTCTGATTCCGTTATCACCGAGAAGGACCATCTGATGGCCTTCAATCTTGCCAAAAGTGTGTGCCTTCCAAAGGATATGGAGCACCACTATAAGCAGCTTAACACCGAACTGAAGTCCATACGGTCTTCAACCAAATCAATGATTCTGGTACATAGCTTTCTTCTTTTTACGTAATTCTTTCCAACTTTCATTTCGGCTAACAGTAAATTCACTACTCCTTTGCAGGCCATACAAAAGAACCACGTTACCCACCGGAAAGTGATGGAACTAAGGAGAAATACCAGGGAGGCCATGGCAGAGGCCGAAGCTAAAACGGCCGAGCTGGAGGAGGTAAAAAAGCAACTGGCCGAGCTACGTGGCGAGAACGAACGGTTGACCGAGCTTGCCAATTCGGTCGAGGCCGAAAAGCTGAAGGTTGCAAATGAGGCAAAAGATAAATACCTGCGCCTCTTGGCCAAGCTTGAGAAGAAAAAGGATACCGAGATAGCGCAGCTGAAGGCCGGAGTGAAGGAAGCCGCAAAACGAGGCTTTAAGGAAGCCGAGGACGCATATACCCTTCAATGCGATGCAGCCAAGGATCTCTTTTTCAAGTGTGGCTGGAGGACTGCGGTGGAGAAATTCGGTTGTACGGCCGACACCGAGGTCTACGACGCTCCACCGTACTCCATTCCAGCTTCACTTTCACAATACGCTGCCGATCTTCAAAGGCAGTTCCTGGAGGGATCTGAAGAAGATGATGATGATTCCGGAGAAGATGAGGGGCCGACCCTGACCCCGGCCGTCAACGAACAATCCAGCAATCAGGCAGCTCGGTTAGAACCAGTAATTGAAGACTTGACTAATGAGATACCGGCTGAAACCGTGCTTCCGATTGACACCATGGTCCAGACCGAGCTCCTTCCTCAGACCGGACTCCAGACAAATGCTAGGGATGAATTTGATGTTGAACTTGATGCACTTCTTCGTTGATTTTTCTTTCTTTTGTTTTTGAACTTTGTGTAACCGGGCTTTGGCCCCCTAATTGTACTTGCCTTTGAGTTTAATGAAAAGATCTTCAACTCTTGTCCCGGTTCTGTAGTTGTAAGCGTGCATTTGTAACGAATTTTCAATATCTGCTATTATTCAACTGTTGTTTTGGTTTGAATGCTTACTTTCTGCCGATATACCATAATCCGGTTTAAGCTGTCTAACTTAAGCTGTCTAACTTAAGCTGTCTAACTTACTAGCCAACCACTCTTCAGCCGGTATAGCTCACTTCGGCTGAAGAGTACAGAGTGTTGGTTTAATCCAGCCAACCACTCTTCAGCCATAAACTGACTTCGGCTGAAGAGTACAAAGTGTTGGTTTAATCCAGCCAACCACTCTTCAGCCGATATAACTTACTTCGGCTGAAGAGTACAAAGTGTTGGTTTAATCCAGCCAACCACTCTTCAGCCGGTATAACTTACTTTGGCTGAAGAGTACAAAGTGTTGGTTTAATCCACCCAACCTCTCTTCGGTCATAACTTACTTCGGCCGAAGAGAAACAAAGGTTGGTTTAATCCAGCCAACCACTCTTCAGCCATAAACTTACTTTGGCTGAAGAGTACAGAGTGTTGGTTTAATCCAGCCAACCACTCTTCAGCCATAAACTTACTTCGGCTGAAGAGTACAGAGTGTTGGTTTAATCCGGCCAACCGCTAAGTTGGTTTTTCCAGTCAACCTAGAATAAAGTGTTTGGTTATAGCGACCAAACGTCCTGCAGCCTGGATCCTGATCCTGGGCTTAGGAGGGGTGTTGGTTTAATCCAGCCAACCTCTAAGTTGGTTTTTCCAGCCAACTTAGAATAAAGTGTTTGGTTTTTCCGTCCAAACGCCCTGCAGCCTTATCCTGGGCTTAGGAAGAGTCATAGTTGGTTTAATTCGGCCAACTATGTTTACAACGCTACAAACCTACTAAGGCTACTATCTACAGAAAACAAATATACTGAAAAAGAATCGAATTGTTTTATTGAGAAAGTAAAAAATTACATATACGTAAAAAGAAAAAAGCTAAAAATAAAACAACTTGAGATTTGCTGTGTTCCATGGCCTGGGAATTGCTTTGCCGTCCTCATCTTCCAAGTGGTATGCCCCTTTGCCTGCTAATCTGACCACTTTGTAAGGTCCTTCCCAGTTAGGTCCTAGCTTGCCATCTCCTGGAACCAAGGTATTTCCCATCACTTTGCGCAGTACCCAATCTCCGATCTTGAATTGCCTTGGATGCACTGTTTTGTTATACTTCCTAGATAGTTCTTGTTGGTAGGAGGCGATGTGAACTAATGCTCTGTCTCTTCTTTCTTCTGCAAGGTCAAGTTCCATTGCTATGGCTTCGCCATTTAAGTCTGGATCAAAGTTTTCACTTCGGATTGTGGGGAGGCCAACTTCTAGTGGGATGACTGCTTCCATGCCATAAGCTAAGGAGAAGGGTGTTTCTCCCGTTGATCGTCGTGGCGTGGTGCGGTAAGCCCATAAAACATGAGGGAGCTCTTCTGCCCACTTGCCTTTGCCCTTTCTAACCTTTTCTTTAATCCATCCAAGACGACTTTGTTTGACGCCTCTGCTTGTCCATTTGCTTGGGGATATGCCGGTGTAGAATTGTAAAACTCTATCTTGTACTCTTCACAAAAGCCTCTGAAAATCCTACCATCGAACTGAGTGCCGTTGTCTGAGATCAGTGCCTTTGGTATGCCAAATCGAGTGATGATATTCTGCCAGACAAACTTCTTCACATCTTTTTCCTTGATTGATGCCAAGGCTTCTGCTTCTACCCACTTTGTAAAGTAGTCGGTTGCGGCAAGAAAGAACTTCCTGTTGCTTGGAGCTGTTGGAAGTGGGCCTACTATGTCTAATCCCCACATTGCGAAAGGCCATGGGCTAGTTAAAGGTAGTAGTTCTCTGGCAGGTTGGTATATTTGGTGCGCAAACTTCTGGCATTTTTCGCATTTTTTGACATACTTCTCTGAATCTGCTTGCATGTAAGGCCACCAGTATCCTTGTGAAATAGCTCGGTATGCCAATGATCTTCCTCCTTGATGGCTGCCACATACCCCCTCATGTATTTCGAACAGGAACGCTTCTACTTTGCTGGGGTGAACGCACTTCAAGTAAGGTCCTGTGAACGACTTCTTGTATAATGCCAAGGATGGAGAGAGCCAAAATCGCTGCGACTTTGCTCTTATTCTGTTGGCTTCTTTCTTCTCTTCTGGTAAGGTGCCGTCTTTTAGGAACAGTATGATGGGATCCATCCAAGAAGGGCCCAATTCTGCGCAACATACCTCTTCTGCCTCTGTGTCTTCAATGCTTGGTCTGGGCAGATAGTCAATTAGCAGTGGGTGAGGAATGGAGGTGTCTGGCATTGAGGCGAAGCCTACTAGTTCGTCTGCTCTGCTGTTTTCCTCTCTGCCGATCTGTTTTATCCTCACCACTTCGAACTTTTTTTATCTCTGTTCTGACCAACTCTTGGTACTTGGCCATTCTATCATCCTTTGCCTCGTAGTCACCATATTTGGTTTACCACCAACTGTGAGTCGCTGTAAACCATTAGCTCGGTGGCCTTCATGTAGAATGCTGACTTGAGGCCTGCCAGAAGCGCTTCATACTCCGCTTCATTGTTTGATGCTGGGAAGCCAAGGTTGATTGCCTGCTCCACAACCAGGCCGTCTGGAGAGATGAGGACTATGCCAAGTCCTGCTCCATGCCGGTTGGATGCTCCATCCACGAAGAGTTTCCACATCTCTCCAACGAACAATTTCCAGCAGGTGGAGGGATCGGATGATGCCTTGGGATCTTCCTTGCTGCTGGTGTCTTCTTCAGAGTCCATGCTTGTTCTGCCCCTTGCCTTCTATTTGCACCAAGTTTTTATTTGTTGGCGAGTCCTGACTTGGGTAGCATGGTCTGTTTCTTTCTTCTTTCTTCTTATCTTTCTCTGGTCTGCCGTGGGGCCTGACTGAGTAACCAGTCACTAGGGGTTGCGCTATTCCGACGTCAACTTCCATCCCAGTTTCGGTTGTTTTCAGTTAGGTCGACTGGGCAGATGTGATGGACTTCCTGGTGTGAATTCTGCGACAAAATCTGCCAATGCTTGTGCTTTTATTGCGGTCCTAGGTTGGAACTTGATGTCGTATTGTCCCAGCTCTACTGCCCACTTCAAATTCGCCCAGAGAAGTTTGCTCTTTCAAACAAAGCCTTTAGTGGGAAGGCTGCGAAACAACTATGGTGTGGGCGTGAAAGTTAGTGTGATAACTTTCTTGAGGCCATCATCAAGGCCAACGACAGTTTCTCCAGTGGCAAATACCTCGTTTCGGCGCCTAACATGTCTTGCTGACATAGAAGATTGGAAGATGCTGGACTCCTTCTGCTCGAACCAACACTGCACTTACCGCGTGCTGAGAGACTGCCAAGTAGAGGAAGAGTTCTTCTCCAAGTATTGGGTGACAAGTAGTGGTGGAGAAGACATGTATTCCTTCAAACTCTCGAGAGCTCGGTCGCATTCTTCGTCCCACTCAAATTTAGCTTTTAATGACTGAAAGAATGGACGCAATCTGTCTGAATACTGGCTGATGAATCGGTTAAGTGCTGCTGCCATGCCGGTGAGATGCTGCACTTCTTTCACTGAGTTAGGCCTCTCTAACTCCTGAATTGCTTGATTTGGGAGGGGTCTGCCTCAATACCCCGGTTGGTCACCAGGAAGCCCAGGAATTTGCCAGATCCTACTCCGAATGCACACTTCGACGCGTTGAGGCGTAACTTATGCTTTTTCAGGATCTCAAACATCTCCCTAGGTCTTTAGGTGGTCATTCTCATCCTTGCTTTTGACCACCATATCGTCGATGTAAGCCTCCATTGTTCTGCCTAACAATGGTTCAAACATCTTGGTGACCATTCTCTGGAATGTCGCCCCTGCGTTCTTTAGGCCAAAGGGCATGACCTTGTAGCAGTATAGTCCTCTTGGTGTGGTGAAGGATGTGACCTCCTGGTCTGGTTCGTGCATGGCAATTTGGTGGTAGCCTCTGTATGCGTCCAGAAAACTAAGTCGGTTGTGTGCCGTTAAGTCTACCAGTTGATCTATCCTTGGTAGAGGAAAGCTATCTTTTGGGCACGCTTTGTTGACCGTTTTGTAGTCGACGCAAACACGCCACTTGCCATTCTTCTTTGGCACTACGACGGTGTTGGAGATCCATCTTGGGTAGTGCACCTCTCTGATTGCCCCTGCCTCCAGCAGGTTTCCTACTTCTTCTGCCACTATTTCGGCGTGGTGGAGTGCCGATCTGCGGGTGCGCTGAATGATTGGTCTGGCAGAAGGGTGGACATTGAGTTGGTGACAGATGAAGTTGGGATCAATGCCTGGCATGTCGTATGGGGTCCAGGCGAACACTTCGATGTTGGAGGTCAAAAATTCCAAGACCTCCAATCTCTCAGTGCTGGACAACGACGAACCAAGCAAAAAGAACTTATCCGGGTTCTTTTCATCTATTCTGACCTCCACCAAGTCTTCCACTGCTTTCTGATCAGCCGCTTTGCCAACCTCTGCGAACAGTTCATTACTCTCAGGTTCTTCAACCGAATGAACTATCCTTTGGCAGCGCGCGCGGCTGCCATTCGTTGTGACGAAGCATTGTTTGGACATGATCTGGTCCATATACTTCTTCAATTATTCCGGTGTCGTTGGGAAATCGCATCACTTGGTGGTAGGAGGATGCCACCGAGCGCATGGCATGCAGCCATGTTCTGCCCAAGATAACGTTGTAGGTGGAGGGGACCTTTATCACCCAAACTCCACTTGTTTCGTCACACTCCCTGCTCTGACTGGGAGGATAATTTTGCCGACGGGCCATTCTGGCATGGAGTTGAATCCGATAAGGGGAGATACGGCAGGCGCCAAGTCTTTATCTTGCAACTTTAGTTGCTTGAAGGTTTCATAATACATGATTTCACACGAACTACCTTGGTCAATCAGAATCCGCTTGACGTCAAAATCCTTGACTCGAGAGTGACGACCAAGGCATCGTTGTGAGGGCAATAAATCCTTGCCAAGTCTTTATCCAAAAGGACATGACATTTGTGGCCTCTATCTTCCCCTTTTTGACGACTGGTTGGGCACTTAGTACCTCTCTGAAGTGCTCAGCCTTTTTGATTGAACCTCTGAGCTCGCATACACGCTCAGGTTCAAAGACTCCATGTATTACGTTGATGACGCCTTGAGGTGGGGCGTCGTTCGGCATTCCATTGGGCATATTCTGGTCCTGGGGGGCTGGCTGTGCCCCTCCTTCTATGTATTTGTCCAGGTGACCGCTGCCACCAACTCTTCCAGATGCTGCCTCAATGGTGTGCAATTCTCAGTGCGGTGCCCCTTTTCTTTGTGGAAGGTGCACCTCGATCTGTCATCGTAGTCCTTCTGAGCTTCGCCTAACTTAGCTGGCCACTTGACGAAAGGCTCGTCTCGAATTTCGCTAAGTATACGGTAGATCGGTTTCTTGAAGACCGTGGTGATGGCAGTGCGGACTCTCAACCATCTTTTGTCTTGGTCTTCTCCGTTGTCTCTTTTGCCACGTCCGTTTTGTTCGGCGTCTACGCGTTGACCTTTGCTGAGGCCTTCTTTTCTGGTGCTGCGTCGCGCCAGATTTTGCTTTGGCGAGCGCCATCCTCTTCTACCCTGATGTGCTGATGCACTCTCTCCATCAGGGCTTCCATGGTGGGTGGGTCATGGTGATAGAGTCCCTCAGTCTGTTCCCGACTGGAAGGCCTCTTTTGTATTGCGCAATGGCGAGATTGGTTGGGCAGTCCCCAATCTGGTTGAATGTCTCCCAGTAGCGACTGTTGTATGACCTCAGGGTCTCCTTATCACCCATGTCGATGGAGAGTAACTGGTCGATCTCCACCGGGTTTTCGTTTTGTTCTGAATCGCGTTACAAACGCCTCCGCCAAGTTGCGCCCAGGAGGCTATGCTGCCCTCTGGAAGCTTCTCAAACCAAGTCAAGCCTAGGTCACCAAGGCTTGAAGGGAATAGGATGCACATCAAGGCCTCATTCCGCCGGTATACAGCCATGACCTGGCGAAAGTGGCTTAAGTGTGAGTAGGGGTCCGTCTTCCCCTCATATGTTGTGAATTTGGGCTGTAGGAAGCCTGACGGTAGGGGCGCGTTCTCTATTGCTGGGACGAATGGTGAGGTCTGCAGCCTCGCCAATGCCTTGTCCGTTGGTTCGTAGCGGGCGCGGTATTGGCATTCCAACCTCGACGCTTCCATGCGTCCGAGGAGCCAACCGCTGTAAGGCAGAAACTCTATGTGGATCTCGCGCCCTGGCGTCCTCCCTCCATCGTGCCTTCTCTTCTAGCACGGTTCGTAGGTCGGACGATCTGGGCAACTCGTCTGCCTGGATCTCGTTGGTGTGAGTGTGAGGGCCAATATGTGCTTCCCTCAGTGTGACCTCTCAGATCTCGTCCTCTCAGACCTGGAGTGACGAGTTCTGGGAGGATCAGATTGGCATCGCCTGTCCTGAGGCTTTGCTTTCCGCTTGGGGTGTAGTATTCCGACTACGACTTTCCGAGTGGCGAGGGGGCGTCTTGTTTGTGCGCCCCTCTCCTGTCGCCACTTCTTTTCCTTTCACCTGGCGCTTTAGAGATTCCATGTCTGCCGCCATCCGACGGATCAATTCGTCTTGTTCTTGACGCGATCCTCCAAAGTTTGAGGATCAATTCTGCGTCTTTGTCTTTCTGGGCTTTGCGAACGAGAGGGATGAGGGCTGTTATTCCGCCTTCGTCCCCTTGCATCCTCCTGGAATTTTGTCTGTGTGGTTCCAGGTTCGCCATGGGAGTGACCACGGGTAGGCCTTCGCGCCTTGCACCCCCTTCTGGAGTTAGTCCGTCGACGGCGGACTGAGGTAATTCTTCGTTGTTCGCCATTGATTTTTGGGAGAAAAAGCTTGATCAAGAGGTTGTTCTTGTCTGATTCCCACAGACGGCGCCAATTGTACGGGAAAGAAATACACCTTCTCGTATAATCCTGTTGACCAAGTCTGCGCTCCTCCGTACGACGTCGTTCAACTACCTGAAAATACACACGTGAGCTAGCCGGCGGGTGTGTGCCGGAAACCTCTCCGATGCCTAAGTCAGTAAGCTTGACAAATAGACAAAAGCTCTGTATTCAGGGACAAAGTTGTTACCTCTCCAAAGGTGATATTGGTGAGCTTATAGGTTTCGCGTGGCACAATCCTGGTAGGACTCTTACTCCTCCATGTAGAGTCCTTCTAGGATTCATACTCCTGGAAGATAATGCTTATCCTCCAACACCCCCTCACTGCTTAAACCAAGTGAGATGGTTCACCATGGCCGAACTACAATACGGCCGAAAGTAAACTGTTATTCGGCCCTTACTTTCCTTCTCTTACCTCGGTTTCCCCATGCTTAGACCGAGCTAACCATAGAGAGTCGAGCCGAACTACCTTCAGAACCCAATCCTCTTAAAGACTTAGTACACCTCGGCGCTCAACGTGACCGAAACTAACCATAATAAACTTCTCAGCCGAAGTAAGAAAATGGCTTCATACGAGGACTAACTATCCTAGTCCTGACCGGTCTAACTCCCAGGATTATTTCAGACCGGAGTAAGTTTAGACGGCCTTTTACTCAGCCCTTCTCAGTTCGGCCCAAAACTGGCCCACCACTATAGCTCGGCCCAACCTATCCAGCTCGGCCCAATTCTCATAAAAATTGCCCTCTCAATTATATACAAATCTAAACTCCATATAATCAAGCAAAAGTGCATAAAGAAGTGTAGGAAAAATCTCTACTTAACAATTTACACAATATTCCTCAATATCAATTTATTTTTCTCATAAAAAATTCCAAAACTAAAGGATGAGATAAATATTTCAACCTTAATTTCTCAAAAAAATTATCTAACCATAATATGATGTAGATATAATCCATACAAATATAAATTCTATTTCGATTTCTTTTACAAAATTAACAACACAAAATGATTTTTTTAAAATTCAATCTCAAAAATACAACATCTAAACATTCAACATAATTTTTCTTCCAAAAATTGCAAACAAAAATATGAAAATATATCTATATGCAATACCTCTTATAATGATATATTTTCTCAAAATAATCCTACCATAACTTTAATGTAAAAATATGAAGAAAGTCTCTACCTCAAAATGAAGAAAAACAAATCTGAAAATGCAACCGTCACCCGATCATGAATCCGAGAACACCATTGCGAAGATTACGACGAGCTCTACAACTTTCATTTATAACACTTTTATAAAATCTTACTTTAAACACTCCCACTCTAATCTTAAAGCTTATGTCAATAATGAAGGAAAATAAAAGAGAGAGAGAAATGGACAGGGAGAGAGAAGCAGAAAGGGGTTTGCCCACCCAACCAAATGAAAATGGAAAGAAAAGAAAGGGAAAAGAAAGAAAAGGAATGATGGGCAAGACAAAAATGGAGGCCACCCACATGGGTGTCTCCCAAAGTTTATTTTTTTTTTTCTAAAAAAAAAATATAATTTTTATAATAATAATTCAAAATTTTATAATATAAATTAAAATGATATAATTTTTTCATTACAAAATATAATATTTTTGTACACCATAAAATATAATATTTGCTCATTTCACAATACATACATTTCATTTTTTATAAAATATATAATTTTTCACCATATGATACACACCATAAATTTAACTTTTAAATATTTATTATAACCCTACATAATAAATAATAACAATTCCTAAAATGATTATTATCAATCACCTAATTAAAAAAAAACAAACAATTAAATACGACTCATAAACAAGAGCCCACTGAGTTAGAACCCAAATACCTACTATAAATCACCAAAGCCACGTGGCCACCAAACACACCACCAAACAGTGGCAAAACACATGTGTAGGAGCACTCAAAAGTTTGAGTTTCTCTGCAAGGTATACCATGTGATGGACCACCAAAAATATATATATATATATATATGGCCCAAATTTTGCCAACCCTTCCAAGTTCCACGTAGGGACTAGAAGTCACCCACCTCAATTCAAAACTACAATACTAATACCATGTGCTGGTTTTAAAACAAAAAATCATGGGCTAGATATTTACCCATGTGATGCCACTTTCCCATGCCTAGCAGAGGCGGGAATTTGAAACAGAGAAGCACCCCGCTCCGTGCTAGATTCATATGGGAATAAATAAAAAAAATTTATAATTAATTTTTTTTAAATACAAGACCGAATTATTTTTGTATAGAATTTACACAATAATCAAATTTGAAAATTTGTTCAATTAAATTACGCACTGGCTATATTTAAAAAAAAATATATTTGGGTCATTACATTGATTATTAATTAATTTCTCAATCCATATACTAAAGTTTACAATTATACCTTTCACTCATAATCATTGTACACACATCACTCAACCCATTTCCATACAATTGTTGAGTGACCCTACTTCCAGATTTGTAGACCCACGTGAAGACCATTCAAGACCACAATGTGAAGTGAAGTGAAGTGAAGACAAATTCCTCCATTGAAGACTCTATTAAACTTCCATTAAAAACACCATTGAAAACCCTCCAAAATATTGTTGAAGATGAGGTATCTTTCCATTTTATTATTACATTTATCATTTTGTTATTGCATTTATTATTTCTAGACCTCTATTCACTCTATTGCCATGAAACTCTCGTTTTTTTTTTAATTTTTTAAATTTTTTTTATTTATGTTTTTCAGTTTGAGGATTTCAGCACTGGTTTTCCGCAATTATGCATTTAATTCGAAACTTAACTTCTGAATAAAAATGATTAGTTCAACAAATTTGTTCCGAAAAAAATAAAAAAACACTATCAACAGTTGATGTCCGAATATAATGAAATAATTCGGCACTGGTTGTTCAATTGAAAACCGTGAAAGGAAAAACAAAACAAAAAGTTTTGCGCGAAAAAATTAATATTTTCATCATTAATACAGTATAAATTTAGAGATTAAAGTAATATGAGAGTTGTTACGAGAGTATTACTTTGCAAGCAATAGAGGAGTGTAGAGTGTGTAGCAAATAAAGTGACAACAGTGAAAAAAATTGGGGTTTAGTTTTTTTTATTTAAAATGTGTACATTGAGAATTTTTTTGTTTTTAAAATATGTGTATGGAGAATATTTTCAAATAATATTATGGGTTCTAATGGATATCTATTATGGTCATTTTAGTGTAGGAAATAATTGTCATTAAAATAATATTTATTAAGTTCGTACACTGAGATAATTAGGGATGTGATGAAAATTGAATTTCCTGTAAAGGTCCCATCATATCATCATATAATATATATATAAGTAATATTTTTCCTTTACTTAAGTAACATATTCTAAAGGCTTATTTTTTTCAAAAAAAAAAAAAACAAAGACACATCATCATGCCTTTTTTATTTACATATAAAGTTCTGTACAAATTCAATTTCAATTATAATAATCAATTTTATATCGATTATATTTGACAAATACTTATTTTTCATATATTTTTCTATTTAGTTTTGTCATTATCAAATTTCTTTTATATATTTGATATTTTAATTTAATTATTATGATATTTGAAAAAAAAAATCTCGATATACGAATAAATAAATAAATAAGACATAATATGCTTACTTATGTGCATCACACGGATCAAATTAATTTTATTTTATATTTTTTATTTTTTGTCTATCTAATTGATGTCTAAATACTAATTTATATTTAATTTTTTATTTAACATAAAATTATTTATTACAAAATATTTATATTTAATTTTAATTTTATATACATATCACAATATATATGAATAATTTAAAAAGAATACTAAAGAAAAAAAAAATAATAATCTACATATTTAATTTATGTATTTTTTTAATCCAATTACAACATATTTATATTTTATATTTTAAATAGATTTTGTATAGTTTTATTTCTACATTTTTTTCCAAATAAGTATAAAAATAAAAATTAAATTAAATAATTAGAATCACTTTTAATTTTATATTACTAATCCTCTTTTTAATTTAACTATTATTTTTAATATCAAAATGAGTGTTTATTTTACTATCTTATAATTTAATATATATCATATAAAATCATTATATGATAATAACACTTTTATAGCACAATATAACTAAAATGATCAAAATAAACAAATAGTTTAACTAAATTTATTATATACAAGTATTTACGTAACGCTTTTATAGAACAATAAGGGTAAGATTATTAAAATAAATAATTTAAATTTAAATTTTATTTTAAATTAAAATTAATATTATTCTTTTGTAACACATATCATAATATAAAATATCATTATATTAATTAAAATTAACACCATCGTGATTGTATGTCAGACATCATTTTTTTGAAGTGATTTTCATATGCGTGTATATAGACCGCCCCGGAGAACTCCCGGCTCCGCACTGTGAGGGCGCGAATTCGTTTTGTCCTCTTAGCTGCTACAGTTCGGACTCGTGTCACGGCTCTGAATCTAATTTCACAAAGTGCAATGTGAAACCGATAAATCACCAAAGAGTCCAAATCCGGCAAATTGTTTTGAAAACTGATTTTTATAAAGAAGTGTCAAATATGGACTGCTTTGTCAGATATAGAGTCGCTACCTAAATATTTTATTTTGGGGGAATTTAGGAAACCTTGACTCGTGCCTAAGGCCATGTGTCCGTTATAACGAAAGTTGCCTCGGCTCGGGAACTTGGGTATGAGAGGGGAAGGTCATGCAATGAGCACCCCCGCTCGCCTGATCAAAGATCGGCCTGTACTATGCATGATATTTTGTTTTTGAAAACACATGCGTTCTTATTCCGGTTATTAACCTAGAATTACTATGTGATGCGCATATCATACAAGTATAGACTAGATCGCACCTAAGTTGGAACAAAACATTACATGTTCGTTTGTTTGAAAACGGTTTGAAGTTTGCTACTCGCAAGTAGGCTAAGTCGTGGATTTTGCCACCCTCAAGTAGGCTTAAAACACAGAGTTTGATGAATTGTTCCAATTCAAGCAATGAAACCTTCACCCACAGGCACTCAGGCGGTTATATCAAATAAGTAGTTAGCCTCATGGCAAGCATGCTTTCATGGCAACATTAACATATGAAGTATGCTAAAGCGTAAACACTCACAGTATACTCCGAGCCAAAACAGAGAACTAGTTAGAAATCATGCATGATCCTAGTTCATGTTAAGATGACTAATACAACACATGCAAAAATGCAACTAAAATAGGCTCGGCTATTCTAAGATGTCATGTGAATGCAACTTGATAACATGCTGTTGAATACGTATTCAAGTAAATGTATTGAAATACAATGCAGTTAGTATGATGAGCCGAGCCCGGTGCATGCAATACAGATGAATGGATGCACACATGCAAGCATAAAGTATGCTAATCGAAACATGCCCTAAAACTAACCATCGTAAGCAGTTAAGTAAAAGGGAGAAAGAAATGGGGGTTGGAAGACATGCATCACACACACGCACACTTATTACAACAGTTGGCCCTCTCGACAGAGGGTCTGAATAAGAAGCTAACTAGCTAATCTAAGCTAATTAAACTAATTATTACATCACAAAACTAGACAACTAACAAGCCAACTAATTAAGTACAAAACAAAGCTAATTAACTAACAAGCTAACTAACTAGTTATTACAACACGAATAAGCAACTAAATGCATTAATTACTTAAATACAGAACCAAAGCATAAACTAGCTAAGGAAAGCATTAAAGAGTGGTCCTCGGGATGAGGAGTGCATGCATGCTTGGTCGCCTTGTTCGGAAATCCGTCGTAATGTCCCAACTTGCCTCTGTTTGCAATTGTTCTCAGAACATTGCACCAAGCTCTAGAAAGCTTCTAACTCACCTTGGGGACTTGTAGGAACATGGCCGACCACCTAGGGGTGTTGCCAGCCACTGGCCGACCACTTTCTATTGCTGCAGACCAGAAAAAGTGGTCGGCCAGCTAGTTTTTCTGGTTGGCTGACCAGTTTTTGCTGCACTTCTCCAATTTGTTACAACAGAGAGCAAGAAAGGGCATGGCAATGTATTTGCAAGATATGTGTGCACAACCACCCTCCCTATCATTTCATAAGCTCAAGGGAGTGTGGTTCTCGACCCTCGGGCCACCAATCACGCATCTCAATGCATGATGGCCGAGAAGCTAAATTGCACAATTCAATGTGAAATGAATGCACATATAACACATAAAGCCTATAACTCTATCATGTATGATCAAGAGCGTCAACGATCGAGAATTGAGGCACGTTTCATCACTTCAAGTATGAAACGTCCCTTGTTTCTCGTGTTTGGATTATCACCTAATCCAAACAAAATGCAAGCAACAACATGCAAACATGCAATGCAACTACATAGCATACACAATGTAAAGAATAACATGGCATAAGCAATGCAATGTAATATGAGCATACACAATGCAATGTAAGATGGCATACACAATGCAATCAACATGGCATACACAATACAATGTGACATGATCAACTTAACAAAGCTAATGACATGCAAACAATGCTAATGCATGCATACACAATGCAAGGCAACATAAGCACGCAACAACATGATGCAATGTAACAACATTCACATAACATGCTCGATGGACTTAGACCAAAATGGACAGACTCAGTCATGCCCAAATCAGTGGCCATAATGATGAAACTAAGGCACAAAAGGCAAGGCAAACATGCTCAATGTAATGGCCCATTGACTAGGCCTAAGAGCACAACTCTCAAGAGTGCTCAAGGAGTGACAAATATGGAAGTGTAACAACACTAAATGCACTGAAATAAAGTATGAAATGATGCCAAATCATTTAAACAATACAAGCAAAGCATGCAAGGGTCCTTAAGCATTAAAGCTAGCAAAGAGGACTACTCTAGGGACATGCAATACATGGCACAAAAGCATGAACCAACCATGGACAAAGCTCAAGCAGGTCTAAACAAAGACCAAAACATGCTAAGACGAGAGCTCAAAAGTCTAGGCATGCAACATGCAAGCATACATGCTAGGCCATAATCAATGTAACAATGCATAACACTCAAAGGCACTTAAAGAGTGAATGAAGTGGGAACATAACAATGCTATAAGCTCTGAAATGTCATGATAAATGATGCCAAATTATGTGTACAACACAAATGAAGCATGCTATGGTGCTCAAAGCTTGAAACTAGTATAGGCATTTGTACTACAACTATGCAAAACATGAAGCATATGGTCAAGGCAACCCAAAATAGTCCTAGAACATGTCAAAATGAGTCTAAAACATGTACGGAAGGAAGCCAAAACAAGCTAGCATGAAGGGCATAATGCGTGGAATATGCAAGGCAAATAAGGTGGATTATACTACACCTATCAAGACCAAGCATGAGATGGCTTCGCCAACAAAAATCAGAGTTATATCATGGCAAAATAACCCCAAAAACACACTGAAATGATAGCTTGCAAGCTTAGGCATGAAGGCATACGCAATGACTCATGTTAAGAGCATCAAACACCAACTCTCCAAAGCATGGAATAAGTGAAAGATGCAAGTGTATGACCACACTATATGGACTGAAATCATATTTCAAATGATGCCAAATCATTCAAATAGGCCAAGCAATGCATGCTAGTGGACTTGATACACAAAGCTAACAAGCTAGAATGCATTATAGCTATACAAAGCATGGCATGCATGACCAAAACAACACAAATCAGAGCTAGAGCATGCTAAAACATGGACAAAAACTTCTTAGAGTTAAGCCAAAATCATGCTAGAATGATGGTCTTAAGCATGATACACAATAGGCTAGTTCATGGAATTACACTACAAGTGTATGGTCTCAAAATATCAAAAAAATATATATTTTGATATAAGTGAAATTTATGATTTTTGTTAAATTTGATTAACACAAATAAGAATTTAATTTTAGGTCGTGAATGAACTTTTTTTTGTTTTTCTAACATTGAAAGAATTTTTTTTTTTTTTTTTTGAACTTTGAAAGATTTTTTTTTTTTTTTGTGTCTTTTAAATAGGATCACACACAGAAATAAAAATTTTCATCAATTATTAGCAAATCTGTTTGTATTTAACTTTCAATTAATAAATTTTATTCATATAAAGTATTAAGATTCAAAATTAATTTTTCATTTTAAAAATAAGAATAATACTATATGTACTAATTAATATACTAATTGTTATACTAACGGATGATATCACAAAATTTTAAAAATTTTAAATCTCTTTAATTAATATAATAATATTTAAAGTAAAATTCGAAGCAAAACACAAATGTGCAAAGCACAATTTATCCTTTTTATTATTTATATCATCGACCCATATATGTTCTTGAAATATGAAGACTTGGAGAAGAACTTTATTATTTATATCGTCTAACAGTTACAATTTTTGAAATATGAAGACTTAAAGAGAGACCCAAGAAGAGAAGTGAAGAAGTTGGCTTCCTTCCTCGGCCGGCCTTTGGCCAACAACGACGAGGCTGAGAAGATTGTGCGACGGTGTAGCATAGAGAGGTTGAAGAACTTGGAAGTGAACAGAGATGGTGTGGATCCATGGTTTGGTTTTCCCAAGAGCTCTTACTTTAGGCTTGGTCTTATGGGAGATTGGAATAATAAGCTATCAACAGAGACGAAAGATAGGTTTGATGAAATGACGTGTGAAGTTTGAAGGGTTTGGTCTTTCCACTCAACTCTCATTTTGTGTCATTTTGTGTTCTTCATTGTCTCTCAATCATTCTTATGCTTGAATAATTGGTTGCTTAGCACCATCCCACGTAGATAATGTGGATTTCTCAGTTCACATTTTAATTAACTTCATTTTTGAAAGTGGTCAAGGGTTTGATTCTTTTTACTCTCCAATAATTGGTTGGTCAGAACCAACCAAAGTGGATAATGTGAATTTCTCAATTCACATTTTAATAAAATGAACTATGGGGTTCAAATCTTTTTATTGTGGTATGTGCTTTATTCTACTGTATTTGCTTGAGATTTTTCTCTCGTTTTGAGAATTTCTCTATAATAATAGTTTGTGATATTTAATCTTTATTATGATTGTGATTTATTAGCAATTCTCAAAGTTCTAATCTTTTTACTAAGGGCCTGTTTTACTTTACTTGTGTTTGTTTATGATTTTTCTCTTTGAGAATTTCTCTATAATTATAGTATGTTATTTGAACTTTAGGATAAATTACACTTTTCACCACTGCACTTCGCACCAAATCTTATTTTAGCTCCTTACATATGAAATCATGACAGTTAATGCCTTACACTTCTAGTCAAATCCTACTTTGATCCCTACACATGAAATCGTGACAGTTAACCCCCTACACTTTTGCTCAAATCCCACTTTGGTCCCTACATGTAATGCCCCAACCCTTCACATGTCATCGATATTGTTCGCTTTGAGCCATGGCCGCACGGATTTGTTCTTCCCAATGGGTCACCCATCCCAGAACTACTCTAGCCTAAGTACGCTTAACTAGAGAGTTCTGCTAGGGATTTCACCACTCGAGAAAAGGCCTCGATGCTATATAAGGGTCTAGATTTTTACTTTTATAGCTTAGGAACTCCCTTTTCATTTTCGATGTGGGACACCAGGACCTTACAATCCATCCCCCTTAAGGCTGCACGTCCCCGTGCAATAGCCTGCCAGCTCACAAGCTCGCCCATATGTATTGAGAGATGCTAGTGGCCCATACTCGGTACTTCGTAAAGTTGGCTCTGATACCATTTGTAACGCCCCAACCCTTCAAATATCATTGATATTGTTCGTTTTGGGCCACGCCCACACGGATTTGTTCTTCTCAGTGGGTCACCCATTGCAGAACTACTTCAGCCTAAGTACGCTTAACTGGGAAGTTCTGTTAGGGATTTCACCACCTAGGTTTTTACTTTTATAGCCTAGGAACTCTCCTTCCATTCCCGATGTAGGACACCGGAACCTTACAATCCACCCCCCTTAACTGCCCACATGCACCGAGAGACGCCAGGGGCCCACACTCGGTACTCTGGAGAGCTGGCTCTGATATCATTTGTATCGTCCCAACCCTTCACATGTCATTAATATTGTGTGCTTTGGGCTACTCCTGCACGGATTTATTCTTCCTAGTGGGTCACAAATCCTAGAACTACTTTAGCCTAAGCACGCTTAACTATAGAGTTCTGTTAGGGATTTCACCACCCGAGAAAAGGCCTCGATGCTATATAAGGGTCTAGGTTTTTACCTTTATAGCCTAGGAACTCCCTATCCATTCTCGATGTGGGACACCGGGACCTTTTCTCGGGTGTGGAGGGGGAGTTCCTAGGCTATAAAAGTAAAAACTTAAACCTTTATATAGCATTGAGGTCTTTTCCCAGGTGGTGAAATCTCTAATAGAACTCCCCAATTAAGCGTGTTTAGGCTGGAGTAGTTCTATGATAGGTGACATACCGGAAAGAACAAATCCGTGCGGGCGTGGCCCAAAGCGGACAATATTGATGACATGTGAAGAGTTGGGACGTTACAAATGGTATCAGAGCTGACTCTCCGGAGTACTGAGTATGGGCCCTTGGCGTCTCTCAGTGCATTTGGGCGGGCTTGTGAGCTTGTAGTCTACTGCACGGGAATGTGCAGCCTTAAGGGAGTAGATTGTAAGGTCCCGGTGTCCCATATCGGGAATGGAGGGGGAGTTCCTAAGCTATAAAAGTAAAAATCTAGACCCTTATATAACATCGAGGCCTTTTCCTGAGTTGTGAAATCCCTAACAGAACTCCCTAGTCAAGCGTGCTTAGACTGGAGTAGTTCTGGGATGGGTGATCCACTGGGAAAAACAAATCCGTGTGGGCGTGGCCCAAAGCAGACAATATTTGATGGCATGTGAAGGGTTGGGACGTTACACTACACAAGTGTCAATGCCCCTCTTTTGTTACTTCATTTTTAAATATTTAACGAAATTCAGTCATGTGACAAAAATGTGACTACGAAATGAGGTAAAAGAGAAAAAACAACCATATTTTCCACCAACACACTTTGTTCTATGTGATAAGTACATAAGAGTTATATAATATAATAATATATATATATATGTTTGTATGGTAAAAATTAGAACGAAAATGTAAAAAGTAGAGCTTTTGAAATAAATAAAAAAAATGCGACAAAGAAATCAAAGAGAAAGAAAGATGAATAGACATAAGACTATGTTACCATAAAAAATGATAAAAACACTAGTTCATCTTCTTAATTGTTCACAATCTGCATTTTATTTTAGCCTAAATATTTTGATGTAAATTTTAGAATAAAGTGTATATTGGTGAAAAATGTAGATAATTTTTTTTTTCTTACCCTCATGTTGTAAATACATTCTTATTACAAGACTAGATTCTGTTAAACATTTAAATAATTAAGTAACAGAAATGAGACAATGACACTTTTGTAGGGATTAAAGTGAAATTTGACCAAAAGTACAGGGAGTTAACTGTCATAATTTCATGTGCAAGGATCAAACTGAGATTTGATCAGAAATGCAAGAGGTTGACTGTCATGATTTTATGTGTAAGGGTCAAAGTGAAATTTGATTCACTTGTGTAGGGATTAAAGTGAAATTTGACCAAAAGTAGAGGAGTTAACTACCACAATTTCATGTACAAGGATCAAAGTGAGATTTGATCAGAAATGTAAGAGGTTGACTGTCATGATTTTATGTGTAAGGGTCAAAGTGAAATTTGATTCAAAGTACAGGAGTGTAAAGTGTAATTTATCAGGATCTTTATTACGATTGAGTGATTCATTAGATCAAGAGATCAAGGTTCAATATTTGTTATGGACAATGAAATGCAAAATCAGGTAAGAATCCTTTATGTCGATGTATAGGCTATTGCAAATTCACAACAAAAGACAAAATGGACTTCAATGCTAGTTATTTTTACATTGTGTTTAGTTGAGAGATTTGAGAAATGATTTAGAAAGAAAAAAGAAAAAGGTGTATAAAATTAGATAAAATATAGGTATATTATATTCATATTTCACCTACCTCTTCCCTTTCCCTTTTTAAATTCTTCCCAAATCTCCCAACCAAACACAACTTTAAGAAAAAGTGCCATTAAGTTGGAAGTGGGACAATTATTTTACTAAAAGGTGAGAATCTTTTAGGGTGTAATTTTTGGTGTGTTTTATTATACCAAAAGAGTTACACCCCCACATGTATGTAATTATTTTTTAGGAAAAATTATTAAAAAAAAAACTCCAAGAGTTTGACCATTGTAACAAAATAAATACTGAATTTTTAATTTTATCAATTTAAATCCTAAAATTTTTATTTGTTCTCAATTAAACTATTTCTCTATTTCCGTTAAGTAAAAACCAACGAAAAAATGATATTTTAGTCTACATTGAGTTTAATGGCTAGAATATCATTTTTCCATTAATTTTATTTAATGAAAATAGGTGATGAATAATTTAGATTGAGAACAAATCTAGAAAGCTCTTGCATGGTTGCCTTGTTTAAAAAATAAAAAATGTTTGAAATCCCTAACGCAGTGTTTGGTTGAGGGATTTGGGAAATGATTTGAAAAGAAAAAGGAAAAATATATGTAAAATTATGTAAAATGTAGGTATATTTTATTCATATTTCACCTATCTTTTTCCTTTACTTTTCTAAATATTTTCTCAAATCCCTCAACCAAACACAACGTAAAAGAACTCTCCTAATTTCACCTACAATGATGTGGCATGATAGGTGTCAATTTTTAATTTGTCATATACTCAATCATATAGGGTCCCACTACCTTATCACATCATGGTGAGTGAATTTAGAGGGTCTAAATTGGGATCTCTAACATTTCTTAAAAATAACAGCATTTTATTATTTGAGAGTTATGTTTTTCTTACTCTAAATTCATGCATGTAATAATGTTTAGTAAGAGAATTTAATGTAATTAAAATTTGTGAAGCTTTTTTTGAAATCTCAAGGAAGGTCTACATAATTTACCTTAAAAGAAAATTAATAATAATTAACAAGGGAAATTACAAAAAATAAAAATATAAAAAATAAGAGTTTGAGTTTTGTAACAAAATAATTTTTTTTATTTTATCAATTTAAAGCTTAATTTTTTAATTTATTTTCTAAATAATTTTTCATTAATTACATGTTTAGTCGAAAGCAATTAGGCAGTGAGGGACCACTGTACCCTTATGATAGAGGGACAACTCTCCCTTTATGATAAACCACCAGAATAAGCTTTAAGGATTACGATCAAGACGCCGTCTACAACGTCATAGACGACATCAAATACTCGATAGTCCCTATCGAATTAATGAAGAATTTAGTAGGTTGCTAGAGAGACTTCCATGTATTTGTTAAATTCCAACCAGATCTCACTATTAGAGGAGAAATTCCATGTATTATATTAACTAATGGAGACAGTAGTTGGTTAGATGCAATGTCTCCATAAATGAGAGAATGGTTTGATGTTAATGTAACCACTATCATGATTAATAAAAAAATTTATTAGTTTTATTTATGAAACCACTCAAAGTTTTTATTTACTTACTACATTTCCCTTATCATCAACTATTACATCTTGGGTCACATCACTATTTTTTACACTGATGATTACATTTCATAAAACATTAGAAATTCAACGGAGTCCATAACGACTGATCCTCTATGATCAACTTCCTCTTTGCTAACACCAACCTCCAAAATCGACAGACCAGGATCAACATCACTAGTATCATCACCACCTCTGCGTACATCAATCTCGGACAAACTCAAACGACCTTTGCGTTCATGAATAACTGAAGAAGTAAAAAAATGGGCAGGAAATAATATTTTGTTTGTAAGTCAAAATTTCGTTCAATACGAGTTATGTCAAAATTGCTGTCTCTCTGTTTGGAGGGAAGACGACTAGATTAATTAGGGATACACAAAAATAATATCAACAATTTATATACTGACGAAAAACTCTTCTCCTCCTTTGATAATAGGAACCAGAACAGAGGCCCATCCGCCCAGTCTCCCTCTAGCTCGAAGGACCCTTAAGAACAGGTAAAACCGCTTGGGCCAGAAGTCTCAGACGACACAATTACTTATTCTGCTGGAAGAATAAGCTTCAAGAACTACGATCAAGAAGCTATCCACAACGTCATAGATGACATCAAATACTCGAAAGTCCCTACCAAATTAATGAAGAATTTAGTAGACTGCCAGAGAGACTTCCATTTATTTGTTAAATTCCAACCAGATCTCACTAATAGAGGAGAAATTCCATGTATTATATTAACTAATGGGGACAGTAGTTGGTTAGATGCAATGTCCCCAAAAATGAGAGAATGGTTTAATATTAATGTAACCACTGTCATGATTAATGAAAAATTTTATTAGTTTTATTTATGAAACCACTCAAAGTTTTTATTTACTTACTACATTTCCCTTATCATCAACTATTACATCTTGATTCACATCACTATTTTTTACACTGATGATTACATTTCGTAAAACATTAGAAAATTCAGCGGGGTCCATAACGACTGATCCTCTACGATCAACTTCCTCTTTGCTAACACCAACCTCCGAAATCGACGAACCAGGATCAACATCACTAGTATCATCACCACCTCTGTGTACATCAATCTCAAACAAGCTCACAAAACCTCTGCGTTGATGAATAACTGAACCACTTTCTCCAAAACCTCCTGACAACAAATCTCGCTTCTTCGGTAAACCCACAGACTTAGTCCGTCTCAGAATCGGAATGGGCTTCGTTAGAGGACAATGCCAAACATCAACATTATCATTAGTATATTTTTTAAATAACACAACAATAGAGAGGGCCCTCATTTGCGAATCTTCTGGCATGTCACTCGTAGAATACTTCAGATATCCCTTCATTTTACAATACGTAATCCCCCTTTTAATATTCGAATTTTCAAGTCGATACTTCACCATCCATGGCACCTATTTGTCGTTAATTGAACAATAACCATTCCCATAATAGACTAACTCGCATTGACAATCCACCGGGAAAATAAACCATGCCTGCAAACTGTCATTACCATCTAACCTCTGATCATAAACATTTACTCTGACCAACCCACTGGCATTGGGTGCGCAAAGGGGTGAATATTTTATCAATATTTTATCAACCTTATTACTTTTTTGTTTGTATCTTAACCTCAATTGATAAAATAAATTAAGAAACGCACGTTCAATACAACTGAAATCACTTGCTGAAACACTTTCAACAACACCAGTTTTTATATCGTCTACCTCCATTCAAAACCTGAACATTACAAATAAAAAAAACTTAAATTATAATTCTAAACAGTGTAGACACCCCATTTTTGACCATCCTCAAGATTTGGACGTCATCGTTTGAACACTCGATGATCATCCATGCTCGTGTTCGTTTTGAGTTCCCGAAGGTCTCGACTGCGTGCCCTGCCTTAGGATCTCTCAACTTGTTTGTTTTGTGCTTGGTTGTGGACCAAGGACTTGTGGTTTTGCTCCTGAGAGAAGAAGGTGGCTTGTTGGCCATCCCCACAACCCATCGACTAAGGCCTTGTGCCATCGGCCTTGTTTTCTTGCTATCGGCCATAAGTGTTGGCCGATCGGCACTCTTTTTGGTTGATCGGCCATATTTCTTGGCCGAGACCTTTCCACCTGCTTTTGCAGATATTTTTGTGCCAACTGTGATAGCTGTTGAGCACAATTCTCATCCACCATACACGTGTATGGAGGGATTGAATCAAGACTCAAGCTTGTTCAACAAGCTTGAGAATTGAAATTCTATAAAAAGGGAGGCCTCTCTCCCTTTCCAGAGGTTCTGAAAGTTGATATACAAGTTCTATATCTCTCTCTCTCTATATATATATTTTACCTCTCTCTCTTCATTTACCCTTGTTTGTGCTCAAAAGTGTGATTTCTTCATACTATTGCACACAAACACCTACTAGAACACCATCCTTTTGTTGCTGAGGTACTTAGGTGCAGGTGTTAGTGTTTTTGGGTTGGTTTGAACTCAGAAAAGCTGCTGGAGTTGTGTTCTTGAAGGTGTTCTTCAAGGGTGAGAAACTAACATTTTAATCCCTTGTTTTGGATTAAGCTTTTAGACCTATTTGCATGTTGATTTAAGCTTAACTTTATACTGTGAAAAGTTCTAATTTTTCATGCTTGTAATGTTTGTTTAAGGTCACTTTTGTGTTGGGGGTAGTCTACCCCCTCTTAGGCCTTGTTTGGCCTTGTTTTGTGCCTTCCTTTTTGAGCTATTGGGACCACCTTGTTTTGGCCTTCTCACCACTAAAATCCAGAGGATTTATAGTGGTGGAAAGATAGTTTTGAGGTCCCAAATAGGAGAGGGTCATCCCCTCTCCTTGCGTCTTGTATGCTTGCTTTGAATGCCTCACGATTGAGCATGTTTGTCTAGCATGTTTTGGTTCCATTTCAGCATGTATTAGACCTTATTTTGGCATGTTATACATCTATCTAAGGTTGGTTTAATAGCCTCTTGCATGCACCATACACATGTAGTGCAATCCTCTCTATTGCCTTAACATGCATCTTGTGTTTGGACCATCATTCTTACATGTTTTGACTCAACTCAAAGAAGCTTTCCCTCATGTGTTACCATGCTTGAGCTCTATTTGATATTGTTTTAGTCATGCATGCATTGTTTTGTATAGCCATGGTTCAATCTAGCTTGTTAGCTTTGTATATCAAGTCCACTAGCATGCATTGCTTAGACTATTCTCATGATTTGGCATCATTTGAAATGTTATTTTAGTGCATGTTTCATGGCCATACACTCGCCTTTGTCACTCTTTTAATGCTTAGGAGGTTTGGTGTTTTATGCCTTAAGAGTGGGTTATTGTACATGCCTCTATGCTTAGGCCTTTGGGCTATCATTTCAATGTATTTTTGGTCTTGTTTTACCATGATGCATCTCTGGTTTTTGTTATCAAAGTCATGGCATGTTTGTTTTTGATAGGTGTAGTGCAATCCCCTTTGTTGGCCTTACTTGCATCATGCCTTATGCCTTTCATGTTGACTTGTTTTGGCTTTGGTCCATGCATGTTTTAGACTCAGTTTGGCATGATCTAGGACTATTTTGGTTGTCCTTCGCCCTTTGGAGCTTGATTCATGTGGCCTTGGTACAAGATCCTTGGCTAGCCTTATGCTTTGAACCTCCTAGCATGCCATACTTGCATTGTTTGGTTGATTTGGCATCATTCCATGCATGATTTCAGAGTTGATAGTGTTGTTACACTTCCACTTTTGTCACTTTTGAGCACTCTTGAGAGTTATGCTCTTATGCCTAGGTGATAGGCCATTGCATGTGCATGCTTTGTTTTGCATTTCATGTCATAATTTCATCACTTTGGCCACTGATTTCGGCATGATTGAGGTCTGCCCATTTTAGTTTAAGTCCATTTTTTCATGTTGTTGCATGCTTGTCCATCTTTGCATGTTGTTGTATGCTTGTCCATCTTTGCATGTTGTTGCATGCTTGTTCCATTTTGTTGTTATTGCATGCTTGGTACATTACATGTTTGCATGTCTAGGTTGCATTACATTTTGCATGCTTGGTACATTGCATGTTTGCATGTTTAGGTTGCATGATATTGTTGCATATTTGTTACATTGCATTTGGCATGCTTTTGTTGCATTGCATAGCATCTCCATATTGCATACATTGCATTGTGTTGGGTTTGAGGCGTTAAGCCAAACACAAGGAACGAGGGACGTTTCATACTTGAAGTGATGAAACGTGCCTCAATTCTCGATCGCCAACACTCTTGATCAAACATGATAGAGTTTAAAGGCACTTATGTGTTTTTGTGCATTTCATTCCATATTGATTTGTGCAACTTGGCATTTTTGGCCATAATGCATCGAAATGCGTGATTGATGGCTCGAGAGTCGTGCACTACACTCCTTTGAGCTTCAAACATGATAAGGGGTGTAGTGGCACAACATTTTCTTGCAAATGTATTGCCATGCCTCTGTTTGTACTCTGCTGCAGCAAAAGGAGCAGTTTATAGGAAAAGATGGCCGATCGGCTATCTGGTGTGCCGATCGGCTATCAGTATTTGGCCGATGGACTCAAAAGTGGTCGATGACCCTCATCTCTTGGCCGATGGCCTTACCTCTTGGTCGATGGCCTCTCAGAATGTCCATGAGGTAGGTCAGATGCATCACAGAAGTTGGCATATTTTTCAGAGGTGCAAAACAGTGCAAACAGAGGCAACATGAGGCATGGCAATGGATTTCCGAGCGAAGCCGACCAAGCATGCATCTCTTTATCGCCCGCGAGGCCATTTCAGTATTCATGATTAATTCATGTAATTTAATCATTTAATTGGATTTGTAATATTCATTTAGCTTAGTGTAGCTATTTGTTTCAATTTGGATTGTAATAATTAATTAGCTTGTTAGTTAATTAGTTTTAGTGTTATAATAATTAGTCTAATTAGATTATTAGATTAGTTAGAATAGCTTAGCGTAGCTAGCTTGTATTATTCATTCGGACCCTTCGTCGAGAGGGCGAATTTCGTAATAAGTGTGCGTGAGTATGTGAATGTCTTCTAACCCCACGTCTTTCTCCCTTTTACTTATCAGCTTTTGATGGTTAGTTTTAGGTCATGTTTCAATTAGCATTCCTATGCTCGCATGTTTGTATCCATTTATTCGCATTGAATACACCGGGCTCAGCGCATCATACTAACTGCATTGTATTTCAATACTGATTTGAATACATGTTATCAAGTTGCATTTCACATGACATCTTAGACTAGCCGAGCCTATTTAGTTGCATTTTTGCATGTGTTGCATTGGGCATCTTAACATAGCTAGGATCATACATTGATTACTAACTAGTTGTTGTTTTGGCTCGGAGTAGACTATAAGTGTTTATGCTTTAGCATCTTGCATGAGTGTGAGTGTTGCCATGATAGCATGCTTGCCATGAGGCTATTTGCTTAAATGATGTAACTGCCTGAATGCCTGTGGATGAAGGTTGGATTACTTGAATTGGAACAATTCATCGAAATGCGAGTTTTAAGCCCACTTGAGGGTGGCAAAATCATGTTTTCTAAGCCCACTTGAGGGTGGCAAAATCCACGTCTTAGCCTACTTGCGAGTAGCATCTTCAAACCATTTTCAAACAAGCATGAAATATTTTGTTCCAACTTAGGCGATCTAGTTTACACTTGTATGTTGTGCGCATCACATAGTAAAGCTAGCTAATAACCAGAATAAGAGCGCATGTGTTTTCAAAAACAACATATCATGTTAGTAAAGGCCGATCTTTGATCGGGCGAGCAGGGGTGCTCATTGCATGACCTTCCCCTCTCGTACCCAAGTTCCCGAGCCGAGGCAACTTTGGTGATGACGGACACGTGGCCTTAGGCACGAGTCAGGGTTTCCTAAATTTCCCAAAATGAAACATTTAGGTGGCGACTCTGTATCTGGCAAAGCAGTCCATGTTTGACACTTCTTTATTAAAATCAGTTTTCCAAAACGATTTGCCGGATTTGGACTCTTTGGTGATTTATCAAATCTTGCATTGCACTTTGTGAGATTAGATTCAGAACCGTGACATTGAGTTCGAACTGTAGTAGCCCATGAACAAAACGGATTTCGCGCTATTTCGCGTGCGGAGCCGGGACGTTCGGGCACGTCTATAAACAGTCTTAAAGTACATTTGACTCCTTAAAATAATTTTGCATTCTTTTCCACTAACAGTAGTAGGCACTAAATATATGGCACCCTTCTGAATATTTCCAACATTTCCCAACAGCGTATCTTTGTAGTCCGTCCAAACATCAACTGGAAAGAATTGGCCCACAACTTCTATCCCGTGATGAACGTACTCTTTGTCTTTTCGACCAACGAGCTTGAATCTCATTTTCTTTAGCATCTGAAACCGGTCGGACTGGTCGGGATCAACAATCCAGGTCTCAGGAGTACCCTCGCCAACTCCAATAAATATCTTGTCAGGTGTGGGGACGGAATTTGACGAACTATTATCACTTATGACGAAAAACAAAACGTGGTGGACCACAGCTTCGTCTTTAGCATCTTGTCCCAATTGAACATTTCTAATTAATTTTATACCCTTAACTACGATCTTGTCTGATTGGCAGTCACATCTCTTATTACCTAGCTCAATACCATTAAGCAATCTCACAACATCTTTATTATCAAATTTAACGTCCATTAATTGTTCATCGTACAGCTGCAACTTCCTTACTCCCCTCCTAGTCTTCTTAATATATTGGGGAATATTCTGAACGTACTGTCGGCGAACATACGCCGCCTTAAAAGGTGCACAACCACGGTAACTCCGCTTATATCCACTGGCCGCTGGTGTCTTTGACCTCCAGTGTAACAACCCTCGTACTGATTACCGATAAACTACTGAATTAGCTACTGGTTACTGCTGAACTGAACTGATAATGACTGATAATTGAATTAAGAGAAGTACTGGACGGACTGATTGAAATCGAAACTGAAATTGAATAAGTTTATCTAGTATATTGCATTTCTATCTGTTTGATTGATTGATTATCTGTTTGAGTTTATGTGTTTAAACTGCTAATTGAAGGCCTTATCGGCGGCCGATTTAGAAACCGTTTAGAGTTTTGGAATCAGTAGAATATTTGTGATTTAATGGTATGTTTATCTAAAAATTGATTAGGAATGATTAAATTAGATTTAAATGAATTAATTACAAACTTAGGCATATCTACCAAATTGCCACCTATAGTGGGCCTTTATTTATTATTATTGTTTGAGCCTTATCACCTAATCAAAACAATTGATCAGCCATTTCCTACACTCCAGCCGACCAAAGTGAGAGAGAGGGAGAGAATTAAGAGGAAATTGAATTCATCTTGTGAATTGCTAGAAGAACTTGAAGATTTGTAACATAGATTGCTAATTTGAGCTTGCAAGACTTGTAATTGAGACTTAGGTAAGAAAATCCATCTTCTTCTTGTTGTCTTGAGCTTCATCATGCATGTTCTAGGCTCCATTGTAGAATCAAGCCATGATTTAGTGCATAGAGGTTAATTTATGCTTGAATTCATGCATGCATGGCCATTTTGGTGCATTTTGAAGTGGAATTCATGATGGATTGTACATGCATGCTCATGTTTCTATCAAAGTCCATGTTTTCATTTTGTTTTCCAACTATTGAGCTCATTAGAGCAAGATTTGAACCTTGAATTTGGTTAAAAGTTCATGCATTGCATGTTTTGAAATTGTTCTTGAAATGGGTTTGAATGTTGGATTTAATTGACTCACCTTTGGGGCTTGAATTCACAAATTGGCTTTTGAAACTTGTTATTCATTGTTTTGAGATGTATTTTCCAGAATTTGGGCCCAAGAGGTCGAGAATTGAGTTGAGAATGCTTGGTTTGAGCTTAGAAGGCAAATCTGGAAATTCCAGATTTGGCTTCTTCGCTCGAGCGAGCACCTTTATTCAGGGCTCCGCTCGAGCGAGCATCGAGCGTGGTATCGCGCGTAAAAATCGAGCATCCAACACTTTTACTGTTTCATCAGACCGCTCGAGCGAAGGACTGTTCGCTCGAGCGAAGCCTTTGATTTTGCAACCTCGCTCGAGCGAAGGAAGGCTCGCTCGAGCGAGACCCCTGTTTTCAGCAACTTTTGAAAAATGCCTTCCAACTGTATTTTTGCATCCTCATCCCATCCTAGGCATTCTTAGGCCTAGTTTAAGACATCTTATTGAGGATTTAAACGTAGAACCACACCGAGGAAATTTAGGGATTTAATTATCATACTTCCCGACCGTGAAACTTAGTGTGTGTTCTATTTGTTAACTGTTTAGGGTTGGCTCTCGGGGACGCGCTCTAGCTGCTATTAGCCCAATATCTGTGAGTAACGATTGTGTAAAGATATGTTCAAAATGGTTATCTTTTGAATACCGAACTGAACTGTTTATTGAACTGATATTGTTTACTGAATGAATGTATGTCCCGTATTCTGAACTGTATTGTGGCATCCTTAGCACTTACTGTTTACTGTTACTGTTACAGAGCTCTGTCGGTTCCCTTGTGGAACCATACTGTTTACTGATTGATGGCCATCATTACTGTTAGGTCTGTTAAGACCCGGTCCTTTTGGACCTACTGTTTATAGGCTAATGGATGTACCACATATGACTGATTGACTGAAATACTGAAAGACTGAAATACTGTTTAATGAACTGTTTTCATTACTGTAAGGACATTCATTCATAACCTCTTTACGCTTTATGTTATTCACTGGGCTTTAGCTCACTGTTTATATATATATGTAGGTTCTCAGCAGCCAGACCGGAGCTAGGAGCGTGGGTTGGTCCCCAGTTTTGTCAAGCCAGCCTATGTGCCTCACTGCGAGGTTCTGAGTCGCCATGCTATGGCTTGGGATGTTTTTTGTGTCCCCCATCGGTCTCCTTACTGTTTTGTACTACTGTATAAACTGTCTACTGTTTTACTGTACTGTTATCGAGGGATTAGGTCCCCGTACTGAATGTTCGTATATGATTGTATAGACCGTATATAGACTGTACTGTTCTGAACTGTATGAATGCAGGGGAAATGTTTTTGGCATACAGATTTTCACAGCTCAATGGACACTAGTTACTTACTGTATTGGCTTCCGCCAGGCCCTGTACTCTGTTTAACTGTATTACTGTTCAGCAGGCCTTCGGTAATCTCGGATTACTGGCCAGTTACGGTGCTAAACCCATAGGGCCGGGTTTGGGTCGTGACATCCAGTACGCAAGGGGGGTCCGATACTGGCTGCTTCTTATTCCTTCCATTATTTATAAAACACTCCAAATCTTTTATCCTACAAATTTTGCAGATTCTCTGACCTCTACTAACCCTTTTGTTTAGACACCTTAGCTTTGATATATTTGCCCTCTGCTCTTCGTACACCGGAACAAACTTCACCGGAGCTGACCGTCGGCTTTTTTCCCACAGTCCTATTTGCCACGTCAAAAAGCGATCTACACACATTTGAGTGAACTGCCTGTAATTCTCGAGATACTCTTCTAAGGAGTACAACATTGTATACCAAATAAATCGAAAAAAAAAGGCAGAACGAAAAGGAGGGACGAAACAAGGTACCAAAAAACAACTTCACCACAATAGCTTTCCCACTACAAAAGCATATTCCTCTTTGCCATAAAATATTTTCTGGTACCAAATATATAACAAAAATGGCCTGTGTGTAAGGACGAAGATTCTCCATTCAAAATAATTCAAACACATTTATTTTTTCGCCTTTGCTTTATGTCTATCATTCTGCAAAAATATTTGCTTTATAGCTACGCAAACCACCAGAAAAGCGACATGTGTATAGCACTATCTGGCAAAAGAATCAAAAGTATTCACACCACTCACACTTGGGCCCGGGTGTGACTTCCTTTTAGCCACATCCATACACGTGTCCATAAGTACAGCAATGGATGGCTCAGATTAGCGGAAGGGGGGCGCTGGTAATATTAATACAACAGCCCCCCAATCACACCACTCACACCATTCACACCAAGTTTTTTAACTAATAGGGAGGCCTTGTACGGCTGGTGTGAGTTCATTGTTTACCACTACAAAATGCCTCACCAAGCCTCTTTCCATTTTTATGTCAAGAATGTTTTCCTCACCTACCCACAATGCCCATGCCCAAAAGAATAACTCTTAGAACTCCTCCAATCCCTTCTCCAACTAGCCTGTCAGCCATACTACACACTTGTCGCAAGAGAGCTCCACGAAAATGGAAACCCTCACCTCCATGCCATGGTTCAATGCACGAAGAAGATCCAAACCTCCAACCTGAGATTTTTCGATCTCACTGGAACCAACGGTAGAATCTATCATCCAAATATAGAAAAACTCCACTCACCAACAGCAAGTCGACAGTATATACAGAAATGGGGCGAGTTTGTCGAATGGGGAGAATTTTCATCTAAGGGAAAAAGTTCTTCAAAAAACAGAGACGAACTCTGGAGGGGAATACTTGCAGAAGTAGAAACGGAGGAACAATTCTTTGCACTCTGTAAAGAAAGATGTCCCACTATGTTGATGAATAACTGAACCACTTTCCCCAAAATCTCCTAACAACAAATCTCTTCGCTTCTCCGGTAAACCCACAGACTTAGTTCGTGTCAAAATCGGAATGGGCTTTGTTGGAGGACAATGCCAAACATCAACATTATCATTAGTATATTTTTTAGATAACACAACAATAGAGGGGGCTCTCATTTGCGAATCTTCTGGCATGTCACTCGTAGAATACTTCAGTTACCCCTTTATTTTACAATACGTAATCCCCCTTTTATGATAAGTCCTATTGTTTGGATCTGCCTCATTTCTAGCACAATTCAATCTAGTTATTGTCTTGTACTTTTTTGCCGGTTGTCCTGTTGGTCATTCGGCAACAAAGTGATAGCCGTAGTCAACAAGGGTAACAACCGTAGTTGATAAGAGTGACAACCGCAGTAGAAAAATATTGCACCGGACGTGCATACACAAAACGTGGCGCCTCTCTCGTCTTTGGATCTTTGGTTGCCACGCATCTTCATTTGCTGGAGAGTGTAGGACATGGCTGAAGGGGAGGCAGACTGCTATTGTTTAGGCCAAGCACCATGTGAATCTTTTCTAACAAAATTAAAATAATTTTCCAATAATTACATGTTATTGGCCGGTTTGAGAATTTGTTAATTAATTTTTTCAATTTTGACAAAAAATATACACAAAAGTAAAAAGAGTAATATAATAACTTATAATAATTTTTTAATTAAAAATTATAGTTTCCAAACGGAAGAAAGCAATTAGACAATAAGGGGCCAATGTACCTAGTTTAAGGTTCTAGTTTTTCTGGTAATCCAAGATCTAGATTAAAAAGTGTTGTTTAGATCTATATGATTCATCATGTGTTCTATTTTCATAATTTGAATTGTTTATTTAGTAAATTTTTTTTATGTATATTATATATAGAAAAAAAAAGATCAATCTAATAATCGTAACATATTTAATTTATTGTATTTGTCTACAAAAAAACAAACGACAAGTATATTTTTAAAAATAAATAATTTATTTCTTTTGTAACAAATGTAATAAATTGAATATGTTACGGTTATTAGATCAATTTATTTTTTTATGCGTATGACATATACGAACAATCCTACAAAATGAACAATTCGGATAATAGAAACGAGATCTGTAATAGAGCCCATGGGTCGAACAACACCCTCCAGTGTATCTCTAGTTGCCGTCATTCAATTGACTAAATTTTTTGTATGAATGATATACTTGATAAATTCTAAAATATGAATAATTTGAATGGTTAAATAAGACTTAAAAAGTGAACCCAATAAGCCAAATACCTCTTCAATTTGATTAAGGACGGGGAGAAGCCACCACTATCATTTTCTTATATCTATAAAGTGACTATGTTTCTGTGCAATTTCCATGTTGGGGTTTTTTTGGGTAATTCCATCTTGGGGGTTCACTTGCTGCAAAACCTAAGAAAGTAAAAAAACTATTTCGCATTTTCTTGCACAATTTTCACTTTCAATGGCAACCTCCAAACCCAATCCACCAAACACTACTTGTACTACTACTATTTCATCTCCTTTCACTGGCCTTCCCAAGTTGAATTGGTGGGGACTCGTTGATCTCTACCAATGGGAGGGCTTCTGGTACGATGATATTGCTCTGGAAGCAGCCATGGCTGCCAAATCAAGCTTCACCGCGCTCGATGACGACGTTTTCGTAGCCGCCTCCCCCAAGACTGGCTCCACTTGGCTCAAGGCCCTTGTTGCCTCCATCATCCACCGCGGTGGTGGTGACCGTGATGGCGGCGATGAAAATGATGAGGATGCAGATGATCCCTTGCGATACCACCACCCCAACGACCTCGCGCCGTCTTTAGAACTACAGGTTAGAGTAATGATATACAAATAAATTAAGAATTGGATATGGGATTCTCTCCATTACTAGAGGTGCTAAGCTATTGGGTTTTATGAGACATATCATGTGCGGATTTTGTTGATCACAAAAAAAAATAAATAAATAAAAAATAAAAAAATAAAAAAAATCAGATTAATCTAAAAAAGAAAATGCTATACACCCCAAATAATCTATCAAATTTTCTACCAAACATGTCACATGAGTGTGGGATGCATACAATTCACATATGTGGTCTCACATCCATGTGAGAGGTTTGATAAAAAATTTGATAGATTATTTGGAGTCTCAAGCATAACTCAATCTAAAAAATATAGATCATGATTTTAGCAGTTTTGTTTGTAAAGAAAATGAACAGTTTATTTTTAGAATTATCATTGTTGTTATTTTTGGATAAATTATATCAGTAGTCTCTTTATTTTGACTATTGCGTCATTTTGAATTATGTAATTTTGATTGATCCAATTTTGATTTTAAGTTTATTATTTTGTCTTAATTTGATCCAATTAGTTACATTTGTTAATATTTTTTTAATAAAAAATATTTAAATGAGCGGTATGTGTCATATTTTTAAAATAAAATTATAAACATAATCAATTTTGTAAGTTAACCTTTAGCAACTCAACGACCATTTTTCATCAAAAATCCTAAATGTGTTATCAATTTAATCAAATTGATAAAAATGTAAAATTAGAGGTCAAAATTGAGTCAATTAGCAAGTGAGTTGGGCTTAGGTTAGGACTAAAAAGGCACAAAAAAAACAAAATATACTACATAAATTAATAAGATAAAATGTATATCTAAATTCTAATTATTTCACTTTTTCTTTCTAAAAAAGCAAAAAAAAAAAAAAAAAACTAAAAAGTTCTTTCTAAACGGAACTAATTTAGCCATGCTAAATTAGCAAAAAAAAAAAAAAAAATTTAGGCTAAAATAATTCTTCCAAAACGAAAGCTAAAAATATACGAACCAAAATGATACAAGAGCTAAAAATTGTCAATTTTTTGTAGACAAATATCATCAAAACTTGTAATTATGAGTATCAAATTAATATAATTTTTTACATAAATAATTTATATGTGCAATTATACAAAAATAAATTATTCAAATCCTCAAAGTATGATAGGAGACAAAGCCCAACAGCAGCCTGTCCCAATAGATTATTTTGTATAAATTAAGATTTCATTATTTCAAAAGGGAAGATGCAGCACTAAGATTTATAATTTAAAAATTATCAATATCACATCATTTTTACTGAAAATTACGTATGAAATTTTTATTGGAAAAATTCCTTGTTAGTGATGTCTTTAAAATTTAATTACAAAATCATGGAAAAATTATAATTTTACATATTAATATTTATACAAAAATATTACTACTTTGAAAATATTTTTTTAGCTATGCACTGACAAGTAATTTCCCCAACTTTATTTGTATGTCATTTTCTTTACAGGTTTGCAGAAAAAATGGAAAGTTAGATCTGCCAAACATGGCCTCTCCACGGCTTTTCCGAACCCACATCTCATATTCTCTTACGCCAGAATCAATCAAGACTTCAAGCTGTAAGATGAGTGTAATTAACTAGAGATCCTAAGGACGTGTTTGTGTCGTTGTGGCACTTCATGAACACCCAGAGATCCCGAGCAAGGCCATTTCCATTCGACGAAGCCTTCGAGAGCTTCTGCCAAATGGTTTTCATTCCTTTGGACCTTTCCATGAACATGTTCTTCAATTCTGGAATGAGAGCTTGAAGAGTCCTCAAAAGGTACTCCACTAACTCATCTCAATTTTATTTTATTTTTTAAATAGAGGTAATTTTATCGGTAAATTTGTTCCATTAGTCTATTTCAAGAAAATTTTACTTTAATCTCTATAATTTTAACCTTATTATTTTTATTTATGTTTCAAAAAATGCATGATGCACGTCTTCCATCAGCACTTTTAATGGATTTTAACAAAGGGACTAAATTGAAAAAAAAATATTAGCGGAGGGCTAAAATTGACGTAATTAAAATTATGAGCACCAATGTAGAATTTTACCTAAATGACAAGTACTAATATGTAATTTATCCTAATTTTATTATTGCAATTGGCTTGTAGCGGACTGGATGGATCTAGTTTGAGTATGTGGGGATATGTGGCCCCAACAGCTAATAGTTTGAATCATTGAAAACTGCACTTCCTAGCATCACCTTTTCGGTTCTTTAGGAATTTCATAGTCTTCTTGTCGTCCTGCATGTGTATCGGGGGGGAACAAAATCGTCATGCTATATGTATGTTTTATGTCTTATATATTACATAATTGCTTCTCCTAATTTCAATATAACATTCAAAAAAAATTATAAATATCTTAATATAGTAGAGTTATCTTTTAAAGAAAACATTTATAATAATGTTTTAATGATCATTTTCTTGTTATATATTGTTTATCCTCTTATATGTCAGTGTTATATGAGTATCAAATATGAGTAGTTAAGGTAATAAACAAATTATGCTAAAAAAGATGATCATTCTAACATTATTGTAGTTCAAAATTTATTTTATAACATTATTGAAAAAATTTAATCCGGTCCATGTTAAAAACAATAAAGTTTATTTGTGAGTTTCTATAATGTATTTAATAAATCACTTGTAAAACTTTATGTACCTAAGGATATTGTATAATAAATTAATTATATTAAGATTTTTTTAACTATAAAATCTTCATTTTATATGTATGATTTTGTCACAAAAAATTTATATATTACATAATGGCTTCTCCTAATTTCAATCTAACATTCAAAAAAAATTGTAAAAACCCTAATATAGTAGAGTTATCTTTCAAAGAAAATATTTACAATAATGTTTTGGTAATCATATTTTCTTATTATGAATTGCTTATCCTCTTATGTGTCAATGCTATATTAGTATCAAATATGAGTGGTTAAGGTAATAAACAAATTGTGATAAAACAAAAATAATCATTCTAACATTATTGTAGTTCAAAAAAAAAAATCATGACATTAATAAAAAAATTTAATCCGGTCCATGTTAAAAACAATATAGTTTATTTGTGAGTTTCTATAATATATTTTATGGAATCACTTGTAAAATTTTATGTACCTAAGTGAGAGGGTAATTTATGTGCAAATTAGGCCGAGCTCTGCCGTTGTGGGCCTCAGTACGAAGGGCTAAGTAAAAAGGCCATAAAGTTACTCCGGTCTTGAAGAGGTTTAAAGTTAGTCCGGTCCCAAGCCCAGAAGTTAGTCCGGTCCAAGGGAAGCTTAATGTTAGTCCGGTTGAAGGATGTTTTGTAGTTAGACCGGTTTAAAGGTACTTTGGGTTTATACCGGTTGACGTAGTATGGTTAGTTCGGTCTATAGCCTTGCTAGAAGTTAGCTCGGTTAGACTTACCACGGTTTACGCAGGAAGAATTGAGCTAAGGGCATTGAAGGAAGAATCGAACTAGTGATAGTTCGGTCTACTTGTGGCTCGACGTGACCATGTTTACTTCGGTCGTATTGGAGTCCGGCCATGGTAAAACCATCTCACTTGGTTTAAGCAGTGAGGGGGGTGTTGAAGGATAAACATTATCTTTCAGGAGTATAAATCCTAGGAGGACTCTGCATAGAGGAGAAAAAGTCCTACTAGGATTGTGCCACACGAAACCTATAAAAGCTCACAAACATCACCTATGGAGAGGTAACACAACATTGTTTTCTGAATACACAGAGCTTTTGTCTACTTGTCGAGCTTGCTGACTTAGGCATCTGAGAGGTTTCCGGCACACACCTGCCGGCTAGCTCACGTTTGTGTTTTCAGGTGATAAAGCGACGACGTACGGAGGAGCGCAGACTTGATCAACAGGATTATACGAGAATGTTTATTTCTTTCCCGTACAATTGGCGCCGTCTGTGGGAATTCAGACAAGAACAAAACCTCTTGATCAAGCTTTTCCTCTTCAAAATTAATGGCGCACAACGAAGATTTGCCACAGTCCGCCATTGACAAACAAACACCCGAAGGAGGTGCGAGACGCGAAGGTCTACCTCTTATCCCTCCTATGGCGGACTTGGAGCCACACAGACAGAATCCCAGGAGGGATACAAGGGGAAGGAGGCGGACTAACAGCCCCCATCACTCTCGTTCGCAAAGTCCAGAGAGACAAAGGCGGAGGATTGATCCTCAGGCTTTGGAGGATCGCGTCAAGGAGCAAGACGAGTTGATACGTCGGATGGCGGCGGACATGGAATCTCTAAAGCGCCAGGTGAAGGGAAAATGAGTGGCGACAGGAGAGGGGCGCACAAACAAGACGCCCCCTCGCCACTCGGAAGGTCGTAGTAGGAATACCACACCCTCTCAAGCAGAGAATAGAAGCCTCAGGACGGGCAATACGCAATCTAGATCTTTCAGAACTCGTCACTCCAGGTCTGAGAGGACAAGATCTGAGAGGTCATACACTGAGGGAAGCATGTATTGGCCTTCACATACGCACCAAACGAGATCCAGGCAGACGGAGTTGCCCAGATCATCCGACTTACGAACCGTGCTCGAAGAGAAGGCACGATGGAAGGAAGATGCCAGGGCACGCGATCCACATAGAGTTTTGCCTTGCAGCGGTTGGCTCCTCAGACGCATGGAAGCGTCGAGGTTGGAATGCCAATACCGCGCCCTGCCAACGAACCGACGGACAAAGCATTAGCGAGGCTGCAGACCTCACCGTTCGTTCCGGCGATTGAAAATGCGCCCCTGCCATCAAGCTTCCTTCAGCCCAAATTAACTACATATGAGGGAAAGACAGACCCCTACTCACACTTAAGCCACTTTCGTCAGGTCATGGCTGTATACCGGCGAAACGAGGCTTTAATGTGCATCCTCTTCCCATCTAGCCTTGGTGACCTAGGCCTGACTTGGTTCGAAAAACTTCCAGAGGGCAGCATAGCCTCCTGGGCGCAATTGGCGGAGGCGTTCGTAACAAGGTTCCGAACAAACACTAAAACCCCGGTGGAGATCGACTAGCTACTCTCCATCGACATGGGCGACAAAAGACCCTAAGATCCTATAATAGTCGCTACTACTGGGAGACCTTCAATCAGATTGGGGACTGCCCACCACCAATCTCGCCATTGCACAGTACAAAAGAGGCCTTCCAGTTGGGAACAGACTAAGGGACTCAATCACCATGACACCGCCCCTCACCATGGAAGCCCTGATGGAAAGAGTGCATCAGCACATCAGGGTGGAGGAGGATGGCGCACGTGCCAAAGCAAAATCTGGCACGACCACAGTACCAGAAAAGAAGGCCTCAGCAAAGGTCAACGCGGTAGATCGTCCGAACAAAAACGGACGTGGCAGGTGAGACAACGGAGAGGACCAGGATAAAAGATGGTTGAGAGTCCGCACTGCCATAACCACGGTCTTCAAGAAACCGATCTACTGAATTCTAAGTGAAATAAGAGACGAGCCTTTCGTCAGATGGCCTGCCAAACTAGGAGAGGCCCAGAAGGACTACGACGAGAGGTCGTGGTGCACCTTCCATAAAGAAAAGCGACACCGCACTGAAAATTGCACGCCATTGAGACAGCACCTGGAGGAGTTGGTTGCAGCAGGTCACTTGGATAAGTACATTGCAGGAGGAACGTAACCAGCCCCCCAGGACCATAATAACCCCAATGGGATGCCGATCGACGCCCTACCTCAAGGCATTATCAATGTGATACATGGAGTCTTTGAACCTGAGCGTGTATGCGAGCTCAGGGATCAATCAAAAAGGCTGAACACTTAAGAGAGGTACTAAGTGCCCAACCTGCCATCAAAAGGGGAAGACAGAGGCCACAACGTCATGTCTTTTTCGGATAAAGACTTGGAACGGATATATTGCCCTCACAATGATGCCCTGGTCGTCACTCTCCGAGTCAAGGATTTTGACGTCAAGCGGATTTGATTGACCAGGGTAGTTCATGTGAAATCATGTACTACGAAACATTTAAACAATTGAAGTTACAAGACAAAGACTTGGCGCCTGCCGTATCTCCCCTAATTGGATTCAACTCCATGCCAGAATGGCCCGTCGGCAAAATAATCTTCCAGTCAGAGCAGGAAGCGTGACGAAACAAGTGGAGTTCTGGGTATTGAAGGTCCCTCCACTTACAACATCATCTTGGGCAGAACATGGCTGCATGCCATGCGATCGGTGGCGTCATCCTACCACCAAGTAATGCGGTTCCCCAACGACACCGGGTAATTGAAGAAGTCTATGGAGATCAGATCATGTCGAAGCAATGCTTCGTCACGGTGAATGGCAGCCGCGCTGCCAAAGGATACGTTCATTCGGTGGAAGAACCTGAGAGCAATGAACTATTCGCAGATGTCGGCAAAGCAGCTAATCAGAAAGCGGTGGAAGACTTGGTAGAGGTAAGAATAGATGAAAAGAACCCGGATAAGTTCTTTTTGCTCGGTTCGTCGTTGTCCAGCACTGAGAGATTAGAGGTCTTGGAATTTTTGACCTCTAACATCGAAGTGTTCGCCTGGACACCATACGACATGCCAGGCATTGATCCCAACTTCATCTGTCACCAACTCAATGTCCACCCATCCGCCAGACCAATCATTCAGCGCACACGCAGATCGGCACTCCACCATGCCGAGATAGTGGAAGAAGTAGGAAACCTGCTGGAGGCAGGAGCAATTAGAGAAGTGCACTACCCAAGATGGATCTCCAACACAGTCGTAGTGCCAAAGAAGAATGGCAAGTGGCGTGTCTGCGTCGACTACAAAACAGTCAACAAGGCGTGCCCAAAAGACAGCTTTCCTCTACCACGGATAGATCAACTGGTAGACCTAACGGCGGGGCACAACCGACTTAGCTTTCTGGATGCATACAGAGGCTACCACCAAATCGCCATGCATGAACCAGACCAGGAGGTCACATCCTTTACAACTCCAAGAGGATTGTACTGTTACAAGGTCATGCCCTTTGGCCTAAAGAACGCAGGGGCGACATTCCAACGGATGGTCACCAAGATGTTTGAACCATTGTTAGGCAGAACAATGGAGGCTTACATCGACGACATGGTGGTCAAGAGCAAGGACGAGAATGACCATCTCAAGGACCTAGGTGAGATGTTTGAGATCCTGAAGAAGCACAAGTTGCGCCTCAATGTCTAAGTGTGTTCGGAGTAGGATCTGGCAAATTCCTAGGCTTCCTGGTGACCAACCGAGGTATCGAAGCAGACCCCTCCCAGATCAAAGCAATCCAGGAGTTGGAGAGACCAAACTCAGTAAAAGAAGTGCAGCATCTCACCGGCATGGCAGCTGCGCTCAATCGGTTTATAAGCCGGTCGTCAGATAGACTACGACCATTTTCATGCCTTGAAGGCCAAGTTTGAGTGGGACGAAGAATGCGACCACCCTGGAAAGCTTAAAAGAATACATGTCTTCTCCACCACTACTTGTCACCCCAGTACCTGGAGAAGAACTCTTCCTATACCTGGCAGTCTCCCAGCACGCAATTAGCGCAGTGTTGGTCCGCGCAGAAGGAATCCAACATCTGCCCATCTATTATGTCAGCAAGACATTACTGGGCGCCGAAACAAGGTACTTGCCACTGGAAAAACTGGCATTGGCCTTGATGATGGCCTCAAGAAAGTTGTCGCACTACTTTCACGCCCACACCATAGTCGTCCTAACAGCCTTCCCATTAAAGGCTTTGTTTGAAAGGGCGAACTTTTCTGGGCGAATTCTGAAGTGGGCAGTAGAGTTGGGACAATATGACATCAAGTTCCAACCTAGAACCGCAATAAAAGCTCAAGCATTGGCAGATTTTGTCGCAGAATTCACACCAGGAAGTCATCACATCTGCCCAGTCGACCTGACTGAAACAGCCGAACTAGGGATGGAAGTTGACGCCGGAATAGCGCAACCCCTGGTACAGGATACTCAGCCAGACGCCAAGGCAGACCAAAACGAAGCAAGGAAGGAAGAAGCAAACCATGCTACACCAAGTCAAGACTCACCAACAAATAAATACTTGGTACAATCAGATTGCGAGGGGCACACAACGGGCATGGATCATGAAGAAAACACCAACAACATGGAAGATCCCAAGGCATCATCTGATCCCTCCACTTGCTGGAAATTGTTTGTTGGAGAGATGTGGAAGCTTTCGTGGATGGAGCATCCAACCGGCATGGAGCAGGACTTGGCATAGTCCTCATCTCTCCAGACGGCCTAGTAGTGGAGCAGGCAATCAACCTTGGCTTCCCAGCATCAAACAACGAAGCGGAGTATGAAGCGCTTCTTGCAGCCTCAAATCAGCATTCTACATGAAGGCCACCGAGCTAATGGTTTACAGCGACTCACAGCTGGTGGTAAACCAAATATCTGGCGACTACGAAGCAAAGGATGACAGGATGGCCAAATACCAAGAGTTGGTCAGAACAGAGATCAAGAAATTTGAAGTAGTCAGGATAGAACAAATCGGCAGGGAGGAAAACAGCAGAGGACGAACTAGCAGGCTTTGCCTCAATGGCAGATACTTCCATCCCTCATCCATTGCTGATCGACTACCTACCTAGACCAAGCATTGAAGACCCCGAAGCAGAAGAGGTATGTTGCGCAGAGCTAGGCCCCTCTTGGATGGATCCCATCATCCTGTTCTTAAAAGACGGCATCTTACCAGAAGAAAAAAGAGGCCAACAGAATAAGAGCAAAGTCGCAGCGATTTTGGCTCTCCCCATCTTGGCATTATAAAAAGTCGTTCTCAGGACCCTACCTAAAGTGTGTTCATCCCAGCAAAGTGGAAGCATTCTTATTCGAGATACACGAGGGCGTATGCGGAAGCCATCAAGGAGGAAGATCACTAGCATACAGGCAATTTCGCAAGGATATTGGTGGCCATACATGCAAGCGGATTCAGAAAAGTATGTCAAAAAGTGCGAGAAGTGTCAGAAGTTCGCACACCAAATACACCAACCTGCCAGAGAACTCTACCTCTAACTAGCCCATGGCCCTTCGCAATGTGGGGATTGGACATAGTAGGACCACTTCCAACAGCACCAGGAACAGGAAGTTCTTTCTTGCAGCAACCGACTACTTCACAAAATGGGTGGAAGCAGAAGCCTTGGCATCAATCAAGGAAAAAGATGTGAAAAAGTTTGTCTGGCAGAATATCATCACTCGATTTGGCATACCAAAGGCACTAATATCAGACAACGGCACTCAGTTCGACGGCAGAATCTTCAGAGGCTTTTGTGAAGAGTACAAGATAGAGTTCTACAATTCTACACCGGCATATCCCCAAGCAAATGGACAGGCAGAAGCATCAAACAAGTAGTCTTGGATGGATTAAAGAAAAGGTTAGAGAAAGCAAAAGGCAAGTGGGCAGAAGAGCTCCCTCATGTTTTATGGGCTTACCGCACCACACCTCGGCGATCAACAGGAGAAACACCATTCTCCTTAGCCTATTATGGAGGAGTAATCCCACTAGAAGTTGGCCTCCCCACAATTCGAAGCGAGAATTTTGATCCAGACTTGAATGGCGAAGCCATAACATTGGAGCTCGACCTTGCAGAGGAAAGAAGAGAAAAAGCACTGGTTCACATTGCCTCGTACCAACAAGAGTTATCCAGGAAATACAACAAGACAGTTCATCCAAGGCAATTCAAGGTCGGAGATTGGGTACTGCGCAAAGTGATGGGAAACACCTTGGTGCCCGGAGATGGCAAGTTAGGGCCTAATTGGGAAGGACCTTACAAAGTGGTTGGATTAGCAGGCAAAGGGGCATACCACTTAGAAGATGAGGACGGCAAGACAATTCCCAGGCCATGGAATACTGCCAATCTCAAGTTATTTTATTTTTAGCTTTTTTCTTTTTTAAGTATGTGTAATTTTTTTCCTTTCTCAATAAAACAAATAGTTGTCTTTTCCGAATAAACATTTTTCTCTGTAACATTTTGTTTTAGTAAATTAGTGAGTTAGGGGCATAAAAAAACATTTTATTCTAAGTTGGCTAGAAAAACTAACTTAGAGGTTGGCTGGATTAAACCAACACCCCTAGTTGTCTTTTCCGAATAAACATTTTTCTCTGTAACATTTTGTTTTAGTAAATTAGTGAGTTAGGGGCATAAAAAAACATTTTATTCTAAGTTGGCTAGAAAAACTAACTTAGAGGTTGGCTGGATTAAACCAACACCCCTCCTAAGCCCAGGATAAAGATCCAGGCTGCAGGACGTTTGGTCGCAATAACCAAACATTTTATTCTAAGTTGGCTGGAAAAACTAACTTAGAGGTTGGCTGGATTAAACCAACACCCCTCCTAAGCCCAGGATAAGGATCCAGGCTGCACGACGTTTGGTCGGAATACCCAAACATTTTTTCTAGGTTGGCTGGAAAAACTAACTTAGAGGTTGGCTGGATTAAACCAACTTTTTGAACTCTTCAGCCGAAGTAAGGACTTAGGTTGAAGAGTGGTTGGTTGGATTAAACCAACTTTTGTTACTCTTCAGCCGAAGTAAGAGAATGGCTGAAGAGTGGTTGGTTGGATTAAACCAACTCTTTGTTACTCTTCAGCCGAAGTAAGGGTATGGATGAACAGTAGTTGGCTGGATTAAACCAACTTTTGTCACTCTTCAGCCGAAGTAAGGACTTAGGCTGACGAGTGGTTGGCTGGATTAAACCAACTTTTGTCACTCTTCAGCCGAAGTAAGGACTTAGGCTGACGAGTGGTTGGCTGGATTAAACCAACTTTTGTTAGTCTTCAGCCGAAGTAAGGGTATGGGCTGAAGAGGTGGTTTGCGGGATTAAATCAACTCTTTGTACTCTTCAGCCGAAGTAATTATATCAGCCAAAGAGTGGTTGACTGAGTAAGCCTAGTCAGATTGATAAGCTAGGACCGGAATAAAGTATTAAACCGAGATAACAGTTGAGCAAAAGATAATGAAAAGTCATTACAAGTACAACATACCAATCAAACCGGAATAACATTAGAGCAAAAGAAAATGATTTTCCATTGATCAAGTTCAAAGCGATACAAGGGAGGGGCTCCCAGCCTATTATAAAGTCAACAGCAAAAAGAAGAAAAAGAAAAATACAAAAAATCAGTTAAAAAGGTCTTCAAGATCGGCTTCAATGTCAACTTGAACACCGGCTTCAATGTCAACTTGAACACCGAGGCATAATGGAAAAGTCACAGTTAGGTCTTCAACCGTTGGTTCCAACCGAGCTGATTGATCGTTGCCTTGCTCGTTGACTACCGGAGTAACAGTTGGCTCATTTTCTTCATCTTCATCATCTGAACCCTGCAAAAATTGTTGTGGGACAGAAGCAGCATAATCCGCTAGTGAGGCCGGAATGAAATACTGAGGAGCATTGTAGACCTCGGTTTCGGGCCCACAGCCGAGCTGCTCCACAGCACTTCTCCAGCCGCACTTGAAAAATAAGTCCTTCGCTGCCTCACATTGTGGAATGTAGAGGGCCTCCGCCTCCTTGAAACCTGCGACGTTGGCACCATCCACCTTCTTCTTAAGTTCAGCGATTTCGGCGTCCTTTTTCCCTTCGAGCTTAACTAGCTCACGAAGGTACTTGTCTTTCATCACAGTCAACGCCTTCTGTTTTTCAGCCTCAGCCGAGGTAACTAGTCCGGTTAGATGAGCTACCTCAGTCTCTAGCTCGGTCGTTTTTTGTTGTGACTCCTTCAGTTCGGTTGTTCTTTCTTCGACCTCCGCCATGGCCTGCCTAGCCGTTTTCCTGAGCTCCAACACCTTTTGATGGGCAATTTGGCTCTTTTGAAGAGACTAAAACGAATGGAAAGAAATCAATGACAAAACCGAACTGAAAGTTTGAAAAATTTGAGAGACAAGAGGGCATCTTACCAGATCATGGATTTGGTGGCGATCGGATGGCCCTTAGTTCGGTCAGGTGCTGGTGGTGTTCCATGTCTGCTGGGGCAAACTCTAAGCAAGGTTGAATGCCATCAAGTGATCCTTCTCAACAACCGAATCGGTATCTTGGATATCTCGGTTCTGAAATTTCAGCTTTGGTGCCCACTTGGAGGAGTTGGCTCGATCAGAGCGCTCCGCTTGCGGGCTCAGTGGAGGACTTGGTGGAAGTATAGTCTCATCTTCGTCAGCAAGGCATGGCTCGGTTGGTGTAGTCCGGGCACGCTTGCTGGGGCGAGAAGAGGAGGGCTGTTGAGAAGGAAGGGCCACGACGATCTCTTGTGTCTGGCTTGGTGGCAATACTTCGGATCTGTTGGTTTCGGTCAGAAGGGCCCTGACCCTGTTTCTCTTGGCCATTTCTTGTTCGGCTGTGAGAGGGATTAGGTTAATTTGGGGCAAGGTTGGGTCCGGTTCTGGGGCGTCCTCTAGAAGAAAGTCAGTAACTCTGGCTTTTCGGCGGCCACTGTATCTATATGTCGGCTCAAATTTTAGCAGCTTAGCCCAACTCCGTTCTGGAAACTGTAGTGCGGCACGGAGAGTGTTTAAATTAGGGTAGCTGTAAAGTGATTGGAGATGAGCTGAATCTGCATAAAGAAGGCAAACTGTTAGTTCGGTTCAGAAGGGAAGCCGAAATAAAAGAAAAAATGAAAAACAACCGAAGTAAGTTATACCGGGGATTCCTTTGTTCCAGTTTATACTTCGGCCTGGGATCTGGGCTTGGTGGTCTTCAAAATTCCCAGATACCCAGAAAAAATCGTCATCATTTAGGTCTTTGTCCGGTGTATCTTTTATTATTTTCTCTCGGCGGCGGCGTATTCTGAGGTAATAGACCCAGCCGTCTTCTTTTGATCTTATGGAGTATTGATGGAATATTTCAGCTAGACCGAGGTTAAGACCGGCTTGGCGGTTTAGTTCGGCTATTCCCATTATTATACGGTAAGAATTGGTGGAAAGCTGGGTTGGGCATAATCTGGTTTGCCTAAGGAATTCACACAGCAAGGGTTGAACGGGGAATCTTAGTCCGGTTTCTATTATTGATAGCAGGGTGAAAGGTACACAGCCTTCTCTTCCCCATGGTATGATATCTTTCTGAGCTAGGGTAAGGTGGACATTGTCAGGGATATTGTAATCCCTTCGGAATTCGGCTAGACCGCCAGGTGTTTCTACTAAGAACCTGTATTTCCCCATTTATTTTATAAATTATGAATAAATTAGTTCGGTCGAAAAATTGTGCTCAGTAGCTCGGTCGAGTGCTCAGAGGAGTGCCTGGGCAACCTAAGTCTACAAAGTGGAAAACAAAGGTGTTAAGCACAGATCGATTGGACCGTGCTACAAAGTAAAAAGCAAAAAAAGTCCTACTTCGGCTATGTAGGATGTTTCAGGTTTTCTCTCGGTTCCAACCAGGTTCCTGGTGGCTTGGATTGAGCAACTGTTCTGTTAGCTCGGTCTTAATGAGCGATCCAAATATCTCGGCTAAAGAGGAGGATCTATTAGACCGGTTAAGCTTCTAGGGGCGGCTTTCTGAGTTCGGTCCAAAAAACTAAGAAAGCTGGTTTAGCCCTGAAGACCTAGCTCGGTCGGTATTAAGGTTTCCCAGTATACTAATTACAGACTTAGTTCGGTTTGTTTACTTCGGCTAAGGTAAATCAAGAAGTGGTTTGTCTTATTTGAACCTACTGGTGTAAACATGAAGTGTTGGTTCGGTTATAAACTGACTAGACTTATACCTAGCACAAACAATATCTTAGTTCGGTTGGGACGTGTTCATGGATCAAACAGTGTTCTACAGATTATTGCATGAAGTTCATAGGGTTCTTATGGAGTTTTTTCCAGAAAAGCGCAAAACTAACAGGAAAAAGTGTTTTGCAAAATAGTATGATATGGAGTAAACAAAAACAAAAAAAAAACAAAAGAGAAACAGATTTGTGATGCTTACCAGATGAAGATGAAGAAACTGGAGCAGCAGCAAGAGTGAAGAACACGAACTCAGGGAGCTTCAACGTTGAAGAACAATGGAAGCACAGAAACGCAGAGAGTAGAGGAAATGAAAAGATGTAGTGGTGGATCCAAAAAATGAAGGGTTTTGTTTTGTAAAAAGGAGGACGAAAAGGGAAAAAGCGGGAACTGTTCAAAATTTGCGAAACACGAAGACGGCGTGATAGCTAAGATTGGCCAATCAGAGTGCCACGTGTCATGGGAAGGAGAAGCGATTCAGTTTCAGTGATTGAAGAGACATCTTGACCGGACAAGCACAGCTCGGTTTGAGTTTAGCTCGGCTGGAAAGGCTTCAGAGTTTTAGCTCGGCTAGAAAGGCTAAAGGGTTTTTTTAGCACGACTGGAAAGGTTAAAACTTTGGCCCGGTTATAGACAGGTAATCCCTATCATGCTTTGCAGATGGAATTAAGGGGCAATTGAGAGGGTAATTTATGTGCAAATTAGGCCGAGCTCTGCCGTTGTGGGCCCCAGTACGAAGGGCTAAGTAAAAAGGCCATAAAGTTACTCCGGTCTTGAAGAGGTTTAAAGTTAGTCCGGTCCCAAGCCCAGAAGTTAGTCCGGTCCAAGGGAAACTTAGTGTTAGTCCGGTTGAAGGATGTTTTGTAGTTAGACCGGTTTAAAGGTACTTTGAGTTTATATCGGTTGACGTAGTATGGTTAGTTCGGTCTATAGCCTTGCTAGAAGTTAGCTCGGTTAGACTTACCATGGTTTACGCAGGAAGAATTGAGCTAAGGGCATTGAAGGAAGAACCGAACTAGTGATAGTTCGGTCTACTCTGTGGCTCGGCGTGACCATGTTTACTTCGATCGTATTGGAGTCCGGCCATGGTAAAACCATCTCACTTGGTTTAAGCAGTGAGGGGGGTGTTGAAGGATAAACATTATCTTTCAGGAGTATAAATCCGAGGAGGACTCTGCATAGAGGAGAAAAAGTCCTACTAGGATTGTGCCACACGAAACCTATAAAAGCTCACAAACATCACCTATGGAGAGGTAACACAATTTTGTTTTCTGAATACACAGAGCTTTTGTCTACTTGTCAAGCTTGCTGACTTAGGCATCTGAGAGGTTTCCGGCACACACCCGCCGGCTAGCTCACGTTTGTGTTTTCAGGTGATAAAGCGACGACGTACGGAGGAGCGTAGACTTGATCAACAGGATTATACGAGAAGGTTTATTTCTTTCCCGTACATGTTAAAAACAATATAGTTTATTTGTGAGTTTCTATAATATATTTTATGGAATCACTTGTAAAATTTTATGTACCTAAGGATATTGTATAATAGATTAATTACATTAAGATTTTTTTAACTATTACCAAATATTACCTTAACATTCATATATAAATTCTCACATTTTGACGTCTTTAACCATAAAATTTATACAAATAATATTTAATTAGGACTAATATCTTATAATTTTATTGGTCCAATTGACCTCTATTGAGTAATATTTAATAATGATTTAATCAAATAAAACTCCAACGAATCCATCAACGGCTCAATAGATTTATCCTATGCCTTCTCTTTGGTGAAATGACCCCCCCACCGGAGAAATCCTAGCTTTCGCCCTATGTATCGAGGAAGAAATCAAAAAGGACTCGTGGTGGGCTTACGAGCATGACCTAGACCGATATAGTTTACAAATGTTCACTAATAGTACAATTGAGCCTATGAGACCATTATGGGTGTCATTCTAATAATTTCATCCATGTATTTTGTAGGTCTCTACAAATAAATAGTGTTGGTGCAAAATTGGTTAATGAGATGAAAAGAGATAAAACATAAAATAATTAGTATTGTTTTAGGGCATGTTACAACATCGCTTTCCTTAAGACGATATTCGCCCCCACCAATATTGTCAAATATGGTGTGCACCGGGTTACTCGCGAATCCGCCTCTAGGATACAATGAAACCCAGTCTAAAGACTGATGTTTGACTGCGTTGTGCACGACCGAAATCAGATCCCAAATACTTTTAGACTTTTCTAATCCACCAAGTATAGAGGAAAATAACGATATGAATGTTAGAGAGAAATTTCATAGATATTCTATAGATTTCATATGGATGATCTCTATCTAATTTCTAATCCATTCTGTCTTTATATAGGCATGGGTTTGTGTCCCTTAGACCAAAGCTCATGTCTTTTAAATTCAAAAGTGACACCCTTTAAATCCAAGAGTCATGTCTTTTGGTTTAAATCCAACAGTTACACCCCATGGTTTAAATCCAAAAGACACACCTTTTTGTTTAAACTCAATGGTTACACGCTTTTGGCTCAAACCCAAAATTCACATCTCTTAATCATTTATATAACTATATTATATATTTAAATATATATATATATATATATATATTGTGAAAATGTTCCAACAAAAATTACATGAAAAATTCAAATTGATCCAATGATTGTAGCCATATCTTGTTATTATATTTGTCTTCAAAAATATAAATTGTCTATTTTTCTTACCACATTTTTTTTTGGATAAATTCTGTTGATAGTCCCTATAGTTTGCCCATTGTGTCATTTTAGTCTTTATAGTTTTAATTGGTCTCTACGTTAAATTATTATCCACTAACACATCTAATAACTTAAAAATAACTTTATTATTTATATTTTCAATAGCTATTGTTCTTGAAATATGAAGACTTGAAGAGAGACCCGAAAGGAGAAGTCTTGAAGTTGGCTTCCTTTCTCGGCCGGCCTTTGGCCGACGATGGTGAGGCAGAAAAGATTGTGCGACAGTGTAGTATAGAGAGGCTGAAGAACTTGGAAGTGAACAAAGATGGTGTGGATCCATGGTCTGGTTTTCCCAAGAGCTCTTACTTTAGGCTTGGTCTTGTGGGAGATTGGAAGAATAAGCTATCAACGAAGATGAAAGATAGGCTTGATAAAATCACACGTGTGAAGTTTGAAGGGTCTGGTCTTTCTGTTTAACTCTCATTTTGTGTTCTTCATTGCTCTCAATCATCCTTATGCTTGAATAATTGGTTGGTTATCACCATCCCAAGTAGATAATGTGAATCTCTCTGTTCACATTTTAATGAACTTCATTTAGTGAGTGGTCAAGGGTTTGAATCTTTTTACTCTACAATAATTGGTTGGTTAGAACCAACCAAAGTGGATAATGTGAATTTCTCAATTCACACTTTAATGAAATGAACTGTGGGGTTCGTGTCTTTTTATTGTGGTACGTGCTTTATTCTACTATATTTGGTTGAGATTTTTCTCTCGTTTTGAGAATTTCGCTGTAATAATAGTTTGTGATATTTAATCTTTATTATGATTGTGATTTATTAGCAATGCTCAATGTTCTAATCTTTTTACTAGGGGCCTGTTTTACTTTACTTGTGTTTGTTTGTTATTTTTCTCTTTGAGAATTTCTCTGTAATTATAGTATGTTATATTTGTTCTTTAGGATAAATTACACTTTTCACCCCTACACTTCACACTAAATCTCACTTTGACCCCTTACACATGTAATCATAACAGTTAACCCCTTGCACTTCTTGTCAAATCTCACTTTTGTCTCTACACATGAAATTGAAATCCAACTTTGGTCCCTACACAAGTGTCAATGTCCCTCTTCTGTTATTTCATTTTTTAATCTTTAACAAAATTCAATTATGTGACAAAAATGCGACTATGAAATGTGGGTAAAAGAGAAAAATCATCAATGTTTCCCACCAATACACTTTGTCCTACATGAAAAGCACATACAAGTTATATGATACAATATGGGTAAATTACACTTTGCACCCCTGCACTTTACATCAAATCCTACTTTGGCCCCTACACATCAAATTGTGACACTTAACCCCCTGCACTTTTGGTCAAGTGTTACTTTGGCCCTTCTGTTAGCCTCATTGTTAACAGAGGTTAGTCACATGAAAAACATGTGAAAATAAATTACACTTTGCACTCCTGCACTTTACACAAAATCTCACTTTAGTTTCTATACATCAAAATTGTGACACTTAGCTCCCTAAAGGATAACTTCTGTTAGCCTCACTATTAACAAAAGGACCAATGTGACACTTGACCAAAAGTGCAGGGGGTTAAGTGTCATAATTTGATGTGTAGAGACTAAAGTGAGATTTTGTGTAAAGTGCAGGGGTGCAAAGTGTAATTTACCCATACAATATATATATATATATATATATATGTTCGTATGGTAAAAATGAAGACGAAAAGGTAAGAAAGTAGAGCTTTTGAAATTAAAAAAAAAAATGCTACAAAGAAATCAAAGAGAAAGAAAGATGAATAGACAGAAGACTATATTACTGTAAAAACAGAGTTTTGTGATTTCAATTTATGTCAAATGCTAGTTTATCTTCTTAATTGTTCATAATCTGCGTTTTATTTTAGCCTAATACAATCATATTTTGATATAAATTTTAGGATAAAGTGTGTATTGGTGAAAAATGTAGATTTTTCTTTCTTACCCTCATGTTGTAATTACATTCTCATCACATGACTAGATTCTGTTAAATATTTAAACAATTGAGTAATAAAAATGGGACATTAACACTTGCATAGGGATTAAAGTAAGATTTGATTAAAAGTACATGGAGTTGATTGTCACAATTTCATGTGCAAGGATCAAAGTGAGATTTGATCAGAAATGTAGGAAGTTGACTGTTATGATTTCATGTGCAATGGTCAAAGTGAAATTTGATTTACAGTGTAGAAGTGTAAAGTGTAATTTACCCTGATCTTTATTCCGATTGTGTGATTCATAAGAGCAAGTGATCAAGGTTCAATTTTTGTTATTGATAATAAATTGCAAAATTAGGTGGAATCCTCTGTGCCAATGTATAGGCTATGATTAATTATGGAAAATTGACAACAAAAGACAAAATGGACTTTGATGCTAGTTATTTTTACGTTGTGTTTAGTTAGGAGATTTAGGGAATGATTTAAAAAAGGAAAGAAAAAATGTGTATAAAATTAGGTAAAATGTAGGTATATTATATTTATATTTCACTTACTTTTTCCCTTTTCTTTTTTAATTTTTTTTCCAAATCTCCCAACCAAACACAGAATTAAGGAAAATTGCCATTAAGTTGGAAGTGGGACAATTATTTACTAAAAGGTGAGAATCTCTTAGTGTGTAGTTTTTGGTGAGTTTTATTATACCAAAAGAGTTGCACCCCCACATGTTTGTAATTATTTTTTAGGAAAAATTATATATATAATAAAAAATAAAAACCTCCGAAAGTTTGACCATTGTAACAAAATAAATACTGAATTTTTAATTTTATCAATTTAAATCCTAGACTTTTATTTGTTCTCAATTAAACTATTCGTCTATTTTCGTTACGTAAAAACCAACGAAAAAAATGATATTTTAGTCTACATTGAGTTTAATGGCTAGAATATCATTTTTTCGTTGATTTTGTTTAACGAAAATTGGTGATGAATGGTTTAGATTGAGAACATATCTAAAAAAATATGGTATGGTTGACTTGTTTAAAAAAAAAAAAAAAAGAAAGAAAGAAAAATGTTTGAAATCCCTTATGCTTTGTTTGGTTGAGGGATTTAGAAAAGGATTTGGAAAGAAAAAAGAAAAATGGATCTGAAACTAGGTAAAATGTAGGTATGTTTTATTCATATTTCACCTACTTTTTCCTTTTCTTTTCCAAATATCTTCTCAAATTCCTCAATCAAACGCAACGTAAAAGAACTCTTCCAATTTCACCCACAATGATATGGCATGATAGGTGTCAATTTTTAATTTGTCATATACTCAATTATGTAGGCCCCCACTATCTTGTCACATCATTGTGAGTGATTTTAGGGGTTTAAATTGGGATCTTCAACATTTCTCCCCCCTCCCCTACCCAAAAAAAAAAAAAAAATTGCATTTTATTACTTGAGAGTTATGTTTTTCTTACACTTTTTTTTATCAGCAAAATAAAAGATTTATTGATGAAAAAAAGCAAAGTACATGCACAATTATCAACAAATCAGGGAAGTGTACTAAGCATCATAGCTAACCTCCACAATCTCAACTAGGTTGGCACCACCAAGGAAGCACAATCATTTGCAAGCACTTGACCCAAGATTGGTGAGAAGCCAATCAAGAGCAACCAAAGCCAAAAAAAAATCAGAACAACAACACAGCCAAAACAAACAATCAACATACTTCTTCACCAGCTCCAAACCATTGAGCTTCAAACAGTAGCTAAAGTAGCTTTTCACTAGGGCCAACCTCATAGAAGCTTCACAGACCAGAACAGTCTCCTACAGCAGCAGGCCAAACAGCAAACCACTGAACAGCAGCAAATAGCAGTAGCATACAGCAGGCCAAAACAGCAGCATACAATAGGCCAAAGCAGCATCAGACCTGCTTGGTAATTCACTCCCTTAGCATTTGACTAACCCATAAAGCAATTTTAACTTTCAATAGCTCTACCATCTCTCAATGTTGGTGAGGTACGAACACAGTAGCAATACAACAATCATAAACTGTGACACCCTGAAAGTCGGGAACATCAGATAATATATTAACTATTAAATATAGGGTTTATCTAAGGTTACAAGAGTAGGAAACGCCACTAATGAGTCCTTTGGATAATAACCAAGTAAGATCCCAGAAAAGGTCCGAGGAGTCAAAATAGCCTCCCTTCAAAGTCCAACCTACATTTTTGACAGATCTTGACAAGGTATTAACACAAGGCCTACATGAGTTGACGGGGTATAAGGATAGGTTACAGATGTTATATATATACAAATTACAAAATCATGTCTTAAATACAACATAGGATCTATCACTTACAATCTCAAAACACGTTTACAAACTAGTTTCTAATCCTCCTAGGGTAGTCGTAGTCCTCAAATGCTTCCGCTTTGTCTTCGACCGGTCTAATAGTCTTCAATACCTAGCATGAAACGCCATGAGCTTTGAATGCCCAGTAAACGCACACACACCCCGTTCCTTTTTCCTAATCCAATACACCATCACATTTATAGCAAGCAAGTAGTGAAACATGATATTCAAGTCAATAACAGCAATTTCAATAATAGAGGAAAGGAATCTGTCATTCAAATAGACAACAAAGGTTATAATGTTAGTGGTTAGTATTCTAGAAATCCCCAAAGAGATTTCATCTTCCCAACTACAAGAATTGGACACCGGACTATTCAGAACTCCCCCTTTTGTTGACTAACCTCAGATGCCTACCAATGGTTATATACCGCGTAGTGCCAACCGTAGGGCCTCAAAAGGGACAGTGAAAAGAAAAAAGGTTTTATCTCCTGAATCCAACCTTATCCTTCCAAAAAAGTTTTATCCTCCTCAATGTCCCATCCGGACCCAACCTTATCTCACCAATCAAACAATCACAAAGAGTTCGAATACGTTCGTTCCATTCTAGAGTTTACGTGACAACTGCTTGTGCAAGACTTAACCTCCAATTAGGGAGAACATCCCATCAATCCATAAATAACACATTATCATCTCTTCATTATTCAAAGTGATCGAAAACCCAATACCATCCCAATTAAGTTTTCTGTTTGGATCAATGTTTTAAGTCAAGTTAGAACAAACTCAACAAGATAGTAATATCCACATAAGCATGAGCATCATTAAAATGAAGAAGATAAGGAACATGACCATAACACATGAAACACCATACCAAGACATGATCATAAACTAATAAGCATATTCATGTACACAGGAGTATAAAACACCCATGCAAAACTAAATTTCCAGATTCAATACCATTTAAAGATTAAAATCAAAAGGGCTATTTTAGATATTTCCCAAACCTAGCCTTCCTATGGTTCATAGAGAATTTAATCTAGTTTTCAGAACATGTTTTGGAAATGGAATAGCTTTTCTAGATTTTTAGTTATTTAAGAAACACTCCAATGCTGTCCAGATTCGTCGACCGTTACCAAAATCGAATTTTCTTTCAAACCGCTCACTCTTTTTAAATGAAACCAATTTTACTTGAAATATAATTCTTTAAGGAAGATGTTGACATAAAACTGAGGTCCAGAAGATTTTTATACATTTTTCTAGAAGTTTTGAAAGTTGGCTATAAAATAGATTTTTCTGGCACAGTTCTTGCAACAAGAAAGTTGGTGAGAAAAGAGGTCAACTAGGGAAAATTTTCCACTTATCTTGTGATGAAAACTTGCTAAATAATATGTATTAAACCCAGAAATTTAAGGTGAAGGTGTGCCTTTGGAAATTTTGAGAGTTTGATATGGAAAAAGGTAGTCTTATACCGATTAAGAGAAATACAAGAAGGGTATAATCAAAGCTTAACTTCTTTCATTTTTAACATGAGAATACCATCAAAACACATCTGAAAATACCATTTAAAACTTCTAATAACATGTATTTGAAAAAAGAAAATGAAAGAGAGAGTTGTGTTGTGGCTTACTTGATTGCCTAGTGAAGTATTTGCACAATTGTCTCCTCTTTTCCTCTCCTCTACTACCAAGGTTCACTCTCTTCCTCTTCTTTCTTTCTCTCAACTGAATGTGTCGGTGTGTGAGTGTATGAGATGTGTAACATGTGGAGGGTGGTGGTGTTTTTATAATAAAATTGATGTAAAAGGTCCAAAATGCCCATTGGTTGGAATGGAATGGAATTGAGATGTATTTAGTTGGAATGTAATGGAATGAAGGATCATTAGAGAGCCTAATCATGTATTAAGGCATGATCTAGTTAGGGTTAGGCTTAAGTAGAACCAAAATAGTTACAAGTACAAGACAACTTTCCTTGATTTGGGGGTACCAATGATACTTTTTCCATGATTTAAGGGATTTGTCTCTAAAGTACCTATGATTGTAGCCTAGAGAGAGTGATGGCTGGCCATGTGCTAGATTTGGGGAGATTTTTGTTGATTTTATATATAGATATGAAGATATTTGTCTATAAAATTATTTATTTAAGAAAGGTACAAATATACATATATATATATATATATATATATGTATATATGTGTGTAATGGTACTAGTTTGGGGTCAAAATGTGATTTAAGAAAAATATGAGGGCATTGGGTTTAATTTATGAATTGGAACATTTATTTTAGTGTAAAATTAAATTAAATTGGGGTTAGAGAGTCTAATTCGGTTTGAATTTCTTGTTTCGAACAAAAACGCAATCAACCGACGAATGTGATAAAGACCGGAAAGCCTAGGGTTTCCAAGTGGTAATTTCATATTTAGGGAGTCAATTAGAGTATTAGAAATTATTTCTAAGTTTCCGAAATTGATTAGGGTTTGCGGTTTTTTGTTGGCGCATGTATTTTGATCCTAGGGTTGCAATTAATTAAGAAACTGAGGGACTTCAAGGAAATAATTTAAAAGTAAGGGACTTTTAAGAAATTAAAATTTTCAAGGGCCTCACATAAACAATGTTCCAACTTTATACCCAGCACCCTAATCACCAAGCTCCAAGACTTCAAGACTTCAATGTAATGAGTACCTAACCTGTTGCAAATTTTCCACCACATCATATACAGAATATTGTGACTCACTAATTTTGGCTTTGATCCACAGTGCTACTCTAAACTTAATCAGGTCGCATGGCTCCTCCAAAATATGTTGCTTACCATTTAATATGCAGTCATTTCTCAGAGTCCAAATAGACTAGAGAACTGCAAAGGGAATTACATCCCAGATTTGAGTTTCTAGCTTACCCTATTTGATCCCTCTCCACCAATCCATCACACCTTTAGCATTTTTAGGGACCACCCATTGCATACCCCACTAATTCAGAATATTTGTCCATATCTTCCAAGAAAACTACCACTGCAACAATACATGACTATCTATTTCAACATCACAGCCACAAAAAACACACACTGTCATAGCATTCTAATTGAGGCATCCCATATTTTGAAGAAAAGCTCTTATTTTAATTCTACCCTTCCAAGTGAGCCATCCAAAGAATTGCACTTTTGGTGGGGAAATATTGTTCCAGATCCACCTAGCTAACCCCAACCCTTGACCCACATCATTCCTATTGTAAGTTGAATTTACAGTGAACATACCTAAAGATGAGGCATTCCAAACTAAAGAATCATCTCTATCTGATAAAATGGGCCCAAGTGAAATAAGATAGGATCTTAAGCTTTCCACTTCATCATCCTCCAAGCCCTTATGCTTCTCCTAAAATTAAAGGACCACCCAGCTAATCTACTTCTCATGTCAATCATTTGTTTAAGATTAACTTCTTTGTCTACTAATAGGTCATAGAGTCGGGGAAACTCATCATTTAAACATTTGTTAGATACCCATAGATCCTCCCAAAAACTAACCCTCATCTCATTCCCAACTTGATAGACATAATTATCCATGAAAAAATTCCACAAATTAGGGCTGCTGAGTTCTACACTAAGTATATCCCCCCAGATTTTTTAGCACTAGGCATCATTTGCCAAGAATGGTCTCTATCTCCCACTAAAGCTGCCATACTTACTAATCACAATATCTTTCCACAATACCCTATCTTCAATTCCATATCTCCACTACCATTTAGCTAGAAGACACTCATTAAAATCCATTAACCTTTTAATACCTAGTCCTCCCAAACTTTTCTTCATGGTGACCTCCTCCTACTTTACCATATGAAGCTTCTTTTTAATTTCTGACCCTCCCCACAAGAACCTGGCTTGAATTTTATCAAGCTGCTTAGCCACAAATACAGGTACTTTAAATATAGAGAGGTAATAAACTGGTAATGAGGATAACACTGTTTTGATTAGTGTTAACCTTCCCCTAAAAGAAAACAACTTTCTCTTCCAAGAAGCAAGCTTAGATTTGAATTTGTTGATCACAGGCAACCAGGTGCTCCTCTTCTTTGGGCTGGCACCAAGTGGCAAACCCAGATACATGAACAACAGCTTTTGACTCTGGCAATTCAATTGCACAACAAAATCAGCCAAAACCTCCTCCTATATTCCAACCCCACAAACTTGACTTTTATGAAAGTTGATCCTCAAGCTAGACATCACCTCAAAGCACCTTAGAATTCTTTTGACATTCAAAACTTCCTGCTTCTCAGACTTACAGAACACCGCTGTATCATCTGCAAATTGCAAATGAGTGACAATAATCTCCCTATGACCTGTAACAGCTCCTTTGATCAGCTCCAATGCTTTAGCCCTTTGGAATAACATGTTCAACCCTTCCGCCACAATGTTAAAGAGAAAAATGTGACATTGGATCCCCTTGTCTTAGTCCTTTTTCAGGACTAAATTCAGCAGTGGGTGAGCCATTAACAAGGATTGAAACTCTAGATGATTGCAGACATTCCTTTATCCACCTGATCCATTTATTCTGAAAACCAAAGTTTGTCATCATGGAAAAAAGACACTCCCAGTTTATAGTGTCATAGGCTTTTTCAAAGTCCAGTTTTAGGATCAACCCCTTCTGCTTTTTCTTCTTCCACCAATTCACAACTTCATTGGAAATTAACACCCCATTCAAAATGCTCCTTCCACCAATAAATGTAGATTAGGATTCTTCTACTATTTCAGACAACACCTTTTTGAGCCAAGATGCTAGGACCTTAGAAAGAATTTTATATATATAACCAAGAAGGCTAATTGGTCTATAGTCAGAAATACCATCTGGACAGTCTTTCTTAGGAATCAATGTTATGAAAGAGCTATTAATACCTTTAGCCAAACACCCATTAGCATGAAATTCGATGAAGAACTTCAAGATATTCTTCTTAAACACCTTCCAGCATTTTTGAAAGCACAACATGTTAAATCCACTGGGGCCTAGCGCCTTGTTACCATCACTCTCCTTAACAACTCTCCAGATTTCCTCTTCTGAGAATGGCGCAACTAGCCCAGCGATTCCGTATCCTGACCAATGGTCCTGAAGATACCTTCAAGCTTAGGTCTGGATTTCCATTCTTCTAAAAAACTCTTTCTAAAATGGTTAAGCACCTCCAGCTTAACCCTATGTGGATCCTTATAAAGCTCCCCCTCCACTCTAATTGAGTTCAACAAGTTCTTGTTCTATCTGCTAGTAGCAACAATATGGAAGAACCTTGTATTTTTGTCCCCTTTTAAACTCCAATTCAGTCTAGACTTTGCCTCCACAACCATTCCTCTCTCCTACTTAGTGACCATACCTCCTTTCTAACCTCTCTTCTTCTTTTAAGCTCATCCTCTTCAAGACTTCTAAATTCAGCCACTAGATTAATGGCATGAAGCGCCTCCTCTGCTACTTTCAATGTGTAAGTGACATTTCCAAATACCTTCATATTTCACTTTTTTTAACACTGTTCGAAGCACCTTAAGTTTGTTCATTATAACAAAACCTACCCAACCAGTAGATGCGGACTCCTCTCAAAATTTCTTCACAAGAGTTCCAAATTTAGGATGAAGTGTCCAAGCATTTAAGAAGCGAAAAGGCCTTGGACCCCAATCCCTACTATCTTCTAACAGTAACAGAGGGCAGTGGTTAGATACACTTCTTTCCAGGCCCCATAATTTCAAATTAGCCCTACTCATCCATTCACTTGACATTAGTACTCTATCAATCCTACTCGACCTTTCTCCTTCATTAGCATTACACCATGTGAATTATCGTCCCACAACTAGTAAATCTATGAGTTCCAAATTTTCAATGAACTGATTAAACTCCTTCATCCCTTTGTCTCACCTTGAACACCCCCTTCGTTCCCCAAGATTTCTTATTTCATTAAAATCACCAATTAAACACCAAGGATTTCTAAACAAAGGTTTTAGTCTACATAAAACACTCCAGAATTTGCCTCTCTCATTCACTTCATTTGGGACATGGATATTGTGACGCCCCAAATTTTTGGAACATCAAGGGAAATTAAATAAACAAAATGACTTAATAAATTAAAAAGTTGACATCTTAATAGGACATTCTAACTCTCGTACATAATCAAAGGTTCAAATAATATTAAATAAAAACTTAAAATTATCCAAATACAACATCAAATGAAATTACAAAGTGCTTAATACCTAATACATAGGATAATAAAAGTTATTCGACTCTAGTCATGGTTTCAAGTTAGCCAAGGCTCTACATTAGCGTCAACTCCATTTCAGCTTCAATTATTTCCTCGCCAAAACCTGGCATAAAATGCCAGGGCAACAAAACATATGCTATGAGTTTTGCAACACAGTAAGAAAACACAACAAAACCTACCTTTCTTTTTAAGAGAAAAATAATGAGACTATAAACATGAGATAACAATATAATTGTAAACATAAATTACAATCAGTAAAATAATTTCAATAATTTTTATAAATTAGGTGACTCTCGAAATCTCACCAAAGAGATTTAACTTACCAACCACTAAGCATGGCAATGGTTAATTTGAAACCCCCCCTCCCTTGGTCAAATATTCAAGTGTTACCAACCGTAACTACTAGGGATGCCCACGTCCGGAGTTATATACCCAAGTAGTGAAATTCGTGGTCTGCCCCAAGAAAACGGTCTGCCAGGGGTACATAACCTCCCTGTGTTCCTCCTGTACATCCATCCTTATTCCAAAACCGAATACCAAAAAGGGTTCAAATAAGTCCAGTGCCATCTTAGGATTTTGTGACACAATTTACGTGAGAATTCTCAAAATCAGAGCTCACCCTGAACAACCAGTATTAACCGTCAACCATTAATTTCGTACACTCTTTAAAACCAAGACTCACCCTGAACAACTGGTATTAATCGTCAACCGTTAATTTCGTACACTTCGTTGATCATTTTAATTAATTTTCGCACTGATTACAAATTAGATCACAATCGATATTATACCATTTCAATATAATTTTTTAACATAAAATATCAACACATACGTTCTACAATGTTTATAAACTATTGTGAACAATTTAATCAAGCCATGGTGTGAAATAATAAATTTTTAATACTAAAATAAATCTCAACACACACATGCAGGGACTACTAATTTACAAGATTCAATTAAATAGACTAGCACAATACTTATTTTTAATCCTAATAAACAATTGAAGTAGTAATCTTGATTCTTTATCATTCTGCCCAGAATTTTCAAAACATAATCTTTGTAGTTAAAATTATAAATAAATTATTTATACAATTCAAAAATTCATGTAATTATATGACATATTCAACAAACATGTTATGGTCATTTTCCAAAAAGAATTTTCCAAAAATAAGTTATAAATAATTCTGTAAAATTTTAAGAAATTTCATGACACAAATTCGTCATATTTTCTTAAAATAATTCCACACTTAACTTTATAAATCAATTCCATAATCTAAAAATTTATTATGAAACTAGACTTCCCAAATTTCATTTTTTATTTAGAAAATACCAGATTTGGTTTAATATAAGATTTTTAATGATTTTTCAAATATGCAGTAAAATCTGTCTATAGTTTCAGATTTAATTAAAATTTCGTATAATTTCGTAAAAAATTAGAATAATTGTTACAAAAATTCTTGAATGAACTAGACATCATTATTAACAACTTTGTAGAAGAAATCATCTCAAAATTTTGAGCATAAAATTGTCTAAAAATTTGTACAAGTTTTTGTCTGATTTAAGATTCATGTAATCAAACCAAATAAAATCTTCAATCATCTTTTTAATGGTACAAACTACACATGCAAGTCTAATTCCAAAATTAAACCATGATTTTAAGGCTAGTAATAAAAATAACCTTCAAATATTTAACATACAAATTACAAATTTACATACAATTTATCTAAATTTTCAGCTATTTATAACATATGAACACAAAAATGAAAAATTAACAATTAAAAAGAATGAGAGGGTTGAGAAAGTTTTCTTACTATGTTAGACTGCTAACAATTTATCGTCCGAATTTGATTTATGATTCTGATCGTAAGATATGACCGTCTTGGCTTCATGATCTTCTTGCTGAAATTTCTCATCAATCGAACATGATCTCACCGTTGATCTTCTATTTGATTCTCTCAAAACTTTCAGTTGTCGATCATCGTCTTAGACTCAGAATTTGCAAGATCTAACCTTAAAAATGGATTCTACACGTTGAAAAGCCTAAGGGTGGTCATCCCCGAAGTCATAGAACCACTTGATTAACCCAAATGTACTAGGATGCACCGTAGAACCATGAGCCGAGAAACGTTGGACAAAATTAATTTCATCTTCTCCCAACCGCCACAGCATGCCCAAACAGAAAGACTCAAAAATTTAGTTTCAATGCCACCAGTTAAAATACTTGTATCTTCTGCATCGTAACTCCATTTTACCTTATCTTTATGTCATTGGATTTACCTCACGGCCTAATTTTTATTTCACTCCTCACACACCACGTTTGGTCTCTTTTTTTGTTTTTTTTTGCATGCCATTGGATCTTTAAAATTTGACGAAAAATATGATTTTCTCCTCCCGTCTCGGACTTTTCTTCAAACCATCTTTCGGACTCCATAACTTTCTTAATTCTTAACGGTTTTACTTCATTTTTTCGCCAATCTCTTAACTTACTTCGTACTTCATCTTACATGACCTATTTTTCTCACTTCTTCTCAGAATAGATGGTTTTGGCATGCCTAAAGTAAGCCGAAAACCAACTTTTAAAATTCAAAATAAACTTTTCTAAATTTGTTTCTTTCTTCTCCATCTTCCTTCTTCTTCTTCTTCTTCTTCTTTCTTTCTTCACCTACAACACGTTGTGAATGGCGGTTCTAGATGATAATGAAATTAGGTGATGGTAGTGGTGGCGGTTCGACGGTGTGACGGTGGAGAAGTTCGCGTGTTGGTGGTTCGGATGGTGTATGGGTTAAGGCCGTGGCTATGAAGGTTAGCAGGAGGAGGAAGAATAGATATAAAGGAAGGAGAGAGAGAGAGAGAGAGAGAGAGAGACAAAAGATGAAGAAATGAGAGGAAAAGTTAGGCTCAATTTATGGAAACAATGAGGAAGAGTAAAAGAAAATGAAAAGAAATTAAAAGAAAGGATAAAAGGAAATGGAACACCTAGTGGTACTGTATGTCCACGACATTTTCATTTGATACAGAAAATGATTGCACATGGAAAGTGGGAAGCGAGAAAACGTGGGAAGCAAACCCATGGTTTTTTACTGGATTTTAGTACAGAAAATATTACATTTTAGTGTAATTTGATTACAAAAAAATTATAAGGAAAAATATAATAAAAATATCATAAGGTTCATAAATTAATATTGAATAATAATATAAGGTCAAAAATACTTTATTTTATTTTATTTTGAATAAATTTTTAATATAAAATATGCAAACTATTAAATTTAAAATATTGTGAATAATTATTTAAAAAAAAATTTAAATATATATATATACATATATTATTTTTATTATATAAAAATACGGGTTTCACAGATATTAACAAGAACACAATTGAAATTTGATAAGAGAGTATCTGAAAGTATAATGCAGTGCCTTGTACAATAGCACTGAGAAAGTCTGAACACAGATGACTTCCAAATGCACAATAGCCCCCTAACCTCCCTTCAGCATCAACTACCATATACTCCACCTCATCATCAGGCCACAGTGACTTGATGAATAATGATGAAACATCAGATTTCTTTGTCTCTTGGAAGCAAGCAAAATCTATTTTTCTATCCTTAATTAGAATCTTTACCTTCTTCTTCTTGTCAGCTTTACCAACCCCTTTACATTCCATGATAAGAGCTTCATTAATAAACATTACATGACAGCTGAAACCTCCAAGTACTATCAAATCAACTCTGCATATTATCCCCCACTTGAGCTTCTGCAGCCCTAGGTAAGGCCCTTTCTTTGTCTTTGACTTCCATATCCTTCAATTTTTTGATCACTTCATTATCCTTACCATCGAAGCATATACCTAGAGCTTTGCCCATATGAATTATTGCTTCTGTCTCCTCTTGCAACTCCTTATCAACACTAGAAAGCCTTCCATTTAAACCCAGAGTTGCTGTCGACCTAGGCAACTCTTTACTTGAGCTTCTTCTAATTGACACCGATCTTGCACTCGGCTCAGCTTTTGCTCTGAACACGGCACCTCTGCTCCAGCTTCTTATGATCGCTGCTCTTCTCTTCTGCTCCCTTCTACCTCCATTTCCATTTCTCTGATTATCCACTGAAGTTCTACTAGGTACAGTAGCTCCATTTCGCCTAACCAGCTTTTTCCTCTGTTCTACCATTCCCCTTTGCGAGCCGGTGTTTCTTAAGATGAAAGTGGGTTGAATAGATGGTGAAGTGGGCCCGTTGTCCTGGGCCAGTGACAACTTATTATCCAAGCCCACACCACCTGAATTACTTCTACTATCAAGTGGCCTAGTTGCTAACCCATCATAATGTGCTTCAACTAAGTTAACTTCCAATGATATACCACCTTTATCAGGCCCATTTCCACTAAGGCTTCTCATGTACCCATTGACGGCTCCCTCCTCATCCTCATGCCAACTCTCCTCATTAATTAGTTGTACGACATTCAAATTTGCTTGGTTAATTCCTTTGCGTCCGGATCCTCCAGAGTGATCTTGTGAAGTGATCCTCTAGAGTGATCCCTTATGGTGCAACACGTGTCCCATTATGGAACCAACGGCTGAGATGATCCCTCACCAAAATGACGTCGTTTTGGTGAGACAGACCCCAAAAAAAAAAAAAAAAAAAAAAAAAAAAAAAAAAAAAAATTTGCTGAGTTACAGATCGAGAGAAGGAGGAAGAAGAAGAAAATGGATTTGAGAGAAACCGGAAGAAAAACGATTTGAGGAAGAAGAAAACTCTGGGTTTGAGAGAAATGGGTGGATTTGCAGAGAAAATGGGTTTGAGAGATGAAGAAGAAAATGAAAGTTCATCCATGGCGATGAATTTCTTGAGAGACCAAACCCATTACCCAACACAGCAAATAAACTTTTCTTCTTCCATTTTCTTCTTCCTCAAATCCATTTAATGGTTGGATTTGCAGAGAAAATGGGTTTGAGAGATGAAGAAGAAAATGGAAGTTCATCCATGGCGATGAACTTCTTGAGCGACCAAACCCATTAACCCAACACAGCAAAAAAACTTTTCTTCTTCCTCAAATCCATTTTCTTCCAATTTCTCTCAAATCCATTTTCTTCTTCCAGTTTTCTTACATTTTCTTCTTCCTCCTCCTCCTTTCAAATCCATTTTCATCTTCCAGTTTTCTTACATTTTCTTCTTCCTCATCCTCCTTTCAAATCCATTTTCTTCGTCTTCCTCCCTCTCGACTCGATCTGTAACTCTGCAAAAAAAAAATTTTATTTTTTTTATTTTATTTATTTATTTTTTTTGGGTCTGCCTCACCAAAACGACGTCGTTTTGGCGAGGGGTCATCTCAGCCGTTGGTTCCATTAATGGGACACGTGTTGCACCATAAGGGATCACTCTAGAGGATCACTTCACAGGATCACTCTAGAGGATCCGGACGCGATTCGTTTACCTACTTTGATTACCATTTGTCTTCCCAAACCCACGCCCATCATCCTTTCCACTTTCGATGTAAAGCCATCGACAGGTAACATCTCTTCCACCTTAGGTATTTTGGGTGCCATTTCAGCCCTTTGTGATTTTATGAATTCAACACACGTGTCCACCTCATTTTGGATAGAATCTTCCACCTCAGCATCATCCTCTTCTAAAAGCTTCCCGTAACCATCCTCATGGCCTTCCACCCCGATTGCACTACATAGATCCTCTCTCTTCTGGAATGATTTACACTTGCAAGATTCACCAATTAGTTAGGTTACCATAACTTGTTTTTCACACATTCTAACTGGATACGCCATATCTCTACACCTTATATGAATTACTGTATTAATGGAATGCATTGTTGTCGTTGCAATCTTGATCCTCTCACAGCTAAAAGCCAACTAGTTTGATGTATCATCATCCATACAAATTACTTCTCCCCATAGTCAACCTATTTTAATAAATGTATCATTGCTCCAGAGATTTAAGGGCACTCCATAACAGCTAAGCCATTCTACTCTTTCCTAGACTAAGTGTAGTCTCTTCCTCCACTCAGTGACTAACTCACACCATTCTTTTAGAAAGTCATCCAAGAGGATCATCTATGCCTTCATGTCCTCTACTGACTTACATGACACCATAGCAGTTTTTCCTCATCATTTTCTTACAACTATATCCTTAGATCCAGTCTGGAGGACAACATTCCGAAACTCTGAGAATGCATCATAACTTTTCAGTTTGACAATGACACTATCATATAACCATCCATTATCAGCTTCCACCCCCATTATGACATGCCCTTCATCTCCTTTCTTGTTGCCCTGCCGAACTACCTCTGCGTAAGACTGTTGTACCATCATCTTATTCAATGACACTTAATTCATGCATGTAATAACGTTTAGTAAAAGAATGTAATGTAATTAAAATTTGTTTTTTTTTTTTTTTGAAATCTCAGGGAAGGTCCACATAATTTTCCTTAAAAGAAAATTAATAACAATTAACAAGGAAATTACAAAAAAAAAAAAATAAAAAAAATAAGAGTTTGAGTTTTGTTACAAAATAAATTTTTTATTTTATCAATTTAAATCTTAATTTTTAAATTTATTTTCTGAATAATTTTTCATTAATTACAGTTTAGTTGAAAGCAATTAGGCAGTGAGGGACCACTTTATCCTTATGATAGAGGGACTACTGTACCTTTATGACAAGTCCTATTGTTGGGACTACTGTACCCTTATGATAAGTCCTATTGTTCCGATCCGCCTCCTCTCCAGTACTATTCAATGTAGTTATTGTCATGTACTCTCTTGCCGATTGTCATGTCGGTTATCCAGTAACAAAGTGACAGCCGCAATCGACAAGGGTGACAGCCGCAATCGACAAGAGTAACAATTGCGATAGACAAGTGTTGCACCGGTCGTCTGGCATGCACAAATCGTGGCCTCTCTCTTGCCTTTGGATCCTTGGTTGTCACGCGTCTTCATTTGCTAGAGAGTGCAGAACATGGCATCATAACACATGGCTGAAGAGGAGGCGGATCGCTATTGTTCAGGCCAAGCACCATGTGAATCTTTTCTAATAAAATTAATTTATTTTTCAATAATTACATGTTATTGGACGGTTTGAGAATTGGTTAATTAGATTTTTAAATTTTTACGAAGAAAATGTATACAAACCTAAAAAGAATAATGTAATAATTTATAATAATTTGTTGATTAAAAATTATAGTTCCCAAACAGAAGAAAGCAATTAGACAGTGAGGGGCCAATGTACCTAGTTTAAGGTTCTAGTTTTCCTTGTAATCCAAGATCTAGATTAAAAAGTGTTGTTTGGATTCTATTTTCATAATTTGAATTGTTTATTTTGTAAGATTTTTGATGAATTATATATATATATATATATATAAAAAAAAAAAATAAAAAATTAGATCAATCTAATAATTGTAACATATTTAATTTATTGTATTTGTCTACAAAAAATAAATGACAAATATATTTTTGAAAATAAATTATTTATTTCTTTTGTAACAAATGTAATAAATTGAATATGTTATGGTTATTAGATTAATTTATTTTTTAATCTGTATGACATATACGAACAATCCTACAAAATGAACAATTCGGATAATTGAAACGAGATATGTAATAGAGCCTATGGGTCGAACAATACCCTCCAGTATATACCTAGATCGGAATGTAGGCCCCTAATTGTCGTCATCCGATTAACTGGATTTTTTGCATGGATCATATACTTGACAAACCCTAAAATATGAATAATTTGAATCATTAAACATGACACAAAAGTGAACCCAATAAGTCAAATACCTCTTTAATCTAATTAAGGACGGGAGAGAAGCCACTACTATCATTTTCTTATATCTATAAAGTGACCATGTTTCTGTGGAATATCCATCTTGGGGTATTTTTTTTGGGTAATTCCATCTTGGGGGTTCACTTGCTGCAAAACCTAAGAAAGTAAAAAAACCATTTCCCATTTTCTTGCATAATTTTCACTGTCAATGGCGGCAACCTCCAAACCCAATCCACCAAACACTACTTGTATTACTACTATTTCATCTCCTTTCACTGGCCTTCCCAAGTTGAATTGGTGGGGACTTGTTGATCTCTACCAATGGGAGGGCTTCTGGTACAATGATATTGTCCTGGAAGCAGCCTTGGCTGCCAAATCAAGCTTCACTGCGCTCGATGATGACATTTTCGTAGCTGCCTCCCTCAAGACTGGCTCCACTTGGCTCAAGGCCCTCGTTGCCTCCATCATCCACCATGGTGGTGGTGATGGCGACGGCGATGGCGGTGATGAAGATGAGGATGCAAATGATCCCTTGAGATACCACCACCCCAACGACCTCATGCCTGTTGGAACAATCTTCTGTGTAAAATAAATAAATAGAAATAAATCAAACAAATAAAATAAATTACATACCGAATTTATTTTTACCGAACCGAATGAATAATTAAAGACCAAGTCGAGTGTGTAACACTCTATCCTTAAGATAGATTCGCCCCGCTACAGTGCTTATGGTTAAGTGGCGTCTATCTCCCAGCATACAATGATCTTCACAAATTTGTAGTAGCACTCCAAACAAATTTGTCCAACGAACTAGAACCTTGTGTTCTATGCTCTCTTTATTTTTTCCCTAAAACTAGAATGAAGAATAAATAATGCAAAGGAGAAAATTGGACAGCAAAATGTAATTTTCAGACTGTTTTTGGATGCATGAACACTGCTGGAAATGTTGGTATTTATAGGCAAAAAATGCTGTCCAAACAGGTTCTATATTTGAATGAACATGTGCACATTTAAATTGGATAGGTGCAAGCAATATTCAAACAGATAACTGCTGGAATAGTGATTTGTCCGAACTGTATGAACCTGTTTGAACAAACTGAATCTGTCCGTTGCTTGGAATAGTTTTTCAAACTGTTTGAAAAAGCTATCTGTTGCTGGAATAGTTTAAACAGGTATTGGAAAAGGTACATTCTTTGGAAATTTTGAATTTAAATTTAAACTTGAAATTCAAATAAAATTTGTCCAAAAAATTAAAGTTAAAACTGACCCGACCCACAACCCACACCCATGCCCGGCATGGCTCTGCCGGCCGGACGGCGGCGGCGGTGGTTTTAGCCAAGGTTCTATTTGTCCATAACTCTTCCCTTCTACAAACTTGGGGTGCCCTTGCGGCCCAACCCAAGTGTTGTAATCTAGAGCTTATATACACACAAAAGCTCTCTTAAAGTTTCAATGTGGGACAACCCATTTCAAGGAAACCCACATTTACTTTTTTAAATTTCCCATTCCACAAACCTGAAAATGACGTCAACTTCCCATTCACTCATAAATGGTTTTGACGAACCGTCTTCACCGTGTGACTTGCCATGCGGCAAGGAACATGTCACCTTTTCGGACCCACCCTAAAAGACATGTGGGGCTCACTCAATTTTGGGCTTAAAGTTGCCCCAAAATAAGCCTTTATATATCCAATTTTCCAAAATCAATTTTCCAACAATCCCCACATGAATGGAATTTGACGGAGAGAAAATGCAACAACATGATCTAATTACAGAGAATACAAAAGTTGGAAATATTCTGCAAAGGATAGGTAGCTTTTGGCTTTGAACCTTCCCTTATGAGACACTATTGGATTTACTAGCTAACCAGTGAACATGGTGTCTTGAACTGTTCAGCCGTTTGTGTAAACCAAGACAATAAAACTCACACAGTATATTACCAGACACAGTTTAGTTCTCACTATTGTGTTCATTTTGGCTCTGAACAACTTGGTCTTTCATGAGTGCTCTAAAGAATTGTAGCCTTTCACAAATCTCATAGAACCGGCCCAGTTCACACTCACATAGGTGATTCTTATGAAAAGTATCCTGCCATACTCCACTAGGTTTACCTAGATATAAGAATCATTAAAAGTATTACTTAACCTAAAACGCTACAGATATCACTATTTCATCATAGAAATAGGTAGGAGTTTGACTCCCCAGTGATCCTTCTGAGTCATACACAACTCGGTTGTCCCTTTGAACCTAGATCTTGAGATCTCTAGTCAACTAGGTTGGGTTGCCGTTGTGGTAACTCTTATTTAATAGGCTTAAGTCCCATTCCCCTCGATTAATTTTCAACTAGCTCTCTTGCTAATCCTTTGGTTAGTGGATCCGTTATGTTGTCTTTAGACTTCACATATTCAATGGAAATAATTCCATTAGAGAGTAGTTGTCTTACGATATTATGTCGACGATGAATGTGTCGTGACTTACCGTTATACATATGACTTTGTGCTCTACCTATTGCTGATTGACTATCGCAATGTATGCATATAGCAGGCACTGGTTTTGGCCACATTGGAATATCTTCAAGGAAGTGGCGAAACCATTCTGCCTCTTCCCTAACTTTGTCTAAAGCTATGAATTCTGATTCCATAGTAGACCTAGCAATACAAGTCTGTTTGGAAGGTTTCCAAGATACAGCCGCCCCACCAAGAATAAAGACATGCCCACTGGTGGATTTTGAATCTTTAGTATCCGATATCCAGTTTGCATCACAGTAACCTTCAAGTATTGCTAGATATCTAGTATACTTCAGCCCAATGTTACGAGTAAATCGGAGATACCTTAGAACCCTTGTAATTGCTTTCCAGTATTCTACTCCTGGATTACTCGTACATCTACTTAATTTACTTACTGCATAAGCAATATCCGGGCGAGTGCAGTTCATCAAGTACATTAAGCTTCCAATAATTTGGGCATACTCTAATTGAGAAATACTTTCCTGTTCATTTTTAGAAAGAAACAAATTAACATCCACAGGTGTTCTAGCAAGATGATCATCATCTTTGCTAAATTTGTCAAGTATTTTCTCAATGTAATGAGATTGTGACAAAGCATAACCTTCTGATGTTTTGGTAATTTTCATACCAAGAATTACATCAGTAATACCCATGTCCTTCATGTCAAAATGTTTATTCAACATTTTTTTGGTAGTTTTAATTATGTCATTATTACTACTTATGATGAATATATCATCTACATAAAGACATACAATGACATAACATTTGTCTGTGTTTTTAATATAAACACATTTGTCACACTCATTAATTTTAAATCCATTTGACATCTTTGCCTCATCAAATTTCTCATGCCATTGCTTTGGCACTTGTTTTAAACCATATAATGATTTAACCAATTTACACACTTTCTTTTCTTTTCCTGGAACAGAAAAACCCTCTGGTTGTTCCATGTAAATTTCTTCATCTAACTGATCATTTAAGAAAGTGGTTTTCACATCCATTTGATGAATTTCTAGATTGTACAAAGACGCAATAGCAATTAACATTCTAATGGATGTTATTCTAGTAACTGGTGAGTATGTGTCAAAGTAATCAAGACCTTCTTTTTGTCTATACCCTTTGACCACAAGTCTTGCCTTGTATTTGTCAATTGATCCATCCGCTTTCATTTTTCTTTTGAAAATCTACTTGTACCCAAGAGGTTTACAACCTGATGGCAAATCCACCAATTCCCAAGTGTGATTTTGCAAGATGGATTCAACTTCACTATTGACAGTTTCTTTCCATAAATGAGCTTCAGGACTGGACATAGCCTCTTTAAAAGTTAAAGGCTCATTTTCTAACAAATATGTTAGAAAATCTAGACCAAAAGATTTTGAGGTTCTAACATGTTTATTACGCCTAGGTTCCTCTTTCTCATTTTTATCTAACTCTTACTCTTGATCATGTTCTTAATCATTACTAGTAATAGCATCAAAAGATTTTTTATTAGTACTAGTCTCTTGTCCAGTCTTATTTGGAATATACATGTTTAAAGAATGATGCATTCCGAGACTCAATAATAATATTTACATGCATTTCGGTATGTTTTGATTTATAAATCAAAAACCGATATGCACTACTATTCTTGGCATAACTAATGAAAATGCAATTAATGGTCTGAAGACCTATCTTAGTCTTTTTAGGACTAGGAATAGCCACTTTAGCCAAACACCCCCACACTTTTAAGTATTTGTAGGATGATACTCTTCCATGCCACAATTCATAAGGTGTTTGATTCATTTTCTTTCGGAGTACTTTATTTAAAATATAATTAGCAGAAAGTATTGCTTCTCCCCACAAGTTTTGCGATAATCCGGGACTTATTAACATGGCATTCATCATTTCTTTTAAAGTCCTATTTTTCCTTTCAGCAATTCCATTTTGCTGAGGTGAGTAAGGAGCGGTGGTTTGATGAATTATTCCATGTTCTTTACAAAACTCACCAAAAGGTGATTCATATTCACCACCTCTATCACTTCTTAGTTTTTTTATTTTCTTACCAAGTTAATTTTCAACTTCATTCTTATATTGAATGAAAGTTTCCAAAACTTCATCCTTGGTTCGAATTAAATACACATAACTATATCTAGTATAATCATCTATAAAAGTGATAAAATATTTTTTCCCACCTCTAGTTTGAATTGATTTAAAATTACAAATGTCACTATGAATTAATTCAAGTGGTTCCATACTTCTTTCAATTAAATGAAAAGGAGTTTTAGATAATTTTGCCTCAACACAAATTTTACATTTATGATTTGAATCAATGTCAAATTTAGGTAAACATTTCATATTAATTAATCTACGCAAAGATCCATAATTAACATGTTCAAGTCTACCATGCCATAAATTTGAAGACTCAAGCAAGTAAGAAGAAGATGTATTTTTATTAATAACTGAGGGTACAACGGTCATTACATTCATCTTGAAAAGGCCATCAGGCATGTAACATTTTCCTACATACATCCCATTCTTAGTAAGTACAAATTTATCACTCTCAAACACTAGCCTAAACACATTCTTACTCAACAAAAATCCGGAAACAAGATTCTTGCGAATGTCCGGTACATCCAGCACATTGTTAAGAGTGAGTTCCTTTCCAGATGTCATCTTAAGTACAATCTTTCCTTGTCCTTCAACTTTGGAAGTTGAGGAGTTGCCTATAAAAAGTTGTTCGCCATTGTCCACTGTAGAATAAAATGTGAACATCTTTTTGTCCGCACAAATATGGCGAGTAGCACCAGTATCCACCCACCATTCCTTAGGATTTCCGACAAGATTTTCCTTGGAAACAACTATAGAAAGATTGATGTCATCTACACCATTGGAAATATTGTCCACTTCGGTCATATGGGCTTGAGCAGGCTTCTTGTTTGTTCTTCTTTTGCTTTTGCCTTTGCTACGGCAATCTTTGGCCCGATGTCCCTCTTTGTCACAGATGTTACACTTGCCATTAAACTTGTACTTTTTTAATTTCTCCTTTTTTAGAGCCTTGTGATGAACTTTCTCCAGAAAACTTCTGTTTCTTTGCTTTTGGAGCATGTTCCACCACATTTGCCTTAAACTCCATAGGATGCTTACCAGCCCACTTCTCTGAATTACGGTTGTCCTCCTTAATCCTCAAACGCACAATTAATTCTTCTAAAGACATTTCTTTGCGCTTTTGTTTGAGATAGTTCTTGAAATCCTTCCAGCCTTGTGATAATTTCTCAATTAAGGCTGTAACTTGAAAGGATTCACTGAGAGACATGCCTTCTGCGTGAATGTCATGCAGAATGAGTTGGAGATCTTGAACTTGGCTGATCACAGTCTTAGAATCAACCATCACAAAGTCCAGGAATTTGCCAACCACAAATTTCTTTGAGCCGGCATGTTCCGTTTTGTACTTTTTCTCCAAAGACTCCCAAAGTTCCTTTGTTGTCTTGATAGGACTGTAGACGTTGTATAATGTGTTGTCAAGTCCGTTCAAGATGTAGTTCTGGCAAAGGAAATCGGCATGTTTCCAAGCATCGACCGCAGCAACCATTTGCCGGTCTGTTTCATCCTTTTTCAAAATAGGAGCATCCTCACGGAGAAAACGAGCCAGGTTCAGAGTTGTAAGATAGAACAACATTTTCTGTTGCCATCTTATAAAATCAATTCCTGAGAACTTCTTTGGCTTCTCACTGTGATTTATCGGTACTGTCACCACAAGAGAGGGGGTTGGTGCAATTGCAGCCACCACACTAGTACTTGTTTGGGCATTAGTTTCAGTAGCCATGAATTCTAAATTATAAAACAAAATTATAATTAGAATTTATACTACACAGAAAATTAATCCAAATTCACAGAATTAAATTCTGTAAAAATAAAAGAAACAAGAATGAATTTATTTTATTTAACCAAATTAATTTCACATAGAAAATTAAATTCCCGTAACACTTCAATAATTAAAAAAAAATGAATTTATTTTTAATTAATGAACACTCAGAAATTATATAAGAAAACCAAAATTAATTTCTAACAAACTTCACAAATAAATATTTTGAATTATTAATGACACCAGTATATTATTACTAGTTGTCAAAGAAAATAGACAGTATATTACTACTATCTGTCAAACAGTATACTACTATTATTTGTTTTCCAACCTGAATATTATTTTGTAAAATCACAATAAATAATTTCTATAAGAAGAAGAAAGAAGAAAGGAAATAAAACAAAAAATTATGTAAACAGAATAATTCGTATCTGTCTTAAAATTGTTGAAACAATCTTCTGTGTAAAATAAATAAATAGAAATAAATCAAACAAATAAAATAAATTACATGCCGAATTTATTTTTACCGAACCGAATGAATAATTAAAGACCAAGTCGAGTGTGTGAGACTCTGTCCTTAAGACAGATTTGCCTCGCTACGGTGTTTACGGTTAAGTGGCGTCTATCTCCCAGCGTACAATGATCTTCACAAATTTGTAGTAGCACTCCAAACAAATTTGTCCGACGAACTAGAACCTTGTATTCTATACTCTTTTTTTTTCCCCTAAAACTAGAATGAAGAATAAATAATGCAAATGAGAAAATTGGACAGCAAAATGTAATTTTCAGACTGTTTTTTGATGCATGAACACTGCTGAAAATGTTGGTATTTATAGGCAAAAAATGTTGTCCGAACAGGTTCTATATTTGAATGAACAGGTGCACATTTAAATTGGACAGGTGCAAGCACTATTCAAACAGATAACTGCTGGAATAGTGATTTGTCCGAACTGTATGAACAAACTGAATATGTCCGTTGCTTGGAATAGTTTTTCAAACTGTTTGAAAAAGCTATCCGTTGCTGGAACAGTTTTTTAAACTATTGGAACAGTTTAAACAGGTATTGGAAGAGGTACATTCTTTGAAAATTTTGAATTTAAATTTCAATTTGAAGTTCAAATAAAATTTGCCCAAAAAATTAAAGTTAGAACCGACCCGACCCACAACCGCGCTCAACTCAGCCAAACGGACAACGGTGGTGGCGCGCGCGCGCGTGTAGTGGTTTTAGCCAAGGTTCTATTTGTCCATAACTCTTCCCTTCTACAAACTTGGAGTGCCCCTTGGGGCCCAACCCAAGTGTTGTAATCTAGAGCTTATATACACACAAAAGCTCTCTTAAAGTTTCAATGTGAGACAACCCATTTCAAGGAAACCCACATTTATTTCTTTAAATTTATCATTCCACGAATCCGAAAACGACGTCAACTTCCCATTCACTCATAAATGATTTTGACGAATCGTCTTCACCATGTGACTTGCCATTCGGCAAAGAACACATCACCTTTTCGAACCCACCCCAAAAGACGTTTGGAGCCTATTCAATTTTGGCTCAAAATTGGTCCAAAATAACCCTTTATAAAAATCAATTTTCCAACAGTGCCATCTTTAGAACTACAGCTTAGAGTAATGATATGGGATTCTCTCCATTACAAGAGGTGCCAGCTATTGGGTTTTATAAGACATATTAGCAGTGGCGAAACCAAAAAATTAAATTAGAATGGGCACTTATTAATTATAATATCAAAAAATTCTACAAAAATCTTTCACGTAAGTTTTTATAATTGATTTCGAGAAATATCGAAAAAATAATGTTATTTATAATTAGTGTATCGTGGACAATATAAAAAAATATAAATATAAATCTTAAAATAAATTATATAATGATAAATTATTTTTTATACAAAATTTGATTAAAATTCAATATAATAGTAATATCACGTCATCATTAGTATGTGATATCACTAACTAATACTAAATAAACACATGGAGAGTGAACCTCACATGTCAAATGTAACTAACAATCCAATAAATTTCATATATTTATAGTGAGATTACTTATTCTTGCATGTCAATAATAATGACATTACCGTTAAATTTAAAAATTTTCATAAAATTTTCATAGATAATATGGTTTATAGTAGTCTCTTCATTTTCAATCAAAATAACCATTATTGTTCTCATAGTTTTTAAAATGTCATTGACATTTCACTCTAATAATATTTTTATAATATTTTTTTATTTAAAATATTTTCTTTATATTTAAAAATTAAAAATTAAAAAAAAAAACCCAAAATCCAGGGGGGTACGTGACCCCCTAGTCCCTCACTCCCTCCGCCACTGATATCAGATTAATCTAAAAAATATAGATCATGATTTTAGCGATTTCGTTTGTAAAGAAAATGAACGGTTTATTTTATAATTATCTTTGTTATTATTTTTGGATAAATTATATCACTAGTCTCTATATTTTGACTATTGTGTCATTTTAATTTTTGTAATTTTGATTGACTCAATTTTGATTTTGAATTTATTATTTTGATTTAATTTGGTCCAATTAGTTACATCTGTTAATATTTTTTAATAAAAAATATTTACATGAGTAGTATGTGTCATATTTTTAAAGATAAAATTATAAACATAATTAATTTAGTGAGTTAACCTTAACCAACTTAGTGATTATTTTTCATCAAAAATTCTAACGGCGTTATCAATTTAATCAAATTGATAAAAATGTAAAATTAAATGTGAAAATTGAGTCAATTAGCAAGTGACTTGGGTTTAGATTAGAACTAAAAAAACACGAAAAGTCAAAATAGACTAAATAAATCAATAAGATAAAATGTCACATCTAAATCATAATTATTTTATTTTTTTTCTCTAAAAAAGCAAAAAACTAAAAAAATATAAATAAAAAAACTAAAAAATTCTTTTCAAACGGAGCTAATTTAGCCATGCTAAATTAGCAAAAAAAGCGAAAAAAGTCATACTAAAAAAGTCCTTCCAAAACGAAAACTAAAAGTATACGGAGCAAAATGAAACAAGAGCTAAAAATGGTCATTTTTTGTAGACAAATATCATCAAAACTTGTGATTGTGATTATCAAATTAATATAAATTTTTATATAAATAATTTATATATATAGTTAACAAAATAAATGATTCAAATCGTCAAAATAGAATAAGTGACAAAGCCCAAAAGCTGCCTGTCCAAATAGATTATTTTGTATAAATTAAGATTTCATTATTTCAAAAGGAAAGATCCAGCACTAAGATTTGTAATTTAAAAAATATCAATATCACATCATTTTCACTGAAAATTACGTATGAAATTTTTATTGGAAAAATTCCTTGTTAGTGATGTCTTTAAAATTTAATTACAAAATCATGGAAAAAATTATAATTTTACTTATTAATATTTATACAAAAATATTACTGCTTTGAAAATATTTTTTTAGCTACGCACTGAAAAGTAATTTCCCCATCTTTATTTGTATGTCATTTTCTCTTACAGGTTTGCAGAAAAAATGGAAAGTTAGATCTGCCAAACATGGCCTCTCCACGGCTCTTCCGAACCCACATCTCATACTCTCTCTTACCAGAATCAATCAAGACTTCAAGCTGTAAGATTGTATATATAACTAGAGATCCTAAGGACGTGTTTGTGTCGTTGTGGCACTTCATGAACACCCAGAGATCGCCCGAGCAAGGCCCATTTCCATTCAACGAAGCCTTCGAGAGCTTCTGCAATGGTTTTCATTCCTTTGGGCCTTTCCATGAACATGTTCTTCAATTCTGGAATGAGAGCTTGAAGAGTCCTCAAAAGGTACTCCACCAACTCATCTCAATTTTATTTTATTTTTTAAATAGAGGTAATTTTATCGGTAAATTTGTTCCATTAGTTTATTTCAAGAAAATTTTACTTTAATCTCTATAATTTTAATTGTATTAATTTTAACTTTATATTTTTATTTATGTTTCAAAAAATGCATGATGCACATCTTCCATCAGCACTTTTAATGGATTTTAACAAAGGGACTAAATTGAAAAAAAAATGTTAGCGGAGGGCTAAAATTGATGTAATTAAAATTATGAGCACCAATGTAGAATTTTACTTGAATTACAAGGACTAATATGTAATTTATCCTAATTTTATTATTGCAATTGGCTTGTAGCGGACTGGATGGATCCAGTTTGAGTATGTGGGGGTATGTGGCCCCAGCAGCTAACAGTTTGAATAATTAAAAAGTGCGCTTCCTAACATTATCTTTTTGGTTCTATAGGAATACCATAGTCTCTCGTCTTCCTGCATGTTAGTGTTTTTTTTTTTTTTTTTTTTTGGAGGGGGGGGGGGGGGTTGGGAATCTTCATGCTATATGTATGTTTTGTCAAATTTTTTTATATATAAGTTTGTCAGTTTTTTTTTTTTTTATATATATTACATAATGGCTTCTCCTAATTTCAATCTGACATTTAAAAAAAATTATAAAAATCCTAATATATTAGAGTTATCTTTCAAAGAAAACATTTACAATAATATTTTGATGATCATATTTTCTTATTATATATTGTTTACACTACTAGAAAATTGATTTTTTGCGTCTATTTTTTTGTGACTGTCTGATTAGCCGTGGCAAAAAAAAAAAAAAGTGACGGTATAATGAAACGCAAGCAGTAGTAAAAGGTTCCTATTTTCTTTCATTTATTTGCACACTTTTCTTAGTTTTGCCCTAACAGACTCACTCAACTCTCTCTCTTGTTCTTGCTTTCTGCCTCGCTCTTGCTCTCGCTCACCTGCCCATCGTTGTCTGAAGAACTCCACCGGTATGAATCTCTCCCTCGATCCCTCAATCTCTCTGTTTCTGTCTCGATCTCTCTTTCGCACAATCTCGCTCTCTCTCTCTCTCTCTCTCTCTCTGTACATCTCTCGCTGCAATTTGCTCGATTCACCGCAGAGAAACCCTAACTCTGCTAGTAGACTGCATTGAAAAGGTCTCTTGGAGTTCTCAAATACAGCAGAGTAAGCTCACCTATCATGCATTTCATCTATCTCAAAATTCACCTACATTACACACACACACTTAGACTATCTTTGAGCTTCATTGTGTACAAATCAGGTACCTACTCTCTTCAAATTTCCTCTGTTTTTTCTATTTAGTTTGTTTCGATTCGTTTCATATATGTACTTGATCTGGTTTTGTATTTGAGAATTCCTGTGTTTTTATTTTTTGCACTATAATAATACATTTTTTTATTGATTTGTTTGTTCTCATTTGAGTTTGAAACTGCGTTTGATCTGGTTTTGTAGATAAGAGTTCTTTGGTTTATTGTGATTAATTTAGTTATCTTTAGATTCAGTATTTGCTCGTCAAATTGATATGGATCACAATCTTATGATTGCAGTTCTTTGTAATTTTATATAGCATTAGTCAAATGAAGTTTGAATGATAGGTACTCTTTGAACTACTTGGATTGATCAAATTACAATGACAACTTATTATTAAATGTCTCTCTCGTTATGCTGCTTGTTTCTTCACATTCAGATTCCAACTCTGTTAAAAGTTCCTTTGTTTTTCTATTCGGTTTGTTTTGATTTGTTCTCGTTCTATATTGAGTTCTTATCTGTACGTGACCTATAGCTCAGAATTCATTGTTGTTTTTTTATTTTTTATTTTTTCATAGTATAATCATACACTTTTTTTTATTCAATTCCAATGTTTTGTTGCTTAATTTTTTACAGCATAATCAAATTCTCTCTATTTCCTTGAATCTCTATGTTCTTACACCATTGTTTTTACTTGTTTTGTTTTTTGGCTTTTTAATCTATTAATATTTATCACCTGATTTTGATAGGAAATTGTTGTTGTCGTTTTTTTTTTTTTTTTTTTTTTTTTTTCTAATGCAACGCTCGGCTTACAAAAGCATATCAAACTGCTGCTGTTCTATTTGAGGTTTTGAAGGTTGTTAATCTGACAGAATCTCTTGAAGTGGCAGATGAGGTGAAACTAATAGTTTGTTGATTGGTGATATTTGAATAATATCAGTCCCTCGAGGGAACTTCTTGTATCAGTTTTGTCTAGGCTAAGACTAACCCACTTTTATTTAGAACTTTGTTGTGCTTTTGGTAGTCTTCTTTCATATTGAGTGTTGATGTATCTAGTTTGTTTGTTTGTTTTGTATATATATATAAAAGTTTTTTTAAAAAAAAATAATAATAATTGGACATACATATGCATGTAGATTTTGGAAGCTCACAGTAAGGTTGAGGAAAAGACTGCGATATATGTACCTTATAACATACTTCCTCTTGATCCTGACAGCTCAAATCAAGCAATCATGAAATATCCTGAGGTTAGTTTTGAATATCTAGAGTAGTGTTCTTGACCTTTTTGAATTATATCTTTAAAGTACCTTTTTTATACCTTCGTTGTTTAATTTACAGATTCAAGCTTCTGTTTCTGCACTTCGAAACACCAGAGGCCTGCCATGGCCCAAGGGCCACAAGAAGAAAGTAGATAAAGACATTCTAGACTAGCTTCAGGCTATGTTTGGATTTCAGGTGACTTTCTTGTTGCTTTCGATCACTTCTTTTCATTTGAATCTTGATGGGGATCTGTTTCTCTAACTATTGATCTGCAGAAGGATAATGTGGCAAATCAGAGGGAGCACTTAATATTGTTGCTGGCAAATGTGCATATTCAGCGATTTCAGTCTGATCAGCAGCCCAGGGTATTCTGCTCACGAATAACGTTGGCTCATAATATTTTATTTTGTAAAAAAACACTTAGTTATTCATAACATATACCTCATTCATGTTCAGTTGGATGACAAGGCCTTATCCAAAGACATTTTATTTGGTAAGAAACCAGCCATATGCTGAAGCTTTAAAGAAGATGGATGGCCTAGTCTTTGATGCCAAAGCATATCAAACACAGGAGCTGTAGTGCTAGCAGACACAGGAGCTGTAGTACTAGACTGAAAAACTTGAGGAGAAGAGAATTGCTGAGATGATGGAATGAACTGGTAGAGACCATTGATATTAACACCTCTATACAGAATCTTGTTCGTGCATTTGTCTTGAATGAAAAAAGTGTGAGCATCAAAAATAACAAGACAATTGTGGTCTTTGGTAAGTTGATGGACAGATAAAAGATTTGAAGAAATGGCAGGAACATGAAAAAGATTTGAGAGCTGAAAAGAATGATGTGGTGTAGGCAAGATACCTTTACCAATGCTTCCCTTGGTTAAAGCCTTATGCTCCTCACAAGCTAGCACCAAAATCTATCTCTTGTGTTTTTCTAGGCTATCATCCTACTATTAAGGGTTATAGATGCCTTGAGCCTCTTTCTGGAAAAGTCTACATTTCTAGGCATGTCATTTTTAATGAATCATGTTTTCCTTTCTCTCAGCAGCATTCCTCTGTTTCTTCTCCTTCATCTTCAGATTTGTCTACTCTTACTTCATTTTTCTAGCCTTCTTCCTTTAGTTCTACATCTGTGAACTCATCTGTGAATTCTGCTCCTTCTCTGTCTGTTCCATCTACTACTCCTTCTGAGCCTTCTTCTTTTCCTGTTCCTACTCCTCCATCTAGTGCTCAGCATATTCCTATTTCTTCTATTACTATTGATTTACCTTCTCCTTCTCTTCCTTCTTCTTCTATCTGTAACACACATCCCATGATTACTAGGTCCAAACATAAACTTCCTCAATGTCTTTCTGCTACTGTTTCTCTTCTTGATACTGAACCGACCTCTATTCAAGCTGCTCTTCAATCTCCAGTGTGGCTTCAAGCTATGAAGGACGAATATCAAGCTCTTCAACAACAGGGCACTTGGGACCTTGTTGCCCTTCCTCCTCATAAGATTGCCATTCGATGCAAATGGGTTTTTCGCATTAGAAGGGATTCCAATGGTACCATTGCCCGTTATAAAGCTAGATTGGTGGCAAAGGGGTTTTTGCAACAAGAAGGAATTGATTTTCATGAGACCTTTAGTCCCATGGCAAAACAACCTACAATTCGAATCTTCTTAAGTGTTGCTCTTCAATCTCAATGGTCTACAAAACAGCTTGATATTTCAAATGCATTTCTTCATGGTACTCTTCAAGAAGAAGTCTATATGTTGCAGCCTCCATGGTTTGCACAGTCTTCTTCTCATGTTTGCAAACTCAAGAAGGCCTTACATGGTCTCAAGCAAGCTCCTAGGGCTTGGTACTCCACTTTTTCTGCTTTCTTACTTTCTCAAGGATTCACAAACAGTCTGTCTGATGCTTCTCTTTTTATCAGAAAAACTTCTACTAGTCTCACTCTGTTATTGGTGTATGTTGATGACATCTTACTAACTAGTAACGATTTTGCTTTCATTGCTCTGCTTCTTCAGCACATGCACAAGGCATTTTCCACGAAAGAACTTGGTTCTTTGTCTTATTTTCTGGGAATTTCAGTTCAGTCTGATGAGCATGGTTACTTCTTATCTCAAGCCAAATATGTTGCTGCCTTATTGCATAAAGCAAGATTGGCAGACGGCAAACCATGTTCTTCTCCTATGGTTGTTAAAGTTGTGTGTTCTGCAGCTGATTCTCTGCTATTTGCTCAGCCCTCACTATACAGAAGTTTAGTTGGTGGACTGCAATATTTGACTATCACCAAACCTGATCTCTTCTATTCTGTTAATCAAGCTTGTCAGTTTATGCATCTTCCTATCAATGCTCATTTTCAGGCTGTTAAGAGACTCCTTAGATATGTAAAAGGGACTCTGAATCATGGTCTCTCTTTCACACCAAGTCCTTTTGATCTTTCTGCCTTCTCAGACTCTAACTGGGCCAGTGATAGTCTTGATCGAAAATCAACCTCTAGCTATTGTGTATATCTTTGCTCAAACTTGATTTCATGGTCAGCTAAAAAGCAAGCAACTGTTTCTAGATCATCCACTGAAGCTGAGTATAGAGCCTTAGCTCATGCCACAGCTGAGCTCACTTGGATTCAGCAATTACTTAAGGATTTCTGTGTTTCATCATCTACTATTCCTGTTATCTGGTGTGATAGTTTATCTGCCATGGCCTTAGCATCCAACCCTGTTTTCCATTCTAGGTCCAAACATATCGAAATCGATTGTCATTTTATTCGGGAAAAAGTGGTTGCCAAACAGATTGAACTTAAGTATATTCCTACCATGGATCAGGTGGCTGATATTTTCACTAAGCCTCTGTCTCCTTCCAGGTTTCATTATCTTCATGACAAGCTGTTAGTGTCTGCTTGCCCTATCAGCTTGAGGGAGGCTGATGAAGTTATCACATCATCATCTTCTCACACGACTCAGCTTTCAGCATCATCACCATCTCATAGACTGCTGCCTTTGTCTGTTATAGCTTCTCCATCACAGCTCTGTAAGACTAGTGTTCCAATGCCATGCTACAATGGAATTAGTTATGGCGGTTAGATAGTCTGTTATCAAGTGAGTTAGTTAGTTTGTTATGAGTTAGTTAGGATTAGATATTTTGTATTAGTTTAGATATTTTGATTACTAGTATATAACTAAGTGTAAGCTACAGTTTTGTTTTAATGAAAATGAGTTTCAAGATTCTCAATAACAAGACAATTATGGTCTTTGGTAAGTTGATGGACAGATAAAAGATTTGAAGAAATTGCAGGAACATGAAGAAGATTTGAGAGCTGAAAAGAATGATGTGGTGTAGGCAAGATACCTTTACCAGTATGACTGATTTGTAAGGAAGAACCATTACCAATTTGAACCTGCTCCTAACCTTGATAAGGCTGAAATTGTTGAAAATTAGTCAAGTCATTTGTCAGATGATTGGTGGCAGCAGAGTCAACATACCAAGGAGGTATGGGAGGATCAGCAGAAGTCTGAGGTACTGAAGCAGTATAGGCCTTTGACAGAGACATAGAGACTGAGATGAGTTGCTGCCAGTGAAAGGTTAAAAAGTAGGATCCAGTCGATGCTAACAGTCAAAAGCATTATGACTCAGACCTCCACAAATCTGACAGCCAGAGTTAGAAGAAAGATTTCCTCTGGATCTATTATTATTATACCCATTATTGAATCTGCCTCCTTGAAAATTATTATGTCTACCTCCTCTAGAACCACGATATGAACTTCTGCCTCTTGCAAAGTGAAAACCTCGATTGAAAACATTTGAAGAATCATAGCTAGTCTGAGAGGAAGATGAAGATCCTCGTGAGGCAGAGTAGGCAACATTAAGATCAGTGCCAGTAGACTGTTTAAGTCTTTGTTCAATGTGAATGGACTCTGAACATAACAAAGAACACAAATGTTCCATTTTGACAGGTTCAGATCGAGTACGAATAGAGGTTTTTAAGGCATCATATTCCTCTGGTAAACCATTCAAGGTTAGAAATACCAGATCTTCATCATCAACTTTTGCAGAAGCCAAAGCCAGCTGAGCTACGATATCTTTGATTTGAGACAGATATGCCTCCATTGAAGATGACTTCTTACAGAGTGTTTGAAGTTTGGTTTTGAGTTGATGAATATGAGAACGTGAAACTGAAGTAAATTGCTTCTCTAAGAATTGCCATACCTGATCACTGTGAGTCAGGTGAAGAACAGAGGAATAAATGGATGAAGATAAAGTTGCGGTCAGACAAGTGAGCAGATGTGCATCGATCAATTGCCATTTTGCATAACTCGGATTTGGAATAGTTTTTCCAGAAGCATCAATGATTTCTGAAGATGGACATGGATGAGATCCATTTACATGATCAAGAAATCCAGATGCTCGAAGCACATTTGTCATCTGCGATTTCCATATGAGGAAATTGTTTGACTCGAGCTTCACTGTGATGAGAGAATTGAAATTCGAAATTAGTAAACTGAGATTGGGAGGTAATGAAGCATCTGCCATTGAAAGGCTATGGATCTTGCTCACGAGAGCTTAATGCTCTGATACCATATTGAGAATCTTGAAACTCATTTTCATTAAAACAAAATTGTAGCTTACACTTAGTTATATACTGGTAATCAAAATATCTAAACTAATACAAAATATCTAATCCTAACTAACTCTTAACAAACTAACTAACTCACTTGATAACAAACTATCTAACCGCCACAACTAATTCCATTGTAGCATGGCATTGGAACACTAGTCTTACAGAGCTGTGATAGAGAAGCTATAACAGACAAAGGCAGCAGTCTATGAGATGGTGATGATGCTGAAAGTTGAGTCGTGTGAGAAGATGATGATGTGATAACTTCTTCAGTTTACTAACAGTACAATTGAGCCTATGGAACCATTATGGGTGTCATTCCAATAATTTGATCCATGCATTTTGTAGGTCTCTACGAATAAAGAGTGTTGGTGCAAATTTGGTTAATGAGATGGAAAGAGATAAAATGGAAAATAATTAGTATTGCTTCAAGGCGCGTTACAACATCGCTTTCCTTAAGACAATATTCATCCCCACCAATTCTGTCGAATATGGTGTGCACTGAGTTACCCACGAATCCGCCTCCAAAATACAATGAAGCCTAGTCTAAAGACTGATGTTTGACTGCGTTATGCACGAACGAAATCAAATCCCAAATACTTTTGGGCATTTCTAATCCACCAAGTATAGAGGAAAATAACAATATGAAGGTTAGAGAGAAATTCCATGAATATTCTATGGATTTCATATGGATGATCTCTATCCAATTTCCAATCCATTCTGCTTTTATATAGGCATGGGTTTGTGTCCCTTAGACCAAAGGTCGTGTCCTATAGTCATGTCTTTTGGTTTAAATCCAATAGTTACATCCCATGGTTTAAATCCAAAAGACACACCTTTTTGTTTAAACTCAATGGTTACACCCTTTGGTTCAAACTCAAAAGTCACATCTTTTTAATCATTCATATAACTATATTATATATTTAAATATATATATATATAAATATATTATTATGAAAATGTTCCAACAAATATTACATGAAAAATTCATATTGATCCAATGATTGTAGCCATATCATGTTATTACATTTGTCTTCAAAAATATAAATTGTCTATTTTTAAAATTATTCTTACCACATTTTTTTTGGATAAATTTCACTGATAGTCCCTATAGTTTGCCCATTGTGTCATTTTAGTCTTTATAATTTTAATTGGTCCCTACGTTAAATTATTATCCACTAACACATCTAATAACTTAAAAATAACTTTATTATTTATATTTTTAATAGATATTGTTCTTGAAATATGAATACTTGAAGAGACACTAGAAAAGGAGAAGTCTTGAAGTTGGCTTCCTTCCTCGGCCGACCTTTGGCTGACGATGACGCGGCCAAGAAGATTGTGTGACGGTGTAGTATAGAGAGGCTGAAGAACATGGAAGTGAACAAAGATGGTGTGGATCCATGGTCTAGTTTTCCCAAGAGCTCTTACTTTAGGCTTGGTCTTGTGGGAGATTGGAAGAATAAGCTATCAATGGAGATGAAAGATAGGCTTGATGAAATCACACGTGTGAAGTTTGAAGGGTCTGGTCTTTCTATTTTACTCTCATTTTGTGTCATTATATGTTCTTCATTGTCTCTCAATCATCCTTATGCTTGAATAATTGGTTGCTTATCACCATCCCAAGTAGATAATGTGAATTTCTCAGTTCACATTTTAATGAACTCCATTTAGTAAGTGGTCAAGGGTTTGAATCTTTTTACTCTCGAATAATTGGTTGGTTCAACCAAAGTGGATAATGTGAATTGGTTTGAATCTTTTTACTCTCCAATAATTGGTTGGTTCAACCAAAGTGGATAATGTGAATTTCTCAATTCACATTTTAATGAAATGAACTATGGGGCTCAAATCTTTTTATTGTGGTATGTTCTTTATTCTACTGTATTTGCTTGAGATTTTTCTCTTGTTTTAAGAATTTCTCTACAATAATAGTTTGTGATATTTAATCTTTATCATGATTGTGATTTATTAGTAATGCTCAAAGTTCTAATCTTTTTACTAGGGGCCTGTTTTGCTTTACTTGTGTTTGTCTATGATTTTTCTCTTTGAGAATTTCTCTGTAATTATAGTATGTTATATTTGTTATTTAGGATAAATTATACTTTCCACCCCTGCACTTCGCACCAAATCTCACTTTGTCCCCTTACACATGTAATCATAACAGTTAACCCTTTGCACTTCTAGTCAAATCTCACTTTTGTCCCTACACATGAAACTCAAATCTCACTTTGGTCCCTACACAAGTGTCAGTGTCCCTCTTCCGTTACTCATTTTTAAATCTTTAATAAAATTCAATCATGTGACAAAAATGTGACTACGAAATGAGAGTAAAAGAGAAAATCATCCATGTTTCCCACTAATACACTTTGTCCAACGTTATAAGCACATACGAGTTATATGATACAATAAAAAGGCAAGAAAGTAGAGCTTTTGAAATATAAAAAAAAAAATGTGACAAAGAAATCAAAGAGAAAGAAAAATGAAAAAATAGAAGACTATATTACCATAAAAAGTTTCGTGATTTCAATTTATGCAAAATGCTAATTTATCACAATCTGCGCTTTATTTTAGCCTAATACAATCATATTTTGATATAAATTTTAGGATAAAGTGTATATTGGTGAAAAATGTTGATGATTTTTCTTTCTTACCCTCATGTCGTAATTACATTCTTATCACATGATTAGATTCTGTTAAACATTTAAACAATTGAGTAATAATAATGGGACATTGACACTTGTATAGGGATTAAAGTAAGATTTGATTAAAAGTACAGGGAGTTGATTGTCACAATTTCATGTGCAAGGATCAAAGTAAGATTTGATCAGAAGTGTAGGAGGTTGATTATTATGATTTCATGTGTAATGGTCAAAGTGAAATTTGATTCAAAGTGTTGGAGTGTAAAGTGTAATTTACCCTAATCTTTATTCCGATTGTGTGATTCATTAGAGCAAGTGATCAAGGCTCAATTTTTGTTATTGATAATAAATTACAAAATTAGGTAGGAATCCTCTATGGCAATGTATAGGCTATGATTAATTATGGCAAATTGACAACAAAAGACAAAATGGACTTCAATGGCAGTTATTTTTACGTTGTATTTAGTTAGGAGATTTGGTAAATGATTTAAAAATGGAAAGAAAAAAAGTGTATAAAATTAGGTGAAATGTAGATATATTATATTTATATTTCACTTACTTTTTCCCTTTTCCGTTTCAATTTTTTTTCAAATCTCCCAACCAAATACAACATTGAAAAAAATTGCCATTAAGTTGGAAATGGGACAATTATTTACTAAAAGGTGAGAATCTTTTAGGGTGTAATTTTTGGTGTGTTTTATTATACCAAAAGAGTTACACCCCCACATGTTTGTAATTATTTTTTAGGAAAAATTATATTAAAAAAAAGAAGAAGAAGAAGAAACTCCAAGAGTTTGACCATTGTAACAAAATAAATACTGAATTTTTAATTTTATTAATTTAAATCCTAGACTTTTTATTTGTTCTCAATTAAACTATTCGTCTATTTTCATTAAGTAAAAACCAACAAAAAAAATGATATTTTAGTCTACATTGAGCTTAATGGCTAGAATATCATCTTTTCATTGATTTTATTTAACGAAATTAGGTGAAGAATGGTTTAGATTGAGAACAAATGTAAAAAAATCTTGTATTGTTGACTTGTTTTAAAAATAAAATAAAATAAGAAAAATGTTTGAAATCCCTAACAATGTGTTTGGTTGAGAGATTTGAGAAGGGATTTGGAAAGAAAAAAGAAAAATGTATGTGAAACTAGATAAAATATAGGTATATTTTATTCATATTTTACCTATCTTTTTCCTTTCCATTTCCCAAATATCTTCTCAAATTTCTCAACCAAACACAACGTAAAAGAACTCTCCCAATTTCACCCATAATGATATGACATGATAGGCGTCAACTTTTAATTTGTCATATACTCAATTATATAGGCCCCCACTATCTCGTCATATCATTGTGAGTGATTTTAGGCTCTAAATTGGGATCTCCAACATTTCTCAAAAAAATAAAAATAATAAATAAAAATATTGCATTTTATTACTTTAGAGTTATGTTTTTCTTACGCTTAATTCATGCATGTAATAATGTTTAGTAAAAGAATTTAATGTAATTAAAATTTGTGAAGCTATTTTTTTAAAATCTCAGGGAAGGTCCATATAATTTACCTTAAAAGAAAATTAATAATAATTAACAAGGGTCATTACAAAAAAATAAGAGTTTGAGTTTTGTAACAAAATAATTTTTTATTTTATCAATTTAAATCTTAATTTTTTAATTTATTTTATGAATAATTTTTCATTATTTACAGTTTAGTCAAAAACAATTAGGCAGTGAGGGACCACTATACCCTTATGTCACAACCCAAACTCGCCCCTACAATTTTAGCATCGTAACTGGCTAGCTATCCGTGATTATCAAAGACCTGCTTAACAGTAATGACAATAATAAAGGGGCTGGCGGAACCCAATCAATATTAATATACTACGTCTAATAAGCCGTGAGGACTTGAATGGAAATAAACTTTCATATACAAACACTTATGTCCATGAAACACATACATACAAGACAAACCACAAGTTAGGGATGTGATCCCATTATCAAAAACAGTATGAATAAAAGACATAAATCATTCACTAGACTTTATATAACATTCAAAAAGGGTGGATTTGGATCACCCAAAAAGCCTTGACATTAACAGTTCGGAACCTCGTAGTGAGGCACGATAGGTTGGCTTGACAAAACGAAATCAGGTTGACATCGCTAACTTTGCTCCGGTACCTGGCCACTTACATATATATAATAAACTGTGAGTTAAAACCTAGTGAATAACAAATGTATAAAGGGTTAAGAATGAATGTCCTTTCAGTATTTAAAACAGTCAATTGCATCAGTAGATTAATTAGTCGATCAATATCTCGTATTTCATATCATATCAGTCATATAGTAATCACAGCAGTCATACGTGGTACATCCAATAGCAGAACAGTATAGTAGGTCTTAGAAGACCGAACAACCAATTGATGGCCATCAAAGAGTAAATAGTAGTTCCAAAAATAGGAACTGACAGAGATCTCTATAATAGTGGCAGTAACAGTAACAATATAGCAGTAGCAGTAACAGTCTGTTGCTATGGATGCCACGAGCACAGTTCATAAAATAGGACAAACATTCATTCAGTAAACAATATCATTTCAGAAAGCAGTACAGTTAATCATTCGGAAAATAATTATAATTGAACATAGCTTTACAACATTGTTACTCACAGCGGGCTTTTCAAAATACCTGCTAAAGTTGCACTACTATGCGGCGTCTGACCTAAACAAATAAATTAAAGTGCAATAATCTCAATATACAATTCAATCAATCAATTGGTTGCTTACAAATTCGATTCTTATTCATTGTTCACTCACTCGGTTCTACGTTTTTGTTCCTTAGTTTCTTTCGTGTTTATGACATGCTGTAGACACCCCATTTTTTACCGTCCTCAAGACTTGGACGTCATCATTGGTGTACTCGATGATTGTGCTTGTTTGTGTTCATTTCGAGTGCCCAACGTCTTCGGTGGAACGCCCTGACTTTGAGCCTTGAAACCTTATATGTTTTGTGCTTGGTTTTGGACCAAGAGCTTGTGGCCTCTAGTCTAGAGAAGTACATGACCTGTCGGTAGCCCCTGGTTTGTCGGCCATGTCTTGTTCTTGTCGACTACCAGTGGTGGCCAATGGCCATTGGTCTCCTTTTTCAGATATTTGTTGACAGCTGTACCAGCTATTGCTCACTGAGCTGCATCTTCATACACGTGTATAGTGAGATGTTCACAAGCTCAAGTCTTGTTTTTCTATATATAGGGGGGTTCCTCCGCCATTTTGGAGGGTTAGAAGATTTAGACCAAAAATATCTCTCTCTCTAGAATTCTCTCTCTCTCTCTCTCTCTCTCTCTCTCTCTTGTTATTTTGTACACCTTTGCCTAGTTTCTCTTAGCTTCTGCACATCAACCCTTAACCAAATACTCTCACCTTTGGGCGGAGATTACATGGACCTTTGTTTGAGCTCTAGAAGGAGGTTTAAGCTTGGTTTGTTGCCTATTTTGTGCCTTAGCTTCAAGAGGTATAACACTTGTTATTTAAGCTTGTTTTCAATACTTGTTTTGCCATCTTTTTCTTCTGTTTTTGGCCTGGTTTTCAACTGTAAAAACCTCTATTTTTATCACCTTAAAATGGTGGTTTGAGGCTATTTTGCGTTAGGGGGTGGTCCACCCTTTTTGTCTCTTAGCTTGTTAAGCTCTTGTGCCATCTTTTCCCCACTTTCAATTCAAACTTTTTGGACCTTTTAACCACTAAATCTCAGAGGTTTTTCAGTGGTAAAAACCAATTTTTGAAGTCCAAAATTCAAGGGGTTAGCCTCCCCTCCTTGTGTCTTGTTTGCATGCCTAGTTAGCTTCATAAGTTAGCATGTTTTTCTAGCTTACTTTAGCTTAAGTCCATCATGTTTTTGCCTCTTTTTTGACCTGTTTTGGCTTTGTTTTGGGCTGGTTAATTCAGTTGAGGCTTGTATTGCATAGTTGTATTGTTATTTCGTTCATTAACTTGATGTTTTAATGCTTTGATCATCATTCTTTTAAGTTGAAAGAATGTTTTAGTGTTGTTTTGCACTCTGTTTCAGCACTGATATCTCTGCAATCTCCCTCCATTCTTCACTCTTTTATTTGCTTTGAAAGTGGTTTCAAATCACTTGTTTGCCTAAATGTGAAATTGAGGTGTTGCACCTAATGGTTTAATCCCTTAGGGGGTTTCATTACCAACAGTGTAATGCCTCTTTCATACCCAAAGTAATTGTGGTTTGAGCCATCTTTCCATTAGAGGACACTCACTTTTGGACTTAATCAATTAAAGAATGAATCGGTAATGTAAAATGAGTACACAAAAATTGGACAAGTAAAAGAGGCAAGGTAAGCATCTTTCGTGTTGCATTGCATGTGTTCGAATCAGATGTTAATTCGAACACAAGGAATATGGGACATTTCATACTTAAAGTGATGAAATGTGCCACTTTCCTTGGTCACCATCACCTTTGATCATGCATGATAGGGTGGTGGTCTTTTTGAGTCTTGTTTTGCACTCATTAAACTTATACAAATTTGGTTCTTTGGCCATCATGCATAGAAATTGCTTGATTGGTGGTTTGAGAGCCAAGAGTTATACTCCTTTGAGTTGTTCGATGATAAGAGGGGTAACAGTACAGACAACCCTTGAGAATACATTGATTTGCCTCTCTTTACTCTTTGTTGCAACAAAAAGGAAGTTCAGGGCAGCAGTGGCCGACAACCACCAGCAATAGCCGACCGGCCACTAATGGTAGCCGACCGACCATCAATGAAATTTTGCATAATGTGTTCTTGAGGTGGAGCAGAGGCATTCTGGGAGTTAGCAGCACTGTTGGTGTTCAAATGTGCAAACAGAGGCATTCAGTTGCAAGGCAGTGGCTTTTTTGGGTGGAGAAACTGAGCATGCATGCATCCCTCGCTTCCCGAGGCCATTTAATTGCTTTGTTTAGTTAATTAGTGGTAGCTATTTAATTAGTTTAATTGATTTGTACTTAATTAGCTTAGCGTTTAGCTAATTACTTCGATTTGTAATATTTAATTAGCTTAGAATAAGTTAGTTAAATTCGTTTCAATTGTTGTAATAATTAGTTAGCTTTAATTAGGATAGCTAGCTAGCTTATTCATTCGGACCCTCCTTCGTGAGGGCATAAAGTTGTAATAAGTGTGTGTGCGTGTGTGTATGTCTTCCAACCCCACGTTTTTCTCCCTTTTATTTATCCACTTTTGATGGTTAGATTAGGGGCTTTTTCAATTAGCATACCTTATGCTTGCATGTTTGCATCCATTAATTTGTCTTGCATGCACCGGGCTAAATGCATCATTCAAACTGTATTACAATTTCAATATAATTCTTTGAATACGTGTTTACCGCATGTTATTCAAATCGATTCATATGCCATATTAGTAGTCGAGTCTATTAAATTGCATTATTGCAAGCGTTGCATTAGACACTTAACATAGTTAAGATCATGCATTTTTCTAACTAGTTTTTGTTTTGGCTTGGAGTACTCGGTAAGTTTTTATGCTTTAGCATTCTTGCATGAGTGCGATTGCCATGATGCCATGATTAGCATGCTTGCCATGAGGCTATGTGCTTAAATGCTAAACTACATAAATGCCTGTGGATGAAGGCTTGTTGTTTGAATTGGAATGATTCAACGAATGTGAATTTTAAGCCCACTTTGAGTGGCAAATCATGTTTTAAGCCCACTATGTTTGGTGGCAAATCCGCATCTTTAAGCCCATCTCAGTGGCAAATTCAAACCATTTTCAAAAACAAGTCTTGCGACTAGTCCATACTTGTTTGTGCGCGTCACATAGTAAAGCTAGTTTAATAACCGAAATAAGAACACATAATGTTTATAAAACATCATATCATGATTAGTAGAGGCCGATCTTTGATCGAAGAGACGTCTGTTGCGCTCCCTGTATGAGCACGAGTACCCATCAAGGGAGGCATGAGATACGTCTGGATAAATGTCGCATAGTCCCCCTCTCCGAGAAAGTAGTATGTGTCCACGCCTCAAGTAAAGTCAATCACCTCCTGGGAGGAGAGGCTCTCTGTGGCTTGTATGGATGGCGGGGCTGCATGGGAACTACCTGCTGTGGTAAACCCAACATCTGTCGTATGAAGCGCTCGCCTAAGAACCAGGCTTGGCAGACTGGGCCCTCGAGTACAAGCCGATAATGGGAAGCCCCCCAAGCGTCGACAAACTGGTCCCTGACTCCCTCAAGCATCGTCGCCCAGGGCTACCACGAGATCTGTAAATAGCGAATGTACAGATTGTTAGTTGCCATTAGATATGCGATATGAAGCAAAGCTGAAGTAAAGTAGTAATAACCCTGAGTTTTGAGTTACCTCTGCCGCGGTCATGGTGTCGAAGTACCGACGGAAGAACAGAAAGGTCTCCCTGGTCCTTCTCACGCTCCTGTCATCGTACCGATAAGAGTAAGGTATAACAGGAGGCATCTCCACCTCTGGCTCTGGGGCAAGTATGGGAAAATATGCATATACCCATAGCTGCGGAAAGCAAAAGGGCAACAATGAGTAGACAACAGATAAACACATGCAATGCAGAAAGTAGAATATGTGTGCAATGTGCAGAGAATGCAGAATACAGAGAAAATACAGAAAGCAAATGTGTGGTACAGTGTGCAGAAAATACAAGTGCAAAGTAGAGATCGGACTATGTGTGTGCGGTGTACAGAAAGTCCAAAGCAGAAAGCACAGCAGGAAATGCAAAGCAGAAAAGTAAAATATACCTCCCAGGCTCTCCAGTAGCCGCCGACTCTATTCCCTCTGGATGTCGAGCTCATGTATCCGTACAAGGTGGCCAGGCCAGCGCCGCCCCAATCGTAAAGCTGGACCTGAGACAAGTCCACCAAGGCATTCAAGAGATATAGCCCAACAGTGTTCGCCCGGTCGGCGAACAAAATGGTGCCGAAGAGGAACGTCAAGAATCCTCGGGCGTACTACTCGATCTCCTCTAGGGTTTCTAGGGCTGTCTCTCTGAAATGCTCTAAGAACCAAGTGTATCGCACCATCCCTGACAAGAAGATAGGTGGATGAGCCCCCAACAGATAGACCCAGGCGGCCTCCCACTCGCCCATGTCTGTATCGTAAGGGATCGAACGACCCCCTACCTCTATGGCAGTGAGCATGACGAAGTCACAGAGAGTCATCGTCATCTCCCCCGTGGAAGAGAAGTGGAAAGAGTTGGTGGTATCCCACCACCTCTCTACCAGTGCGCCAAGTAAGGGTCTGCTCGCTATGAGATGCGATAGCCCCGTGCAGAACAAGCCGAAACCGGCCTCATCAATGATCTGGCGGACGTTGGCGGGGAGCTCCATATACCACTCCCTCGCAAATGTGGCTCCGTATCCTCTGAAAGAGCGTGAGTCCTCATGTATTCAGAATGAGCAGACGAAAGGCAGTGTTAAGAAATACAGTGCAAGAGTGTGATTTATGCAAGAAATGCAAGGTACATTGAGAAAAATGTAAGAATACAGTGTATGCCTCGGTGGCGCTATAGGATAAATGAGACTCCGGCTCTCATAGCAAGAGGTCCTCTGGCACGCCTCGTGCAAATCCTCCGAAATGATGGATGGTATTGGGTGGTAGTACATGCGTCTCGGGATGATATGTCTCTGGGTCAAAGGGTTGAACTCTAGGTGGTAGTACAGGCTCGGGATCCATCTCCATCCCCAGGGAAGTTCTGTCATGTGGAATGGCGTCCTCCATCTAGAAAGAAGATGAGAAAGTGGGTGAAAATGAGAAAAATGGGTGGAAAATGCCAAAAGTCAACAAAAGTCAACCCTAGGAGAGAGAAAATTGGAGAAAAAGTCAAAGCTGGGAAAAGGCACCTAACCCAAGAGAAACTCAAGGGGAACAAGCCTCAAGTGGTGAAAATGAAGAAAAAGCGCTGAAATCAAATTTTAATCGGTTCAAAACAAAGGAAATCAAGAGGTTTTAGCGAATCAACTTCGCGAGGGGCATTGGAAAACGCATATAAAGCACAAATCTAGAGGAAAAAGTGTCTAGAGAGAGAAAGGGATGAATTTCGACTAGGAAGAAGTGAGGCAATGAAGTTTTGGGGTGTAAATATAAAGACCCGATGTAAAATGACCAAAATGGCCTGAAACTATCATCGGTGGCCGATCGGCTACCACTAATGGCCGACAACCTTCAGGTGTGGCCGATAGGTGGCCGACACCCCTCCTTGGTGGCCGACAAGCTTCCAATGCTCCTCCTTTGTGCTTTTCTGCTATTTTGTATCCTTAGTCCTCAAGAAAGTACAAGAAAAATTCACTTTTAAGCTCAAATTGCCTCTGCGGAAGCTCTAAACCGTGTCTTTGGTGCATGATGATTCATCATTAATCAACATCAATGAGGTGTATCCTTTTTTTAACTCATTGCAACTCTTTTGAGAGGTAAATCAAAAGTTGCGACTGAGTCGGTTTTATCGTGCATCTCCTTATTGGTGCATGGAACGTGCATTTTACATGTGATCTTGCATCACTTTTCACATTTACATAGAGCATGTTTCAATTTCTGATCTTGCAAAGAACATGCATTTGCTAATCTTGCATAGAATATGCATTTTGTGCTTTTGATAGAACATGCATTTTGTATTGTTACATTGAATATGCATTCCGATGTTGCATAGAACGTGCTCTGGTTCTCGTTGCATAGAATATGCCTCCGTTTTGTTTCTCGCATGTTTTGCATAAAACATGTCTCTAACATTTTATCATGGTTATTCGTCTTGTATAGAACATGCACTTTTACTATGTTATGTTTGTTGAGTTTCTTTCTTATGTAGGCACGATATTGTATGTATGGTTCATTCGGAGGAGTTCGAAGTGAGATCATTCATGTCCTCTGATTCTCCCTGTTTTGGTTAAAAGCATTTGGATGTGTTCTGATGTTTATCACCACTCCCTGTTTTGGTTAAAAGCATTTGGACGTGTTCCGATATCTATCTCCACTCCATGTTTTAGTTAAAAGCATTTGGACGTGTTCTAATGTTTATTACCACTCTCTGTTTTGGTTAAAAGCATTTGGATGTGTTCCGATGTTTATCACCACTCCCTGTTTGGTTAAAAGCATTTGGACGTGTTCTGATGTTTATCACCACTTCTTGTTTTGGTTACAAACCTTTGGATGTGTTCCGATGTTTATCATCGCTCCATTTGGTTAAGAACAGTCAGGTACATCCCGGTGTTCACACCATCCCTTCCCTCCTTCCACGTGCAATGCGTTAGGATGTTGTTTGGCACCTTGGGTGTGCCCGACGGGTGTGTTATTCTTTGCCTTTCCTGCATGATGCGCAGTTAAGCTTGCATAATTATCTTACATCCTTTCTGCATGAAATGTGGTTTGGTTCATGTTTACTTACTTATGTTCATGTTTGAGTTTGATGTACCTGTTTTGGTTTAATTGTAGCATTTCTTTGCATAACATTTGCATCTAGATGTTTCATTACAGCCTCATTACATGATCATAAGTTATGTTTTTACATCATGCATATCATTTGCATCTTGCCCCTGAACTATGCTGGTTTGATTCCTTGCAAAGGGATACGTAGGCAGCCTGCGGGCGCAACCGTCTTTGTCTTGCTTGTCTGTTTGTCTAAGTCTTTGGCCTTGTCAAAAATAGATCGTCTCTGGGCTTTGACATTCACTCCCATCATTTCATGACTTCCGAGTTCTATCAAAGAAGGGCAACTGTAGATACCCCATTTTTGACCGTCCTCAAGACTTGGACGTCATCGTTGGTGTACTCGATGATTGTGCTTGTTTGTGTTCATTTCGAGCGCCCGAAGTCTTCGGTGGAACGCCCTGACTTTGAGCCTTGAAACCTTATCTGTTTTGTGCTTGGTTTTGGAACAAGAGCTTGTTGCCTCTAGTCTGGAGAAGTGCATGACCTGTCGGCCATGTCTTGTTCTTGTCGGCTACCAGTGGTGGCCGACGGCCATTGGTCTCCATTTTCAGATATTTGTTGACAGCTGTGCCAGCTGTTGCTCACTGAGCTGCATCTTCATACACGTGTATGGTGAGATGTTCACAACCTCAAGTCTTGTTTTCTACATATAGGGGGGTTTCTCCCCCATTTTGGAGGGTTAGAAGATTTAGACCAAAAATATATATATCTCTCTCTCTCTCTCTCTCTTGTTCTTTTGCACACCTTTGCCTAGTTTCTCTTAGCTTCTGCACATCAACCCTTAACCAAATACTCTCACCTTTGGGCTGAGCTTACTTGGAGCTTTGTTTGAGCTCTAGAAGGAGGTTTAAGCTTGGTTTGTTGCCTATTTTGTGCCTCAACTTCAAGAGGTATAACACTTATTATTTAAGCTTGTTTTCAATACTTATTTTGCCATCTTTTTTTCTATTTTTGGCCTAGTTTTCTACTATAAAAACCTATGTTTTTATGACCTTAAAATGGTGGTTTGAGGCTATTTTGTGTTAGAGGGTGATCCACCATTCTTGTCTCTTAGCTTGTTAAGCTCTTCTACCATCTTTTCACCACTTTCAAATCAAACTTTTTGGACCTCTTAACCATTAAATCTCAGAGGTTTTTCAGTGGTAAAAACCAATTTTTGAAGTCCAAAATTGGAGGGGTTAGCCTCCCCTCCTTGTGTCTTGTTTGCATGCCTAGTTAGCTTCATAAGTTAGCATGTTTTTCTCGCTTATTTTAGCTTAAGTCCAGCATGTTTTTGCCTCTATTTTGACCTATTTTGGCTCTGTTTTGGGCTGGTTAATTCAGTTAAGGCTTGTATTGCATAGTTATAGTGTTATTTTCTTCATTAGCTTAATGTTTTAATGCTTTGATCATCATTTTTTTGAGTTGAAAGCATGTTTTAGTGTTGTTTTGCACTCCATTTCAGCACTGAAATCTCTACAATCTCCCTCCGTTCCTCACTCTTTTATTTGCTTTGAAAGTGGTTTCAAATCACTTGTTTGCCTAAATATGAAATTGAGGTGTTGCACCTAATGGTTTAATCCCTTAGGGGTTCATTACCAACAGTGTAATGCCTCTTTCATGCCCAAAGTAACTTGTGGTTTGAGCCATCTTTCCATTGGAGGACACTCACTTTTGGACTTAATCGATTAAAGAATGAATCGGTAATGTAAAATGAGTAAACAAAAATTGGACAAGTAAAAGAGGCAAGATAAGCATCGTTCGTGTTGCATTGCATGTATTCGAATCGGACGTTAATTCAAACACAAGGAAAATGTGACATTTCATACTCAAAGTGATGAAATGTGCCACTTTCCTTGGTCATCATCACTCTTGATCATGCATGATAAGGTGGTGTCTTTTTTAGTCTTGTTTTGCACTCATTAAACTTGTATAAACTTGGTTCTTTGGCCATCATGCATATAAATTGCTTGATTGGTGGTTTGAGAGCCAAGAGTTATACTCCTTTGAGTTTGTTCGATGATAAGGAGGGTAATAGTACAGATAACCCTTGAGAATACACTGATTTGCCTTTGTTTGCTCTCTGTTGCAGCGAAAAAGAAGTTCAGGGTAGCAGTGGCCGATCGACCCTCAGCAATGGCCGACGACCACCAGCAGTAGCCGACCGGCCACCAATGAAATTTTGCACAGTGTGTTCCTGAGGTGGAGCAGAGGCATTCTGGGAGTTAGCAGCACTGTTGGTGTTCAAATGTGCAAACAGAAGCATTCAGTGGCAAGGCAGTGGCTTTTTTGGGTGGAGAAACTGAACATGCATGCATCTCTCGCTTCCCGAGGCCATTTAATTTCTTTGTTTAGTTAATTAGTGGTAGCTAATTAATTAGTTTAATTACTTTGTACTTAATTAGCTTAGTGTTTAGCTAATTACTTCGATTTGTAATATTTAATTAGCTTAGAATAAGTTAGTTAAATTTGTTTCAATTGTTGTAATAATTAGTTAGCTTTAATTAGCATAGCTAGTTAGCTTATTCATTCGGACCCTCCTTCGTGAGGGCGTAATGTTGTAATAAGTGTGTGTGCGTGTGTGTATGTCTTCCAACCCCACGTCTTTCTCCCTTTTATTTATCCACTTTTGATGGTTAGATTAGGGACTTTTTCAATTAGCATACCTTATGCTTGCATGTTTGCATCCATTAATTTTTCTTGCATGCACCGGGCTAAATGCATCATTCAAACTGTATTACAATTTCAATATAATTCTTTGAATACGTGTTTACCGCATGTTTTCAAATCGATTCATATGCATATTAGTAGTCAAGTTATTAAATTGCATTATTGTAAGCGTTGCATTAGACACTTAACATAGTTAAGATCATGCATTTTTCTAACTAGTTTTTGTTTTGGCTTGGAGTACTCGGTAAGTTTTCATGCTTTAGCATTCTTGCATGAGTGTGATTGCCATGATGCCATGATTAGCATGCTTGCCATGAGGCTATGTGCTTAAATGCTAAACTGCACGAATGCCTGTGGATGAAGGCTTGTTGTTTGAATTGAAATGATTCAACGAATGTGAGTTTTAAGCCCACTTTGAGTGGCAAATCATGTTTTAAGCCCACCATGTTTGGTGGCAAATCCGCATCTTTAAGCCCACTTCATTTGACAAATTCAAACCATTTTCAAAAACAAACATGAGTTAAATTGTTCCAAGTCTTGCGACTAGTCTACACTTACTTGTGTGCATCACATAGTAAAGCTAGTGTAACTTCGGAATAAGAACACATAATGTTTATAAAACATCATATCATGATTAGTAGAGGCCGATCTTTGATCGAGCGAGCGGGGGTGCTCAATTCAGGACCTTTCCCTCTCGTACCCAAGTTCTCAAGCCGAGGCAACTTTCGTGATGATGGACACGTGGCCTTTGGCACGAGTCAGGGTTTTCTAAATTTTCCTAAAAATAAAATATTTAGCTAGCGACTCTGTATTTGGCAAAGTAGTCCAATTTTGGCATTATTTTGAATTAAAATCGATTTTCCAAAAAGGTTTGTCGGATTTGGACTCTTTGGTGTTTATCAGTTTCACATTGCACTTGTGAGACTAGATTCAGAATCGCGAGAGTCCGAACTGTGAGGCCTTCTTTTCAACCCTTTCCAAAAGGCAGGGTGCGGAAAAATGCGAGTCCACACATGCACATGAATGCAATTGCACATGAGAATGTGTTAAAATCATGCAAACAGAGACCCGGAAGGTGGAAAAGTGAAGCGAAAAACAAAACCGAGACTGTCTTGTTGGCCGCACGTGCGGTTGCCTTGGCCGCTCATGAGGTGGCTTGGTCGTACATGCGGTGGCCTTGGCCCCACGAGCGGTGGTCAAGCAGTGTGCATCCTTGAGCATATGAAGGTTGGCCGCTCAAGTGGTCTGGGTTGAAATGCTATCCGAAATTCTGCTAAGTTTTGGAACTTACAATTTGCAAAACCATTTCCAAGAATGCCAAGGCAAAAACTCTTCAAACAAACTTGAATTCATGATTCTTACTCAACAAAAATCACAAGATCAAAAAGGCTCAATTTCATGCAATGCTCAAGTTCTTTAAGTTAACATAAATTCTTACACTTGCATTCTAGTGCTATAAAACTTCAATCCCTGGAATTTTCTTCACTTGAAACCCAGCAGAAGTGATGAGTATGAACACAAATAAATTTTGCATTCCCAAAACTTGATTAATTCTTCCAATTAGTTGATCAAAGACTCAAGAAATTATAAAAACAAGAACACGTGTTTCAAACTTCAAGTCCAAACTTTATGATGAAAGTTGTTGGAATTTGTAGAATTCATGAGATCATGCAAGAAATAATATGTGTAACAAAAATATCATGAATTCATGCATGCATGTTGAATTTAAGGCCAATGCTCTAACTTAGTTTCATGTTCTAATTTTTCAATTCCAACTTAAAGTCCCATTAACACAGAATTCATTCTAATTAACCCTGTCTTAGAATATGATGAGGTGGGAAGTTCAATTTCAAGAATTTGAATGAAAGTCTTACTTAAATTGATGATTGTGAAGAGTTATTTGTTTTTCTTCAATGTTCTTTGTAGCTCAACGTTTCGCACTCCTTTCGGATGACAACTAGCCCTACAACATCGGACTCCCGCGGTTTTGAATTGATCTCACAAGTGCAATGATAATTAGATAAACACCAAAGAATCCAAATCCGACAAATCTTTTGGAAAATTGATTTTGAATCAAAATGCCAAAAATGAACTGCTTTGCCAGATACAAAGTTGCCATTTAAATATTTTTGGAAAATTTAGGAAACCTATGACTCATGCCAAAGGCCATGTGTCCGTCATCACTAAGATCGTCTCGGCTAGAGAACTTAGGTACGAGAGGGGAATGTCATGAATTGAGCACCCCCACTCGCCCGATCAAAAGATCGACCTCTACTAATCATGATGTGAATCTTATTTACATTATATGCTCTTGTTCTGATTTTATTAGGCTAACTTACTATGTGACGCGCACACAGGTATAGACTATTTTGCAAGAATTGGAACATGATTTCATGTTTATTTTGAAAAGAGTTTTGTGAATGTGCCACTTGAAAAAGTGGGCTCAAATGTACATCAATCAAACTATCCCAATTCAAGCAACTGGCCTTCTTCCATAGGCATTCAAACAGTTTATCATTTAAGCAATTAGCCTCATGGCAACCATGCTAGATATGGCAACAACCAAATTCATGCGATATGCTAAAACAAATAAAAGCTCACCTAGTACTCCAAGCCAAAAAGATGACAAAGTTAGAATAATACATGATCCTAACTATGTAATATGACTAATGCAACGCATGCGATATGCAATTACTAGCTCGGCTACTAATATGGCATATAAGTCAGTTTGATAGCATGCGGTCTAAGCACATATTCAAAGAAGTGTTTAACTATAATGCAAGTTAGAATAATGATGCGCCGAGCTCAAAGCATACAAGACAATGGATGCAAGGCATGAGAGATGCTAAACGAAACATGATGTCCTAAACTAACCATCATAAGCAGGTAAATAAAAAGGAGAAAGACGTGGGGTTGGAAGACATACACATTATTACAATTGCTTGCCCTCGTCAGGAGGATCCAAATAAACTAACTAGCTAAGCTAATTAACTAGCTATTACAAAATGAATTAACTAACTATTACAACACGAATAAACTAACTATGCTAGCTAGTTATTACAAAATGAATTAATTAATTAACTATTCTATGGAACTAACTAATTAATCACACTAATTAATTAATTAATTACAAACAACTAATTAATTACAACATGAATACGACATGGAATAAGTAATTAAGCTAACTAATCAGCCCTTGGAAGCGAGGAATGCTCATGCATGCGTGGATTTTCAGTCGAAAAGCACACTGTTCTGCTGCCATAATGCTTCTGTCGCACAGTTGGAACATCTTTTCACCTCACCCTCTCTTTGTTCCAAAAAGTTGCTACTCAATTTGACAAAAGTGGCCGGCAGGCCAGAAGTAGTGGCCAGCCGGCCACAAAAGGTAGCCTGCCATCCATAAAAAGTGGCATGCCAGCCACTGAAGCTTTATTCTCCCTGCTGTAATAGAAGGCATACAGAGCACAAACAAGGTATTTCTCAATGTATGTTTATGCACCATACGTCTCCTTATCATCAAACAGCTCCAAGGAGTGGCAAGCTTAATTCACAAGCCATCAATCGATGCAATTTCATTGCATGATGGCCTATGAACCAAGGTGTACAATTTCAATAAATGCAACACAAAAGACTCTCAAACCTCCTCCCTAACATGGATTGATCAAGGGAAGTGGTTGACATTGACTCTTAAACCGCTTACGTCACTAATAAGTATGAAACGACTCAAGACTCAATGGGTTCAATTAATGTCCGATTGAACCCAAACTAATTTTATCTTGCATCACTTTTAGTCCCAATTTTATTACTCCATTTTAATTACCAACCATTCCTTAGTCAATTAAGTCCAAAAGTGAGTTTTAAGTCCTCTAATGGAAAGGAGCACCAAACCAAGTGTTGTTTTAGGCATGAGATAAGTGTCATGCTATTGGTAATGAACCCCAAAAAGGATTAAACCATTAAGCACAATACCTCAATCTCATGCTTAAACAAACAACTAGCTTGAAACAACTTTCAAAGCAAAGCAAAAGCCAAGAAAGGAGCGAGGTTACAGAGGTAATTAAAGGTGATCACAAGTATGGAAAGCTTGAAATAAACACTATCAACTCAAATAGGATGGTGGCTAAGACCTAAACCACCAAGCCTATGAAACAATTACACTACAAGCATGCAATATAAAGTTCAAATGCAATGAACCACTAAAACAAGTCCTGAAACAATTCTAAAATAGTCTTAAAACATGCTGGAATTAAGCTAACAATAGCTAGAACAATAAGCTAAAACATGGAGCATGTTAAGCTAGTGAACAAACACAAGGAGGGAGGCTACTCCCTCCATTTTTGGGACTTCAAAACATGGTTTTAGCCACTAGGAAAAGCTCTGAAATTTAGTATTAAAAAGCTCAAAGAAAGTCGATGAGAAGGTGGGAAACACAAGGGCAAAGGCCTTAGAAGCAAGGTTCAAAAAAGGGTAGTCAACCCCTCTACCTTTAATGGCCTTAAACCAAAAGTTTCAGCCCATAAAAATAGTTGAAAAACAGTTCAAAAACAACAAGAAAGATAGAAAAGAAGTGGTGTAAAGATGGTACAAAAAAGACTAGAAGGTATACCTCTTGAAGAGGAATGTTTCTTCGAGTTACAAACCACCAATTTCAGACTCTCAAGTGCCTTAAGAGCTCAAATTCAAGCTTAAATCACCTCAACAAAAGCTCTCTAGGTTTGGTTTAGAGTGTTTAGGAAAAGGCTATGAAAGTTGTAAGAGAAAGAGAGAGAGAATTGGAGAAAAAGAGAGAGAATTGTAGAGAGAGAGAGAGAGAGAGATTCCCCAAAATTTGCTCTTCAAAAATATTTTCTCACTCCTAAATTTTCTAATCTTGAAAGCAAGAGGGGAGGTCCTCTATATACAGAAAACATGAGCCTCAGTCAAAAATATTTATATACAAACAAGTGGTGTAGTGTGGGAACAGCTGGCAACAAATACCTGCAAAAATCTGACTTTTTGACACAAGTGGTTGGCAGGCCACTTCTTCTGGCCGGCAAGCTACTATTAGTGGCTAATAGGCCACTAGTAGGGGACACTTGGAAGGCCAAAACACTCAAAATGGCCAAATTTTGCACAACTAGCCGGCAAGCCACTAGTGGCCGGCCACAAAAATTTGCTTCCAGACCCGATTTCAAATGGTCATATCTCCCTCTTCCGGACATGATTTTAGATTATTCTTGAGTCTAAATTGAAGCCCCGGAAGTCTACTTTCTAATGGTGGCAGGCTCACATCTAAATTATAAGTGTACAAAGCGATATGCCTATTTTAGTAAAGGCTACTCATTTTTATCATAACGGATTGATGCCTAACTTCAAACGGCCATATCTCCCTCATCCGGACTCAAATTTAGGAGATTCTTGAGTCTAAATTGAAACCCCGGAAGTCCAATTTCCAATGGTGGTAGCCTCACAATTAAAGTCTAAGTGTAAAAATAGATATGCCTATTTTAGTGAAGGCTGCTCAGTTCTCCCTTAACGGTTTGATGCCCAACTTCTTTCCCAACTAGTTTTCTTCCCTCCCCTCCTATTTTCTTCAACTCCAAACCTATAAATAAGGCGTTTTAAAGATTTTTTCAAAGAGTTCACGTCCCTTTCATTTATTTCCATTTTCTTCTTGCTCAGTTTACTGAAAAGTGCAATGTTTAAACAAAATGTGAGCCTCAGAATATCGTAGAAGCGTTTGGAAAAATATTTTGAAAAGGAGGGTTTTAAGGTCTAAAATAGTTTGGCCAAAATGGGGTGCAAGGTTTGCGATTAGAGCTTGAATTCAAATTTCTTCGCTGAGAATTCAAAAGACTGCGCAATGTAACTTTTCATCATCGGGTGTTTGGAATAAAGCGCCCCAAGTCTTAAGGGCGATAAAAAATGGTGTGTACATTCTTCCTCACCCTTATTCTTTTCTTCTCCTCCTACTCCTTGTTGAATTCTCAGAATCTCTCCATGTCTCTCTCTGTGTGTAGTGCATGAAACTTAACCAAGGCCCACTACTTCTCTTCTATATTCAATAGATGAATAGAGCACTTACTCTCTTTTTTATACATACATTAAACCTAAATTAATTACGTTAATAAATTAATTAAAATCAAATTCACTCAAATTAAATTAATCCCCAACATTTATAACTTAAAACAAACTAATTTTAATTTTACTAATGTGAATTAGGCTCTAATTGCCTATCCCAATATTTAATTCTACCTTGTTAAAATTAGCAAATCAGATAGGTTTATTTCATCTCTTTACATATCTATCACAATAACACTACAATACAAATCAAGTCAATGCATAAAACACATGGCACATAATTCACAATTAGCACATAATCATACAATTAACACTAAACACACAATTATTATAATTAATTTACTTAATTAAGGGGGGCGGTTGTCACATTCTCTCCCCCTTAGGACGTTTGGTCCTTCAAACTAAATTACCTTCCTCCGGAAATAGCATAGGATCAAGTGGGAAAAGGTCCAGATATCTTTTCTTCATGTCATCTTCTCTTTCCCAAGTCGCATAGATACCACCATGATTTTGCCAATCCACCTTCACCAAAGGAATTTCTTTGTTCCTTAACTTTTTAATCCGACAGTTAACAATCTGAATGGGTTTTTCCTCATAAGTGTAATCATCACTCAAAAGCACATGGTAGGCTCAATAACATGAAAAGAATCCCGGAGATAATCCCGCAACATCGAAACATAAAATACATTATGCATATGCTCCATTTCGGGAGGAAATGCTACCTAATATGCCACTGGATTAATCTTTTCAATGATTTTGTACGGCCCAACATACCTTGGTGCTAACTTGTCCTTGATTCCAAAGCGAGTCTGCCCTTTCATTGGTGTTACCTTAATAAAAACATGATCACCCACTTCATATTCCCTGTCTCGCCTTCGGACATCCACGTAACTTTTCTATCGGCTTTGCATGGTTTTCAATCTTTGTTGAATTAGCTTCACTTTTTCTGTTGTTTCATGCACAATTTCAGGTCCAAGTAAAGGCCTATCTCCAACTTCTGCCTAACAAATAAGAGGCCGACATTTCATGCCATATAAAGCCTCAAAAGGGGCCATACCAATGCTCGAATGAAAACTGTTGTTATAGGCGAATTCGGCTAAAGGCAAGTGCATTTCCCAATTCCCTTGAAAATCAAGCACACATATACACAACATATCCTCCAGAGTTTGGATTGTTCTTTCTGACTAACCATTGGTTTGTAGATGATAAGCACTACTCAATCTCAGCTCAGTTGCTAATGCTGTTTGCAGACTTTGCCAAAATCTTGATGTAAACTTCGAGTCCTCATCAGAAACAATTAACACAGGCACTCCATGCAATCTAACAATCTCATTAATGTAAATGGTAACCAATTTATCTGCATTATAAATTGTCTTGACATGTAAGAAATAAGCAGATTTAGTCAAACGGTCAACAATAACCCAAATTGAATCCATACCTCTATTGGAGCGAGGTAGTCCGACAATAAAGTCCATAGTGATATGCTCCCATTTCCACTCCAGAATTGGTAGTGGTTAGAGCAATCCTGTGGTCGTTGATGCTCAGCTTTGACTTGTTGGCATTGTAAACATTTAGATACAAATTCGGCAATTTCTTTCTTCATTCCTGACCACTAGAAATTAAGCTTCAAATCTTGGTACATTTCATATTCCCTGGATGGATAAAATTTTTTGAACTGTGGCCTTCTTGCATAACTCGCCTCCTTAGCTCAACATCATTTGGTACACACAATCTACCTTGAAATTTTAACACACCATTTTCAAAAACAAAATCCGGCCTCGGTTTGGATTCTCGCTCATCAATAATCTTCTTCAAAAATTCATCTTGTTGCTGTTTTTCTTTAATTTCTTCAAGAATTGCCGCCGTTGAGTAGAAATAGCAGCCAATGTCCTACCTTGTTCTCGCAAAACAATTTCAACTTCAAATTTCTCAAGGTCATATAGCAATTCTCTTTGCCCGATAAGTAAGCAAGCCAAATTCCCAATTGATTTCCTGACAAAGTGCATCAACAACAGTGTTAGCTTTTCGCGGATGGTACAAGATTTGCAAATCATAATCTTTTATCAATTCCAGCCACCTCCGTTATCTTATGTTCAACTCTTTCTGGGTAAAGAAATACTTTAAGCTTTTGTGGTCTATATAAACTTCACATGTTGCCCCATACAAGTTGTGGCGCCAAATCTTCAATGCAAATACTACTACGACAAGCTCCAAATCATGAGTTGGATAATTCTTTTCATGTGGCCTCAGTTGTCGGGAAGCATATGCTATCACTTTACCATTCTGCATCAATACATACCCCAAACCCTTATAAGAAGCATCACTAAAAATAGTAAATCCATCCGTACCTAAGGGTAAGGTGAGAATCGGTGCAGTCACAAGTCGAGTCGTCAATTCTTGAAAGGATGATTCTCTCTAATCGGTCCAATCAAACGGTACCCCTTTCTGAGTCAATTGAGTCAAAGGCAAAACAATTTTAGAGAAGTCTTTCATGAATCTTTGGTAGTATCCAGCCAAACCCAAGAAACTTCAGTAACGTTAGTTAGTCTAAGCCAATTCACAACTACTTCAATCTTTTATGGGTCAACTGAAATGCCATCTTTATTGATCACATGCCCCAAAAACATAACACTATCAAGCTAGAATTCACACTTTGTCAGTTTTGCATATAATTTCTTCTCCTTCAAGGTTTGCAAAGCAATTCTTAAATGATGTTCATGTTCCTCTGTACTTTTGGAATAAATCAAAATGTCATCTATAAAAATAACAACAAATTCATCGAGGAATGGCTTGAAAATTCTGTTCATAAGATCCATAAATACAGCAGGCGCATTAGTAACTCTGAAAGGCATAACAAGAAATTCATAATGTCGTACCTTGTTCGGAAGGCAGTCTTTTCTACATCATCGGTTTTGACTTTTAATTGATGGTATCCCAATCTAAGATCAATTTCATAAAAGACTTGAGCACCTTGCAATTGGTCAAATAAATCATCAATACGAGACAACGGATACTTGTTCTTCACTGTCACCTTGTTTAGCTCACGGTAGACTATGCAAAGTCTCAATGAACCATCTTTCTTTTTCACAAATAAGACTAGAGCACCACACGGTGATATACTAGGCCTGATAAATTTCTTGTCCAATAACTCTTGCAGTTAGATTTTTAATTCTTTCAATTAGTAGGTGCCATTTTGTACGAAGTTTTGGAATTGGTTGTGTACCCGGTATCACCTCAATAGTGAACTCAATCTCCATGTCAATTAGATCCCCTGGAAAATCATCTGGAAAAACATCTGGGAATTCTCTGACTATAGGAATATTGTCCATGTTAGCTTTATTATCAACAGGCACAGTCAATACACAACATAAATACCCTTTACACCCCTTATTAATCAATTTGCAGGCTTTCATAGATGAAATCAAGTATGGGGGAGATACAACACCAACTCCGTTAAATATAAATTCAGGCAATCTAGGTGGACGAAGAACAACTTGTTTTGTTACACAATCAATGGAAGCATGATATTTTCTTAACCAGTCCATCTCCAAAATTACATCAAAGTGGTCAAGATTCAGAGGCAACAAATCAACATATAAAATCACATCCCCAATAACAATCTCACATTCAAGATACACATAAGCACAAGTCATGGACCCCCCCCAGTAGATGAAGATATAATTAATAAATAATTCATGGGTTCTAGTGGTCTAGATAATTTTCTTAAAAAAGCATGTGATACAAATGAATGCGTAAACCCCGAATCAATCAAAATATAAGCATTTTGAGCACAAATAGGGAATATACCTGACACCACTGTCTTAGTATTTTGAACATCCCGTGGTACAAGTGCAAACACCCGGCCTTGCCTCAAGGTTTCTGTCCTAGTAGCTTTAGAATTGGGTTTTGGTGCAGCAGTTGATGCTGCAACACTTGCTACTGGTCTATTAGTGCCTTGAGATGTGATAGGACAATCTTTGACTATGTGGCCCACCTTGCCACACCGTTAACATGCCCCAGAAATTTTGTAACAAACCCCTTTATGCCTTCTGCCACATTATGTAACAAACCCCTTTATGTCTTCCCCTGACTAGAACTACTAGTTAACCCTGTATTCTGTTTCTTACTCTATGAGTTATTCCGACCCTTTTGAAATTAAAACTTTATCTCTTACGCCACCATTCAATCACCGGCGTCTTAGCTGCTTCAAGGCTGTAATGTTTGCCTTGGCCATGATAGCTCAGTCAAGGACATCCACATACTTGAGTAATTTCAGAACATTGATCTGGTCAAGTATCTCCACATTAAGTCCCCCTCAAATTTTCGAGCCTTTTTATAGTCAGTATCTACCATGTGTGGGGCATAACATGCAAGCTCAGTAAATTTTGCTTCATATTCGGCCACATACATAGTACCCTGCTTTAATTCCCGAAACTCAGATACTTTGCGATCACGACACATTGAGGAAAGTATTTATCATAGAATGATTCCTTCAATTGAGCCTAAATCATGATAGTATTACTTTCACTTACAAGCATCCACCATCGCCTTGCCTCCTCCTGTAAAATGAAAGTAGCCAACAACACTTTATGTGCCTCTAAACACGAAAACACTTCAAATAGCTTTTCAATTTCTAAAATCCATGCCTCAGCTTTCAGTGGTTCTAGTCCTCCCTGGAATGTTGGTGGCTTCATTTTGTTAAACTTTTGTGTTAAAACAATAACATCATCATTGGCAGTTGGTTCAAGTAACATTGGTGGCGGAGGAGCGGTAGAGGCTGTTGATTCTGTTGTTGTCTTAGAGCTTCAGTCAATAATTCAACCATCCTTTCCAATCTTGCAATTCTTGTTTCTGATGATTCAGTTTCATCTGTATTTCTTTCATTTTCCATTGCACTATATAAAACACGAGAATAATAAACATAGAAAAGATGGTTTTCATAGAATGCACATATAACATGTCCACACACACTTTCATGCTCATGCCATGCCTAATTGTTTTTCTAGGACATCCTATAGCTCATTTGGACACGTATGTGCGGTATAACTCATGCTCTGATACCACTCTGTCACAACCCAAACCCGTCCCTACGAGTTTAGCATCGTAATCGGCCAATAATCTGTGATTACCAAAGGCTTGCTTAACAATAATGACAATAATACAATATAAGAGGCTGGCAAAAGCCAATCAATATTAGCATACTACGTCCAATGAGCTGTGAGGACCTGAATGGAAATAAACTTTCATATACTAGTCATATACAAACACTTATGTCCATGAAACACATACATACAAGACAAACCACAAGTTAGGGATGTGATCCCATTATCAAAAACAATATGAATAATAGACATAAATCATTCACTAGACTTTTTAAAACATTCAAAAAGGATGGATTTGTATCACCCAAACAGCCTTGACATTAACAGTTCAGAACCTCGTGGTAAGGCACGATATGTTGGCTTAACAAAATGAAATTAGGTTGACGTTGCTAACTTTGCTCCGGTACCTTGCCACCTACATATATATAATAAACTATGAGCTAAAGCCCAATAAATAACAAATGTATAAAGGGTTAAGAATGAATGTCCTTTTAGTATTTAAAACAGTCAATTGCATCAGTAGATCAATTAGTCGATTAGTATCTCATATTTCTTATCATATCAGTCATATAGTAATCATAGCAGTCATACGTGGAACATCTAATAGCAAAACAGTACAGTAGGTCTTAGAAGACCGAACAGTCAATTGATGGCCATCAAAAAATAAACAGTAGTTTTGAAAATTAGAACTGACAGAGATCTCTGTAACAATAGCAGTAACAGTAACAGTCAGTTGCTATGGATGCCACGAGTACAGTTGATAAAATAGGACAAATATTCATTCAGTAAATAGTATCATTTTAGAAAGCACTACAGTTAATCATTCAGAAAATAATTATAATTGAACATAGCTTTATAACATTGTTACTCACAGTGGGCTTCTCAAAATACATGCTAAAGTTGCACTACGATGTGGCGTCCGACCTAAACAAATAAATTCAAGCGCAATAATCCCAATATACAGTTCAATCAATCAATCGGTTGCTTACAAATTCGATTCGTACTCATTGTTCACTCACTTGGTTCTATGTTTTTGTTCCATAGTTTCTTTCGTGTTTATGACATGAACATGAATGCAATTACACATGAAAACGTGTTAAAATCATGCAAATGAAGGCCAGGAAGGTGGAAAAGTGAAGCGAAAAACAAAATCGGGACTGTCCTATTGGCTGTATGTGCGGTTACCTTGGCCGTACATGCGGTGGCTTGGCTGTATGTACGGTGGTCAAGCAGTGTGTATCCTTGTGCTTGTGAAGGTCAGCCGCTCGAGAGGTGGCCCAGGTCACTCGAGCGGTCTAGGTTGAAATGCTATCCGAAATTCTGCTAAGTTTTGGAACTTACAATTTGCAAAACCAACTTCATTTCCAAGAATGCCAAGGCCAAAAACTCTTCAAACAAACTTTGAATTCATGATTTCTTACTTTAACCAAAAATCACAAGATCAAAACAAGGCTCAATTTCCATGCAATGCTCAAGTTCTTTAAGTTAACATAAAATTCTTACACTTGCATTCTAGTGCTATAAAACTTCAAATCCCATGGAATTTCCTTTCAAATTGAAAACCCATGCAAGAAGTGATGAGTATGAACACAAATAAATTCTTGCATTCCCAAAACTTGAATTAATTCTTCCAATTAGTTGATCAAAGACTCCAAGAAATTATAAAAACAAGAACCATGTCTTTCAAACTTCCAAGTCCAAACTTTATGATGAAAGTTGTTGAAAATTTGTAGAATTCATGAAGATCATGCAAGAAAATATATGTGTAAACAAAAATATCGTGAATTCATGCCATGCATGTTGAATTTAAGGCCAAATGCCTCTAAATTAGCTTGCATGTTCTAATTTGTCAATTCCAACATTAAAGCTCCCAATTAACCAAGAATTCATTCTAATTAACCCCTTGTCTTAGAAGATGATGAGTGTGAGAAGTTCAATTTCAAGAACTTTGAATGAAAATCTTACCTTAAATTAATGAATTGTGAAGAGCTATTTGTTTTTCTTCAATGTTCTTCCTCACCCGTATTCTTTTCTTCTCCTCCTACTCCTTGTTGAATTCTCAGAATCTCTTCCTTTCTCTCTCTACGTGTAGTGCATGAGACTCAACCAAGGCCCACTACTTCTCTTCTATATTTAATAAATGAATAGATCACTTACTCTCTTTTTTATACATACATTAAACCTAAATTAATTAGGTTAATAAATTAATTAAAATCAAATTCACCCAAATTGAATTAATGCCCAACATTTATAACTTAAAACAAACTAATTTTAATTTTACTAATGTGAATTAGGCTCTAATTGCCTATCCCAATATTTAATTCTACCTTGTTAAAATTAGCAAATCAGATAGGTTTATTTCATCTCTTTACATATCTATCACAATAACACTACAATACAAATCAAATCAATGCATAAAACACATGGCACATAATTCACAATTAGCACATAATCACACAATTAACACTAAGCACACAATTACTATAATTAATTTACTTAATTAAGGGGGGTGATTGTCACACCTTATGGTAGAGGGACTACTGTACCTTTATGATAAGTCCTATTGTTGGGACTACTGTACTCTTATGATAAGTCATATTGTTCCGATCCGCCTCCTCTTCAACACTATTCAATCTAGTTATTGTCCTGTACTCTCTTGTCGGTTGTTATGTCAATTATCTAGTAACAAGGTGACAGTCGCAGTCGACAAGGGTGTGTAGACGCGCCCCACATGAGGGCCTCCGTGCTACAGTTCGGACTCATTTTGTTACGGTTCTTAATCTGAACCAAAGAATCCAAATCCGACAAATCGTTTTGAGAAAAATAAATTTTTGAAAGAAGTGCCAAACATGGACTGCTTTGCCAGATACAGAGTCGCCACCTAAATATTTTTTAATGGGGGAATTTAGGAAACCCTAACTCGGTGCCAAAGGCCACGTGTCCGTCATCACCAAAGTTGCCTCGGCTCGGGAACTTGGGTACGATTGGGGAAGGTCAGCTATGAGCACCCCCTCTCGCCCGATCCGAAGATCGGCCTCTACTAACCGTGATATCTTATTTTTGAAAACGTTATGTGTTCTTATTTCGGTTAATTAGCTAGAATTACCATGTGATGCGCGCAGCAAAACAAGTATAGACTAGATCGCCTAATTTGGAACAAAGCATTGCATATCCGTTTTTAGGAAATGGTTTGAAATTTGCTACTCGCAAGTAGGCTAAAATACGGATTCCAATGAGTTGTCCCAACTCAAACAATCCAACCTTCACCCACAGGTATTCAAGCAGTTATATCACATAAGCATCTAGTCACATGGTAAGCATGCTGTCATGTTAACATTCACACTCATGCGAGATGCTAAAACATAAAACACTTACAGTGTACTCCAAGCCAAAACAATAAACATGTTAGCAATCATGCATGATCCAAGTCCATGTTAAGTGGCTAATGCAACGCACACAGAATGTCACTAGAATAGGCTCGGCTAATCCTAGGATGACATGTGGAATGCACAGATAGCATGTATTCACGTTAGATTTGAAATACTTATGCAGTTAGCATGATGCGCCGAGCCCGGTGCATGTAATACTGATGAATGATGCACGCATGCATGCATAAGGTATGCTAATTTAAATATGTCCTAATACTAACCATCAAAGCAGGTAAGTAAAGGGAGAAAAAAGTGGGGGTTGAAAGACAGCACACACGCACCCACGCACCCACACTTATTACAAATTTGCCCTCGCTCGGAGGGACCGAAATAATACAATTTAATTAACCTACAAGCTAATTAAATATTACAGACCAATGAATTAGCTAAGCAAATTAACTAATCTAATTTAAGCAATAAGCAGCAGCCTCGGGAAGAGGGTCCAATGCATGTGCGCTCGGTTCCGCTCGGAAAGTCACTGCCATGCACAAGATGCCTCTACTTTGGCTATTCTGCTCCTCTGAAGACTACATAAATCTCAAGATATGCTCTCTGCACACTCTGGAACACCACCGGCTGAGGGAATTGGCCACCGGCCATGGAGAATGGTCACCGGCCACAAATTGAGTCATCGGCCACTGATGGATGGCCGGCCGGCCAAATCCTCCTGCAGAATCTGTGTTGACAGCAACAGAGGGCAAAACAAAGCATGGCAATGTATTTCAAGCAATGTATGCACCAACCACACCCCTTATCATGTGTATGACTCAAAGGAGGATGGGCCTCGATTCCCGGACCACCAATCGCGCATTTCCATGCATGATGGTCCAAAGAATCAAGTGTGCATTTTGATATGGAATGCAATGCACATAATCAAACAAAGGGGGCTCAACCTCTATCATACTCAACTCAAGAGGCAAAGCATGCATGCCAATGCAATGCAATCCTAAGCATGTGAACTAATATGCAACATGGCAATGCAATGTGTACATGCAAATATGCAAGCAAACATACAAGGTGAGCATGCAAACAAGCAAAGGAGATGGACTTAAACTAATTTAGGCAGCCCTCAAACAATCCTAAAACAGTGGCCAATGCTATGGAAATGAGGGCCAACACACACACACACACATGTACATGTTGATGGGCCAACACTTGAGCATAAAACAAGCAACTTTTAAGCACACTTAAAGAGACTAAACATAGACAATTAGCATGCATGGAAAGCTCTGAAAATCATATTAATGATGGTGCCAAACCAACTAATCAAAGCAAGCAAAGCATGCAATAATGGTCCAAGATTCAAGGCAAGCCCAAGGGGACTTAAACCAAGGCTAAGTCAACCAAGCCTCACAAGGCTAAGGGGACTTAAAACAGGTCCAATGCAGACCTAAGCGAAGCTAAGGATGCACTTAGATGGCATCTAAGTGGTCTAAATATGCAAGCATACAAAAAAGCACATTCATGGAGCATAAGGCAACAACCTTTTAACACATTGAAGGAGCATCAAATACAAGCATATAGGCATGTTATAAGGACTGAAATAACATGGTAAGTGGTTCCAAACCACTGGAATAATGCAAGTAATGCATGCTAGAGGGGCCAATGCTTAAGGCATACAAGAGGGATTACATGGTGGCTATACAAAGCAAAGCATGGATGACCCAAACAACCAAAAACAATCCTCAAGCACACTAAATCATGCACAAAAGCTTCACAAAGCTGAGCCAAAATCATGCTAAAACAAAGGTCAAAGCTTAAAGCATGTTAAGGCCTAAACATGGCATTACAAGGCATGTATGCTAAGCAAGCATGGTGTACCTAAACCAACTAAAAACAGAGGTAATACATGGCAAAATACTACCAAATAACACTTAAGACATGGCCAACATGCACTTAAATTAGATGCTCACTCAAGAGGCAAAAATGGCCCTTTTCAAGGACAACAAGGAGAGAGGGTGGCCCTCTCCTTCTTAGGACCTCAAGGTATCATCCTCACCTCTGAAATCCCTCAAGATTTCAGTGGTGAGGAGGCCCAAACACAATGGTCCCGGAGCTCAACCAAAATGGCATAAAACAAGGGCCAAACAAGCCTTAAGAGGGGTCAAACAACCCTAAAGCTTAAAACACCCTTAAACAACTATTTAGAGTAGGCAAAAACAAGACTTTTATATGTTATATGCTAAGCTCAAAAACAGATGCAAGATAGTCAAAAAAGCTTTGCAAAAATGGAGTATTTAAAGGTATAAGTGCTCACCCTTGTAGACCCTCTTCAAGAATGGAAGACCAGGAGCTTCTTTGGCTCAAACCAGCTCCAAAACTTCAAAAACAACCCTCAAGGGCCTCAGCTCCAAGAGGATAGTGTAATAGTGGGTGTTTGTGTGCAAAAATGAGACTAAACACACAAAAAACTCAAAGGATAGGAAGGTATAGATATAGGATAGATACAAATCCTAACCCTAAAACCAGAGCCCCTCTGAAAATGTTGTCTAACCCTAAAAGAGGGAGAGGAGGCCTCCTCTTATAGAGCTTCAATCTTGTAAGCTTACAAGACAAGCTAGCTAAGAGGGAAATCCCTCCATACACGTGTATGGAGGGGAGCCAAGTGCATGCCAGCTGCATGAAAATATCTGCAAAAGCATATGCACAGTAGTCGGCCGGCCAAAAATGCAATTGACCAAAAAAAGATAGCCGGCCGGCCATCTATAGTGCCGGCCGGCCAAACATTTGGCCGGTGGCAACAAAACACAGTCGATGGCCTCAAGCCATGGCCGGTGGAGTGTGGGGATGGAACACAAGCCATTCCCTGCCCCTCCAAGGCAAAGCACAAGTGTTTGGTGCAAAACCAAACACAAAACAGTCGAGTCGAGAGATCCTGAGGCAAGGCGCGTAGCCGAGACCTCCGGGAACTCAAGACGAACACAAACATGGATGATCACCGAGTGTTCAAGCGGTGACGTCCAAGTCTTGAGGACGGTCAAAAATGGGGTGTCTACAGGGTGACAGCCGCAGTCGATAAGAGTGACACCCGTGGTAAACAAGTGTTGTACCAGTCATCCAGCATGCACAAATCGTGACCTCTCTCTCGCCTTTGGATCCTTGGTTGTCATGTGTCTTCATTTGCTGGAGAGTGCAGGACATGGCATGATAACACATGGCTGAAGAGGAAGCGGATCACTATTGTTCAGGCCAAGCACCATGTGAATCTTTTCTAATAAAATTAATTTATTTTTCAATAATTACATGTTATTGGACGGTTTGAGAATTGGTTAATTAAATTTTTTAATTTTTACAAAGAAAATGTATACAAAATTAAAAAGAGTATTGTAATAATTTATAGTAATTTTTTGATTAAAAATTATAGTTCCCAAATTGAAGAAAGAAATTAGACAGTGAGGGGCCAATGCACCGAGTTTAAGGTTCTAGTTTTCCTCGTAATCCAAGATCTAGATTAAAAAGTGTTGTATGGATTCTATTTTCATATTTTGAATTATTTATTTTGTAAGATTTTTTATGTGTATTATATATAGAAGAAGAAAAAAATAGATCAATCTAATAATCATAACATATTTTATTTATTGTATTTGTCTACAAAAAAAATAAACCACAAAGTATATTTTTGAAAATAAAGTATTTATGAGCCGAGACACTTTGGTGATGACGGACTAATAGCCTTTGGCATGAGTCACGAGTTTCCTAAATTTTTCAAAAAAAAAAAATTTAGGTGGCGACTCTGAAATTTAGCAAAGCAGTCCATTTTTTACGTTTGATTCAAACGTCAATTTTTCAAAAAGAGTTGCCGAATTTGGACTCCTTTTGTGTTTTCACTGTTTCACATTACACTTGTGAAATCAGATTCAAAACCACAGGAGTCTGAACTGTAGGGCTAGTCGTATCTGAAAGAAGCGCGAAAAGCAAGCTACAGTTCTTGGTGACTCTGCTGGGGATTTAGAGAACTTGACTTGAAACTCATAATGTGAAATTTTATCTACATGTATATGTTATTTGCATTGCATTTGCATTTGTTACTTTAAGTCACTATGTTTTCCATCTGCTATTATAGACACCCCATTTTTGACCGACCTTAAGACTCAGACTTCATCGATTGAGCGCTCGGTGATGGTGCATGTTGTGCTCGTTCTGAAGTTTCGGAGTTTTGGCTGAGAGCCTTACCCTCCGAGCCTCGGAACTTTTTGTGCCTTGACTCGGTCTGCGAACCAGGTCTTGTTTTCTCTTCCCAAAGGGAGGGAGAGGTCTCGTAGACCATCTCTCAGTGGCCGTAGGCTACTTTTCGTGGTCGTAGGCCACTTTTCCCGTTTGGAGAACAGTTTCTGATTTTCGAAGCCGTCGGCCGTGCGCCTCGGTTCGGGGCCGCTTAACTTTCTCCGTTTGGCACGGTTTTTGGCACACACCTTGCTTCCTCTCTCTAGAGGGACACTGTGGCCCGGGAGACCACCTTTGTGGTCGCACGCCACTTTTGTTGCTTAACAGCCTGTTTTCAGGGCACCCGGCTATGCGTTTTGACCCCCGAACGCTCGTTTTGCATCCGTCTTGGTTCATTTTTGGCATGGACCTTGTTTTCATTGTTTGGGAGGTGGTACAAGGGTGGGAGACCACCTTTTCATTCTTGCGCATAGCACTGTTTTGTGCAGTTTATCACTCGCGCTTTCTTGCGCATAGCACTGTTTTGTGCAGTTTACACTCGCGCTTTCTTGCACATCGCACTGTTTTGTGCAGTTTATCGCTCGCACTTTCTTGGGCATTGCACTATTGTGGGCAGTTTACACTCGCGCTTTCTTGCGCATCACACTATCCTGTGCATTTCATTACATGCTCTCATCTTGCATAGAAAATGCTTGTATCTTTTGCATTGAACGTGTTCGCGCTTTCTTGCGCACCTTACCTGCACTTGTTGGTGCATTGCATTGTTCGCGCTTTCTTGCGCATTTTACCTGTACTTGTTTGTGCATTGCATCGCACTATTTTGTGCACATCTGCGTCGCACTGTCTTGTGCATTCACTTTCATTCACACTGTCTTGTGCACTTCCTGGTCTAGGAGACCTTAAATCCTGCATCTTTATTCGCACTATCTTGTGCACTCCTGGTCTAGGAGACCTTAAATCCTCTAAAGGTGCAATTCCTTTGGTGTTTGTCGTGCCCGAACGACTTCCAGTGGTCTGGTATAGCCATCTGCTTGTGTTTGCGGTGAATTCCTAGGAGACCAACTGAGACGGTGGAAACTAGAGTTCGAATGGCTCATGCCTAGAATGCTAAGGTTCGGGATTTCCAAGACTAAAGTCTGGTTTAAATACCCAGGGATATATCCTCGGCTTGAAATCTGTATGGCAGCCCCAAAGATTGAGATAGCATGTGTATGCGCTTCAATTCTAGATACTGAACCAACCTAGTCTGTCACCCTGTTGGAGAATAGGGAAAGCTGCGACCATAGTTAGGGAGAAAAGTAGTACCTGCGGTTCAACCGAGAAGAATGGGAAGGTCCCCAACAGCATGAGGTAAGCTATTGCCAATTCCCCCTATAAGGTACCTTCGCTTCCTAACTACTACATCATCTAGTATGTCTATTGCATTGCATATAGAATATATTGCATGCATTTACTGCATATCCATTGTATCACTTACGCCTTTCCATGTTAAGCTTAGTTTGGCATGTGCCCATACTTTTCGCGTTAAAGCATGGTTATGTGATTATGTGTACGCGCCTAGTGTTGAGGGTGACGGCACCATTTCTGTGTTAGACATGGTTTGTTTGTGTCCATGCCTTTTTCTAGGCAACATGTGGTTTGGCCGCGCGCTTTATTCAATTCATCCATTGCATCCATTTCATCGTGTTTTAGTTTGTTACATTCAGCATTTAGGATCACGATCTTTCCTCAACAGATCATTCCCCACTTATATCATGCCACCCAATTACTTGTACTTTGTGGTTTCTCTGCAAAACACATAGTTTTGCATTTGCTCGCACCCTTCCACGTTGAAACACGGTTCTGTTATGTAAGCATCCATGCTGGGTTGTGGCCAGCACCAGGATGTAGGCACTTAGCTTGTGTTAGGCGTCATTTGGCTCGTGCCCACTGCCTTTTCTGTGTTAAAAGTAGTTCGATTTTGCATCTCCATCCCTTTATGATATTTGTGTGGTTTTGTACTGCTTGTGGTTTGATCATCTCACATACATTGCATATCATTTGCATTGTTTTGTTACATTGTATATTATTACATTGTTTTCTAAAATTGCATATCATTCGCGCTATTTTGCGCATCGCGCTATCTTGCGCATCACATTGTCTTGTGCATTGCATATCATTTGCGCTATTTTGCGCATCGCGCTATCTTGCGCACTGCATACATGCACCTGTCAGTGCATTACATTGCATTTTGCATCATTCGTGCTATTTTGCGCATCACGCTATCTTGCACACCTCATTCGCACTGTTTTGTGCATTGCATTTCATCGCGCTATCTTGCGCACTTTACCTGCACTTGTTAGTGCATTGCATTATTATGTATACTTTACTTGCATTGTTATGCTTGTTTTCTACCGCATTGTTATGCGTCACACTTAGCTTGCATTGGCTTACATCCCTTCCGCATTTTCATGCATCACACTTAGGTTGCATCATCATGCACCCCTTCACCCACGTTGTCGCGCACTTTTTACTTGCATTGCTATGCACGTTTCTAACAATATTGTACCTGTTAAGTTTTCTTTCTTTTTCAGGCACGATATTGTATGTACGGTTCATTTGAAGCTGGCACGACCAGATGAACCGGGATGGTATTGTTCTTCGCGTGAGACGTAACGAGAGTTGTATAATTCTCCTACATCATAACTGCATGAAATGTAGTTTGATTTTCCTTCTTGCTTAAAACTGTCACATTTATTGTGAATATTTGCTTAATTATAGCTTTCTTTGCATGATTCTTACTGCATGAAATGTAGTTTGATTTGCATTCTTGCTTAAAATTGTTGCATTTATTGTGTATATTTGCTTCATTGCAGCTTTCTTTGCATGATCATAAGTTATACTTGGCTTTGTGCATACCCTTTGCATTTTGCCCCTGCCTACGGGCACTTCTCTTTGATTATCTCGCATGTTTGTCTAAGTCTTCGGCCTTGTCAAAAATGGGTCGTCTCTGGGCTTTGACATTCACTCCTCTCACTTATGACTTTCGATTTCTGTCAAAGAGGGGCAACTGTAGACACCCCATTTTTGACTGACCTTAAGACTCAGACGTCATCGATTGAGCGCTCGGTGATGGTGCATGTTGTGCTCGTTCTGAAGTTTCGGAGTTTTGGCTGAGAGCCTTACCCTCCGAGCCTCGAAACCTTTTGTGCCTTGACTCGGTCTGCGGACCAGGTCTTGTTTTCTCTTCCTGAAGGGAGTGAGAGGTCTCGTAGACCATCTATCAGTGGCCGTAGGCTACTTTTCGTGGTCGTAGGCCACTTTTCCCGTTTGGAGACCAGTTTCCGATTTTCGGAGCCGTCGGCCGTGCGCCTCGGTTCGGGACCACTTAACTTTCTCCGTTTGGTACGGTTTTTGGCACACACCTTGCTTCCTCTCTCTAGAGGGACACTGTGGCCCGGGAGACCACCTTTGTGGTCGCACGCTACTTTCGTTGCTTAACAGCCTGTTTTCAGGGCACCCGGCTACGCGTTTTGACCCCCGAACCCTCGTTTTGCATCCGTCTTGGTTCATTTTTGGCATGGACCTTGTTTTCATTGTTTGGGAGGTCGTACAAGGGTAGGAGACCACCTTTTCTCCTTGGAGACAACTTTTCTCCCGCCAGCCGTTTTCTTGTCAAGAAGCTGGTCTCCTTGGTCTTTGAGCCACATTTACTGGTCTCCCACCATACCACTAGCTTGTATTCAATGTGGAGACCACCAAATGGGGCTGCCGACCACCTTTCATTGAGTTGAATCTTTTGAACTGGTCGGCCAACCAGGGGAAGTGGTCTGCCGACCACCTGAACTGGTCGGCCTGCCTCCCCAGTTTGTCTCTGTGAGTTGTTACTGTGCCAGCTAGAAGGCACAGACTGGATCCTCCATACACGTGTATGGAGGATCTTCAACCTTGGTTTTTAACTTCTTTGAGAAGCTTTGGTCCTTTTGGCTATAAAGGAGGGCCTCCCCCCTCCTTTGTGAGGGTTCAGAAGTTTGTTGAAGGCATACAATACATCTCCCTCTATATCTCTCTATTTTGGCTCAAAAAGTGTATTGTTCTTGCACCTTTGCACACCACCTCATAGCCTAACCCTTCCACCATTGCTTGGAGCTTCTTGGAGGCCATTTTCAAGGTTAAGGAGTTGGGTTTTGGGTCCAGAAGTTGCTGTCTTGCGGAGCTTCAAGGGTAACACACTTTTTCCCTCTTTTAAGCTTTATTTTGATCCATCTCTTAGCCTTATTTGCATGCATATTTGAACTTTGTTGTCAACTAAAAAAGTCTTGTTTTGAGGTCCTTTTGATGTTTGTTTAAGGCCCTTTTGGTGTTGAGGGTCTTCTACCCTCTTGCATGCCTCATTTGGCCTTGTTTTGTGCCATGCCATAGGGCCTTTGAGCTAGTCCTTGCTTGGCCTTTTAGCCACTGAAATCCAGCGGATTTTCAATGGTTGGCATTTGGTTTTAAGGTCCTAAATCAGAGAGGGGTGACCCTCTCTCTTTTTGATCTTGTTTGCTTGCATTTTGGCCTATCAAAGGAGCCTTCATTTGCACACCTCCAAGCCTTGTTTTCAGGCCCTTTTCAGTGACTTTTTGGGCCTTCCAAGGCTCTATCCAGAGTTGGTTTTGTCACCTTGGGTGTGTCTCTTGCATGTGTAGAATAACCCCTCTTATAGCCTATCAAAGGAGCATGACATTCTTGCATGCATTGATCATGTTTCAATGGGTTTTTGGGCTTTATTTGGCATGTCATGTCTCTGAATTTTGTTGGTTTATGGCCTCTTGAATGCTTCATATGCTTGTAGTGTAATCATGTTCACTAGCTCACATTCATGTTGTTTTGGCCCTTGATTCTAGCATATTTTGGCCATGTTCTAAACTGATTTTATTCATGATTTGGGCTTCCTTAGCTCTGTTTTGAGGTCCCATGGTCGAATGATGCTTGCCATGCATGCTTGTAGTGTAATACCCTTGCCTAGCTTCGAGTTTTGAAGCCTCTTGCATGCTTAACTTGAGTTGTTTTCATGTTTTGGCATCATTGAACATGTTATTTCAGAGCCTATACTTGTGCCATGTTCCCATGTTTTCCACTCTCTAAATGCGTTTGAGAGTTGTGCTTGTATACCTCATTTTTGGGCTATTGCATGAGCTTCATTTTTGTGCATTGCAAGCCATCATTTTAGTCCATTTTGCCACTGTTTTGGGTCTGCATAGGGACTGTTTAGGGTTGGTTTGGTCATTTGGGCATCGTTTTGCATACCTCTAGTGTAATGCACTTCACTAGTTTCGGTAATTGTGTCATCCAACATGCATCGGGTGAGTTGTTTGCATGATTCGGGACCATCTTGTATGTCATTTCAGAGCTGGAACATGTGTCATTGTATGACATATTTCATCCTTGTCATGCTTTGGTAGAGTTGCACTTGGTTCCTTAGGTTTGGTCCCTTGCATTTGTGCATGTTTGCATGTACCCTATTGCCTCATTTTCGTCATATTGGCCACTGATTTGGGTGTGGCCGAGGCCCATCCATCTTGGTTTAAATCCGTCTTGCATTGTGTATGCCCTATATGCCATGTTGTCGCGTGATTGATCATTGCATTGTGCATGCCTTGTTCATCTCATTGTGTATGTTAGTTTCTATGTGCATTGAGTATGCCATTGTTAGTTCATAGCATTGTGTATGCTAGTTACATGTTTGCATGTTATCCCTTGCATGTTTGCATGACTTAGTTGCATTGCATTAAGATTGCATGCTAGAGTTGCATGGTGCATGCCTTGTTTGTTGCATTGTGTTTGGAATAGGGGTTAGTCCAAACACGGGAACGAGGGACATTTCATGCTTGAAATGATGAAACGTGCCTCGATTCCGGTCACCGACACTCTTGACTACCCATGACGGAGTTGTTGGCTTTAGGTGCTTGTATGTGCATTCATTTCACATTGAGTCGTGCAATTCGACTCCTCGGCCATCATGCATCGAGATGCGTGATTGGTGGCCTGAGGGTCAAGGACTACACTCCCTTGAGCTTATGCAATGATGGGAGAGTGGTCGTGCACACATGTGCTGCGAATACTTTGCCATCTCTCTCTCTTGCCTTCTGTTGCAGAAAACCAGAAACCAGGGGCAAACTGGTCCCGACCAGATTTAGTGGCTGGCCACCACTTTTTATGGTTTTTCACCACAAAAGTGGTCGGCAGGTGGTCTCCAAGGCCAATAGCTGTCGGCAGCCTTCCCACAGATTCCCAGGGTGGAGTTTCAGCCTTCTGGAGCTTTGTGCAGTGTTTTGAGGTCAATTGCAAATAGAGGCAAGTCGGGGCGTCGCGAGGGATTTCCGAACAAGGAAATTCAAGCATGCATGCATCCTTTGTCATTCAAAGCAGAGCTGGGGCAACCCACATTCATTTAGTTTGCATGCTCATTTAGATTGCTTACTTAGTTAATGTTGTGTAATAAGTAGTTGTAACTTGTTATTCATTTCGTCGTGTAATAACTAGTTTAATTAGATTAGCTTAGATTAGCTAGCTGGTTCTGTATTATTTATTCGGACCCTCCGTCGAGAGGGAAAATTTTGTAATAAGCGTGCGTTGTGTGATGCATGTCTTCTAACCCCACGTCTTTCTCCCTTTTATTTCAGCTTATGATGGTTAGTTTTAGGGCATGTTTCAATTAGCATCTATATGTTCGCATGCTTGCATTCATTCATCTGTATTGCATGCACCGGGCTCGGCGCATCATGCTAACTGCATTGTATTTCAATTCCAAGTTGAATACATGTATCGATTGTTGCATCTCATATGCCGTCTTAGAATAGCCGAGCCTATTGTAGTTGCATTTTTGCATGTGTTGCATTAGGCATTCTTAGCATAGTTAGGATTCATGCATGATTTCTAATTAGCTTCTTTCTTTGGCTCGGAGTACTCGGTAAGTGTTTATGCTTTAGCATCCTTGCATGCGTGTGACTGACTGCCATGATAGCATGCTTGCCATGAGGCTAACTGATTATGTGATATACCTGCCTGAATGCCTGTGGGTGAAGGTTGGGTTACTTGAATTGGAACAATTCATCGATTGCAAGTTTTAAGCCCACTTGAGAGTGGCAAATCACCCTGTTTTCTAAGCCCACTTGAGGGTGGCAAATCCAGGTCTTAGCCTACTTGCGAGTAGCACCATCAAACCATTTTCAAATAAACAAACACGAAATGTTTTGTTCCAACTCAGGCGATCTAGTCTATACTTGTATACTGTGTGCATCACATAGTAATCCTAGGCTAATAAATCGGAATAAGAACGCATGTGTTTTCAAAAACTCGATATCATGTTTAGTAGAGGCCAATCTTTGATCGAGCGAGCAGGGGTGCTCATAGCTGACCTTCCCCAATCGTACCCAAGTTCCCGAGCCGAGACAACTTTGGTGATGATGGACATGTGGCCTTAAGCGACGAGTCAGGGTTTCCTAAATTGCCCTAAAATAAAATATTTAGGTGGCGACTCTGTATCTGGCAAAGCAGTCCATGTTTGGCACTTCTTTCTAAAAATCAATTTTTCAAAACAATTTGCCAGATTTGGACTCTTTGGTGATTTATCGATCTTGCATTGCACTTTGTGAGATTAGATTCAGAACCGTGACATTGAGTCCGAACTGTAGTGAGCCTAATGAACAAAACGGGATTCTCCCGGGACGTTCGGGGACGTCTACAGCTATTCCTGGACAGCTTGCCTGAGGCTTGCCTAAAAAGCTTGTCAAATGGCTGGCCGGTCATAGGCTCTGCCATGTTGGGAACACAACCCTTGGATCTGGATTATCGTTGTACCGCTTGAACCTTCTTTCACTTCTCGGTGTTAAATGCGAGAGGTATATTAGGTAACTTTGTCGAGGTACCCTTTCGACCATTTGGCCTAGCTTCACATAGTAAGCCATAGTGACTATCCCAAAATTAGGACAGGATGCCACCCATATGCAGGATATTGTAAGACTCATTTATTGAAGTAGTGTAGCCTAGATCATGTCAAAAATCTAGGACAGGGTAACCCTACCCCCCCCCCCTTCAAAGGGGTGTTTTGGTTCTTTTTTGGTATATACTTTTACAATGAGACTGTACAGGATGGTTCATATCAAGTATTAGTTTGGGAACAAAGTTTAGTAGGGGATTTTGGTTCTTCAACTGTGTTTTTATCTGCTGTGAATTGGGCCAAAGTGCCGTCCGATTTTGATCGATGGTTTTTCTTTTGTGTCTTTTGCTAGGTAGTTTACCATCATAGCTTCAGAAAGACCCGATATTCCCCAAGTTGTGTGGACTCGCTCTGGCAGGCTTTGCAAAGCTCAAGACCTTATTGGTGGTCAACCAGTGTTAGTCTCACTTCCGCCAGTTGTTCGACGAAGAAGGAACAGACAGTCAGCAGCACCAATACAAAGCATTCAGCAAACACCTAGCCATTCTCACTCAAGCAGTTCACTAGCATCTAACTCACCTAGACTAGTAATGGCACAAAATGCAGAAGAATTTGCTGCCATGATGGCAACTTTCCAGAGAACCATGGATACCATGAACCAAAGGATGGTTGCATAGGATGAAATCATCGTTGATCTACGACGGACGTTTGGGGCATCCAATCCACCCCCACTAGTGGAAAATCCCCAAATCCCAGATCCTCAGGAAATGTTTCCCCCGGCCCCGGCTTATAGGCCTCTGGCTCAACCCCCTGTGGGAATCCTTCCCTTTTATATCAATGAAATTGATCTGGTCCTGATCAAGATTGCCAGGTTAGAGAAAGCGCTGAAAAAGTCCCAGGGCTTCAACTCTATTCCAGATATTGAAGACGAGTACACTGATGCTTCGATCAGATTACAGGAGAATTTTAAGATGCCCCACATCGACAGATTCGATGAAAGTGGGGATCTGATTGTGCACATCCGCTTGTTTTCAGATGTGCTAAGACCAATGGGCCTGTCTCGAGCACAAAAACTATCATTGTTTGAGAGAACCTTATCTAATGTAGCGGCCATCTAGTACGTAAAATTAGAGGACTCTACAAAGCAGAATTAGGAGGAGTTATCTAAGCAGTTTGTCAACCAGTACTCTTATAACACTCAGATAGAGGTAACCATCAGTGAGCTAGAGGCTACTTCCTAGAACCCCAAAGAATCATTCATTGACTTTGTTGCCAGATGGAGGGCAAAAACAGCGTGAATGACAAATTGACCTTCTAGAAAAGAACAAGTCCGGCTGGTGGTCCAGAATCTTAAACCAGATATGCTGCACAGAATGATAATGGCATCGTTATCCACCTTTGCTTCCTTACATGTGTTGGGCATCCAGATTGAGAGTGCATTCAAGACGAGCATTATTCACCAAACAAGCGAACCAGCAAGAAGGCCATTCTCCCAAAGTACCAATACTAGTAGTAGCACTATTCCGCGACCTGCAGATGTTAGTACAGTTGTTATAGCAGCCAAAATGTCCGCCATAACCTCGCAACCTTCACAAACCACCAGCCCATCCCGAAACCAATGACCTTTACCCCCTCCATATGAGCCCAGTCGGTGCCCTCAAATTGTTAATGGAAAAGGGGCATCTCAAGCCCCTCAATCCTCGACCACTTCCTGATCCATTGTCATCCAGACATGACCCTACTCAGTGTTGCATCTTCCACCAATAACGTGGTCATCCCATAGACCTGTGCTGCCGCCTATGTCATGAGATCCAGGATCTCATTGACAATAAAGTCATCACCCCACCCTTCAAACCAAATGTAACTACCAACCCACTTCCTACACATAACCAAGTCCCCTCACCCAGAAACATTAACCAAATCCATACACTAGCACCCACCTATAATCCCAACGCATATATTACCCCATCCCATCTACCCAAGTCAGGGGTGATTCTTCCAGACGGCATGGACATGTGCATGATGGACTTAACACCGCAAATCCAACCCAAGTTCGTGGTGGTAGAGATGGAGAAGAAAGAGAGTGCACTAGAAAAGGGCTTGCCTGATGCCCAAGTCATAGAGAAAAGGGCCTCACTCACAGAGGAGTACGACCCCAATTTATACATCGTAGCCATTGATCAGCCAAAGCCAGTAGTTATATTGCTGAACTTCCTCAGCATTAACGCTATTGAAGAGGACCAATTAGGGCTAAATCAGAATGATTGCCCGGAACAGGGCCTAAATGTCTTAGCTGAACTGGAAGAAGACCTGACCGAGTTGGAAGGGGATCCAGACAACCTCTACTTCTTTGAAGAAGAGGATACAAGCAGTGTACAACTAGGGTGGTGGGATTCAAGCCAACCAAAAACAAGCAATGGGTGGTTGAGTGAGGAGGAGTCAGACGTGGAGAAACAGATAAGAGAGATTGGAAAAGAAAAGAAAGTTGGTACTAGCAGTAAGGCTGAAACTGCACTTTGATTGAGAAAGCACAAATATTGGAGCAATTCCAGAGAGAACGAATAGAAGAGATCCAAAGGAAGATAGCCCTGGGGCAAGAAAAAGGGAAAAGAAACAGCGGAGATCAAGCCTACAGCGGTAGACATCCAAAATGCAGGAAAGACCAAATGAAACCCCAATGATAAGAAAAAATGCCAAGAAAGCTCAGGAAGTAGTGGAACGCAGAAATCAAGATTGTGGTGGAAGAAAAGTGGTATAATAATGGGGTGCATGATGTGAACATGCTTTAGATAGAACCAGATAATAGCTCGGTCATGGCTGTAGGAGAGTGGTGGGAAGACAGCGACCTAAGTCACGTGCACACAGACGAAGGATGGAAAGTAGAAAGCCCTAGTGACACCTGGTATACTAACGAGATTAACCACATGACCCGAAGCGGTCGATACTTCAAACCTGCGACCTTAGATCAGCCGAAGTCCTCCAACAAAGAGGCTGAGAAATCAAAAGAGAAGGATGTTGAAGAAAACCTAATCTTGAAATAACTCAAGAAGATTCAGGTGGACATATCAATCTGGGGGTTGATAATGGCGTCTCAGGAGCATAGGCAAGCACTATTAGAGGCAATGAACCGGACCAAACTACCTATCGATACCACTGCTGACTAATTGGTGTTCGTTAGTTACATCCGGGACGTTACGCTAATGATATCCTTCACAGATAAGAAGTTTCCACCAGAGGGTGCCAACCACAACCGACCCTTATATGTGACCTTGGAAACTCAGAAAAAGTGGATTCCGGTGGTGTTTGTAGATACCGGATTGACAATTAATGTATGTCCAGTGAGGACTGCCTATGCCATCGGTTTGAGGTCAGCTAACTTTAGACCCACGACTTAGGCCATCCGGGCATACGAAAACACTAGCCAAGATGTTATGGGAACGTTCAAGAGCCATATCCTAATCGGCCCGTCTGAGCATGAGGTGGAATTCCATGTCATGAACGTTCCAGCCACATTCAATCTACTGCTAGAAAGGCCTTGGTGCATCAAATGAAAATGGTGTCATCAATGATCCACCAGTTGGTAAAGTACCCCTTTAAAGGCGGGATTGCTACTGTGTACAACAATTCTGCGATCCATCCTCCACAGGGAACTACTGCGCCCATGCTGGAAATCATACATGGAGAAGAGGACGTGTTCCTCTCTGGCTTCTCTCTAGTAGAGGCCCAGTTGGTCCAAACCATTATGGCACAAGACGACAGAAATTATATGAACGCTTAGTCTATCTACATGATGAACAAACAAGGGCATATTCCTGGATCAAGACTGGGCAGAAGTGGCAAGCAGGGAGGTACTGTTGCCAAGGAGATGAGTCACAATCCCCACGCTTTTGGGCTGGGATACAAACCTACCACTGCAAATTGGCAAAGAAATTGGGAGCAGTTGCGAGGAAGGCTGAAAGCAAAGAGGACTGGAAGGGAGTACGAATTAGTCCACAAACCAATACGGAGAACCTTGAATAGACGTTTTGTCCACCAAGGGGAAGACTTCCTCTTTTCTGGATTCCCAGAGCCTTAGTTTAACAAGGAAACAAAGACAAGGTATCCGGGGTTCGAGATCTTCTTCGGACATCAGTTACCAGAAAAGGAGGATGAGCAGGCAGACCTGAGCCCTAACACAAATCAAGGCAGGACAACAAGCCTGGATATTGAAGAAGGAAAAGTGCTGCTGATCTATTGGCAAGTTCTACTACTAGCTGAGTCTACCAACTTGGGGGATAGTTTTACTATCTCAATGACGAGGATAAACCAGCAGTGGATTTCTCCAATCTTATCATGGACGTCTCAGGCTCCAAGCCTGGTCTAGAAGTTTGAGAAAGGCATCATCAGCAGTTGAATCGAATAGTGAGTTCAAATCTAATTCCACTGAGTCTGTGGAGTCAAGTCAGATTCTAGTTTGTCTGAGTCTGGTATTTCCGGGAGTGGTAACCCAAATACCAGGGTCATGTCCCAGTCATCTTTTAGTTTTTCTTTTGAGTCAACTGTAACCGAGGATCCGAACTGTTTGAATGGGAATGCAGTAGACTTTGCCTATTTTTCTATGCCCTTAGTTTGTTGTACTGATCTTGATTTTCAAAATTTTGGCTTAAATGAAGAGGAGGAAGAGAGGCGTGTTAAGCCCTGTGCTGATGAAATCATTGCAATTAATGTGGGTACCAAGAAGATCCCCGCTTAGTCTAGATCGGATCCGTTGTCTTCAAAGAACACAAGCGTTTAATCGCTTTATTAAAAGATTTCAAAGATATTTTTGCGTGGTCCTATAAAGACATGCTTCGAATTGATCCTGAGATTGTACACAGCACTGGATCCCTCTTGACCTTAAGGCCCAACCAGTTAAGCAGAAGCAGTGACAGAGTCCGCCCGGACTGGGCGTTGAAGATCAAAGAGGAGGTCACCAAACAGATTGAGGCAAGGTTCTTACTTGTATCTGAGTATCCGACGTAGTTGGCCAATATTGTTCCAGTTCCAAAGAAGGATGGCAGAATCAGAGTCTGTGTCACTTTCGAAATCTAAACAAAGCGAGCCCGAATGACTTTTCTCTGCTGCATATTGATGGGTTGGTAGACTTCACCACCAGCCACGCGTTGTTATCATTCATGGATGGGTTTTCCGGGTATAACCAGATTCTTATGGCATCCAAGGATAGGAAAAAAACTGTTTCACTACTCCGTGGGGCATCTACTGCTACCGAGTCATGCCATTGGGTTGAAGAATGCTGGGGCTACTTACCAGAGGCTGCAACCACCATTTGCACAATATGATCCACAAATAGGTTGAGATGTATGTGGATGACATGATTGTCAAGTCCAAAGAGCGAGAAGGCCACTACATGTATTAGAAAAATTCTTTCAACGAATCAGGGAATACAGATTGAGGTTAAACCTGTAAAAATGCACCGTCAGCATAACGGTAGGAAAAATACTAGGCTTTCTAATCACACAGAGGGGAATTAAAGCAAATCCTTCCAAAATCAAGGCCATCTTAGAAATGCACCACCAAGGACTGAAAAGGAGGTGCGCGACTCTCTGGGTAAAGTACAATTCATAAGGCGGTTTATTTCAAAACTAACTTTGACTTGTGAACCACTATTTGGTCTTTTGAAGAAGGGAAGAAGTTCCAATGGGACGATCATTATCAATTTGCCTTTGAACAAGTCGAGCAATATTTGCAGAATTCACCTGTGTTATCACCACCAGAACTAAGAAAGGCATTGATCCTATACCTGTCAGTGATGAATTCAACTATAGGGTGCATGCTAGCTCAAGAATCTAAAGATAAGGTGGAGAAGGCCATCTATTACTTAAGCAAGAAGATGCTAGACTACGAGACCCGCTACACTCCCTTGAAGAAAGCTTGCCTAGCCTTGGTGTGGGCTACCAAGAAGTTGGGGCACTACTTATTAGCTCATTCTATAATCTTGGTTTCGAGATTAGATCTCATTAAATATGTCTTCGAGAAACCAGCGCTTACAGGTAGGCTAACTCGTTCGTTGCTTCTTCGCTCTGAATTTGATCTCAAATATGTTACACGCAAGTCAGTTAAAGAGAGAGATGTAGAGGAATTCCTAGCAGACCATCCAGTAGAAGGAGATGAAGTAGTGGAATACCTGTTCCCAAATGAAGACATTCTGCATGTAGAAGAGGAAACGTGGACGATGTACTTTGACAGGTGGCTAATCAGTACGGTTATGGGATAGGTGTATTGCTCATAGCATCCGATGATTTCCATATACCCTTAGCATTCAAACTCCTGTTTAGAATGTCCAACAATGAAGCAGAATATAGGTTGCATCGCTGGTTTCGAAGCTGCCCTAGAACTAGGGGTAAAAAGGTTGGACGTCATCGAGATTCGAATTTGGTTGTCTCTCAAGCTAACGGGATTGGAAGGTTAAAGAAGAAACATGAAGATGTATCATCAGGCTTTGATATTTTGATTCCTAGGTTTAAAAAACTGACTTTTATACATTTGTTGAGGAAGAGTGTAGCTCGACTTTCTTCGCACCCCCTTTCGAAGAGCTCGAATTGGTCCTACAGTTCAGACCCCTATCACGGTTCTGAATCTAATCTCACAAAGTGCAATGTGAAACTGATAAACACCAAAGAGTCTAATCCGGAAAATCATTTTGGAAAACCGATTTTAAATCAAATAATGCCAAAATTGGACTGCTTTGCCAGATTACAAAGTCGCCACCTAAATATTTTGTTTTTGGAAAATTTAGGAAACCTTGACTCGTGCCAAAGGCCACGTGTCCGTCATCACCAAAGTTGCCTCAGCTCGGGAACTTGGGTACGAGAGGGGAAGGTCCTGAAATGAGCACCCCCGCTTGCCCGATCAAAGATCAGCCTCTACTATCATGATATGATGTTTTATAAACCTCATGTGTTCTTATTCCGGTTATTAGCTTACTTTACTATGTGACGCACACATACAAGTATAGACTAAATCGCAAGAATTGGAATATTTCGACTCATGTTTGTTTTTGAAAATGGTTTGAAGTTGCCACCCTCAAGTGGGCTTAAAAACGCGGATTTGCCACCTTTAGTAGGCTTAAAACATGATTTTGCCACTTCGCAAAGTGGGCTCAAAACTCACACTCGTTGAATTGTTCCAATTCAAGCAATAAAGCCTTCATCCATAGGCATTCATGCAGTTAATCACTTAAGCAAATAGCCTCATGGTAAGCATGCTATCATGGCAACACTTACACTCATGCAAGTATACTAAAGTGTAAAACTTACCAAGTACTCCAAGCCAAAACAAAAGCTAGTTAGAAATATGCATAATCCTAACTATACAAGATGCCTAATGCAACACATGCAATATGAGATTAATAAGCTCAGCTACTAATATGGCATATGATTCGGTTTGAACAACATGTGATAAACACGTATTCAAAGAAGTGTTGAAATACAATGCAGTTTGAATGATGTGCCGAGCCTCGGTGTATGCAAGACAAATGAATTATGCAAACATGCAAGCATAAGGTAAGCTAATCGAAACATGACCCTAATCTAACCATCAAAAGCAGATAAATAAAAGGAAGAAAGAGTGGGGTTGGAAGACATGCACACACGCACTCACACTTATTACAACATTGCGCCCTCTCAAGGAGGGTCCGAATGAATAAGCTAAGCTACACTAAGCTAAGCTAATTATTACGAAACGAAACTAATTAATTATTCTAGCTAATTAATTATTACACACAATTGAATAACTAGCTATGCTAAGCTAATTAAAATATTACAAAACGAATTAAGCTAATTAATTACAACACACATGAATTAAATAATTAGCTATGCTAACTAATTAAAGCAATTAAAATGGCCTCGAGGGCGAGGGACGCATGCATGCTCGGTTGGTTTCCTCCGAAAATCCACCACCTTGCCTTTGGATGCCTCTGTTTGCACTCATTTCTCTGAAAATTGTGCCAACTCCCAGAATGCCTCTGCTCCAACTCAGGAACATACTGATGCAAAATTCATTTCTGGCGGTCGGTTACCAATGGAGGCTGTCGGCTACCATTGGTGGCCGGTCGGCTGATTCAACTGGCCGGTCGGCCACTGATTTCCTGGATTTCCCTTTTTGCTGCAACAGAGAGCAAACAGAGGCAAAGCATGTATTCCAAGGAATATATGTGTGTACTTCTACCCTCCTTATCATTTCTCAAGCACAAAGGAGTGTAGCTCTTCGCTCTCAAGCCATCAACCAAGCATTTTCATGCATAATAGCCAAAGAACCAAGCTTGTACGAACTTAATGAATGCACAAACAAGACCAACACAACCACCACCCTATCATGCATGATCAAGGGTGACGGTGACCAAAAAAAATGACACGTTTCATCACTTTGAGTATGAAACGTCCCATTTTCCTTGTGTTTGGATTAACGTCTGATTCAAACACATGCAATGCAACACAACATGTTTAACTTGCTCAAGTTTTACTTGTCATGTTTTATTTACCCATTTTAGATTACCAATCCATTCTTTAATCGGTTAAGTCCAAGGTAAGTGTCCTCTAATAGGAGAAGGTTCAACCAAATGATGACTTAAGACATGAGAGAGATCATGTCGTTGGTTAGTAGAAACCCTCAAAAGAGGATTAAAACCATTAAGCACAAGTCTCAATCTCAAGCTTAAGCACAACCTTAAGGTTAACCAACTCAAAGAAAATGGAAAAGTGAAGAAATGAGGCAGGTTACAGATATTTCAATGCTGAAATGACATGCAAAATGACACTAAATTATGCAAGCAACACATGCAAGTCATGTTAAAAAGTCTAACTCACTAAGCTAGTGAAGATCACAACACTATAGCCATGCAATGCAAAGCTCAACTGAACCAAACCAGCTTCGGATAGAGTTAAAATATGCCAAAAGTGGCTAAAACATGCTGAATTAAGGCAAGAAAGGCTAGAAAACATGCTCACATGTTAGCTCGTAAACAAGACTCAAGACACAACTCTCAAAAGTAATGAAAGGGTATATAAATGAGCATGTAACAGAGCTGTATACACTGAAATTATATGTTAAAAGGCACTACAACATGCAATCATTCAAAGAAAAACTGTTTAGAGGCCTAAAATGCCAAGCTAGTGAAGCCATTTGCACTACAACTATACAAAACAAAGCCCACATGACCAAAGCAGCCCAAAATAGAGTTAAATCATGCCAAATCAGAGGCAAACACATGCTGGAAATAAGCTAAGTTAAGCTACAAAAATATGCTACCATGTGATGCTAACTAGGCATGGAAGTGAGACACAAGGAGGGGAGGCTAACCCCTCCATTTTTGGACTTCAAAACATACTTTTTATCACTGAAATAACTCTGAATTTTAGTGGTTTAAAGGCTCAAAAAGTTTGGTTTTAACATGCTAAAAGATGGTGCAAAGGCTCATACAAACAAGCAACAAGAAGGGTAAACAACCCCTTAGCACAAAATGGCTTCAAACCAACATGTTAAGGCCCAAGAATCAGAACTTTTTGTAGTTGAAAACTAGGCCCAAAACAGCATAAAGAGATGGCAAAACAAGTATGTTCAAAGAGCTTAAATGAGGTAAGTCTTATACCTTTGAAGCACAGCACAAAACAGCCACTCTCTTAGGCTCAAACAACCTTCCAACAGCCCAAAATAAGTCCCAAGAGGCCTCAGCTCCAAGGTGGTCCAATTTGGTTAAGGGCTAGTGTGCAAATGTGTAGAGAATTCTAACTATCAAGCATAAAACAAGAGGAGAGAGAGAATTCTAGAGAGAGAGAAAGAAATTTGCTCAAAATATCCAACCCTCCAAAATGGGGGAGAGACCCCCTTATATATAGAAAATCAAGCTAAAGGCTTGTATTCATCCCTCCATACACATGTATGGAGATGAACATCAGTGAACAACAGCTGGCACAACTGGCAAATAAATATCTGAAAAGGAGAAAAATGGTCATCGGCCATCATCAGTGGCTGACTGGCCATCAATGTAGCCGACCGGCCATAACATAGACGACCGGCCACTACTGGTGGCCGACAGGCACAAGTCATAGCCGACAGGTTAGGGGGATGGTCGACAAGCCACCCTCTCCTCCAGAAGTGAAGCAACAAGTTTTGGTCCACAACCAAGCAAAACAGACAAGATTAGAGGCTCCAAGGCAAGGTGCTCAACGAGACCTTCAAGGACTCAAAACGAACACGAGAAAAACAATCATCGGTGTTCAACGATGACGTCCAAGTCTTAGGACGGTCAAAAAATGGGGTGTTACAGAGAGCAACTGGTTCGCTGAGCGTTAGCAACTCTATCTTCCATAGTAGACATTCCGTTGGGTGTGACGATGAGTCCAATCATCATTGAGAAGAAGTATACGCCTACTTACTAGACCATCGCTGCAATAATGAGGTTCAAGACAAGAACCCTGGTATTACGACAATTAGAATTTCCTAGAAAATAAGACGTATCCACCAAGGGCAAATACAAAGATAAATGGGGGATACGGCGTCTGGCCGTCCATTTATCATCTGCGGGGGTAAGCTGTACAAAAGAGGTCATCTAGGAATGCACAAGCTGTGTGTCAAAGAAGAAAAATCAAAGCGTCTGATGGAAGCCATCCATGGAGGAGAGTGTGGAGCACCATGAATGGTGTGATGTTGGCTCGGAAGATTTCTCAGACAGGCTATTTCTGGTTAACTATAAAGGAGGACTGTATTGGTTTTTCAACGTGCCACAAATGTCAAGTCCATGTTAATCGCATGAACATTCCACCGTCAAAGCTCTACAACATGACTTCACCGTGGCCTTTTTTCATTTGGGGAACGATGTAATTGGGGCAGTCACGCCAAAGGGTAAAATGGGCATGAGTTCATTCTAGTGGCGATGACTACTTCATGAAATGGGTGGAGGCCCAGTCTTACTCTGTATTAAAGGTGTCACATGTGGCTAAGTTCATTAAGAACAATTTATCTGTCGGTATGGGGTGCCGAACAAAATCATCTTCGATAATGGCTCGCACTTCAAGAAAGAGGTAGTGGATCTACTTAAGAAATATAACGTGGCTTTTCATAAGTCATCGATGTATAGACCATAGACCAATGGAGCTGTTGAGGCCGCAAACAAGAATATCAAGAACATCTTGCAGAAGATGGTAGAAACATACAAGGACTAGCCAGATAAATTCCATTTGAACTATGGGGCTACATAACCTCAATCCGAACATCAATAAAGGCAACCCCCTATTCTCTCGTCTATGGGATAGAGGCTATTCTGCCAATTGAAATTGAAGTGCCGTCGTTGAAAGTTATGGCTAAGTGTCAGATAGTGGAGGCAGATTGGCAACAGAGTAGATTTGAGGAACTGATGTTATTTGACGAAAGAAGACTAAGGGCATTATATCATATCAAGAAGCTTGACCTTGTTAGCTTCTCCAAGAAGCTTGAACCTTGTTAGCTTCTTGAGAAAAGCTTGCACCTTTCTAGCTTCCAAGAGAAGCTTGCACCTCTTGAACCTTTTGCCTAGCTTCTCCAAGAAGCTTGGCTCTTTTGTCTAGCTTCTCCAAGAAGCTTGGCCTTCTTGGCCCTTTTGCTCCAAGCTTCTAAGAGAAGCTTGACCCTCTTGACCCTTTTTGCTTAGCTTCTCTTAGAAGCTTCAAGCCTCCATATTCTCTATTTATAGAAGAGCTTCTCTTCCATCTTAGAGGTTCCAAGAAATTTGTCCAAGACAAAAACCCTCCATCCTCTCTCCATATCTCTCTCATTCAACCATCAAATACCCTTGTTCTTGGGCCATTTCTTCACCAATCCATAGCACCACCACCACTACTCCTATCACAGCAGCTTGGAGCAGTTTTTTCAGAGGCCAAAGGTGCTGTCAACTCAAGCCAAGAAGCAACAAAAAGGGTAGTCTTCAAGGGTAAGATCATTTTCCCCTCTTTTGTAGCACATTCTTGTCACATTTTTCTACCCTATTTGCTAACTGTTTTGGGCTCCTGACCCTAACTGAAAGGGGCATTATTTTGAGCCATTCTCATGTTTGTTTAAGGGCTCAACCCTGTTTGAGCCCTCCATAGTGCACTTGCTTCAATACTCCTTGGTATGCCACATTTTTGCATGAAATTTCTAGCCTATGTGTGATCTGTTTTTTGAGCATAATGTAAACTGTAAGTAGGCTCATTTTGAGCCCTTCTTCAACATTTGGGACCCCTATCTTGCACTTGCTTCATAATCTCTTTCTATTTACCGTAATTTTGCATGATTTGTTGGCCTACATATAAATTGTTTTGGAGCATGTCATGAATTGAAGTTAGGCTTATTTTGAGCCCCTCTTCAACGTTAAAGAAGGGCTAACTCTGTTGGGGGTCTCCATGTAGTACTTACCATTATACCCCTCTTGGCCCCATTTTTGCATCTTTGTTAGCCTATCTTGCCTTCTGTTTTTGGGCCATCATCAGAACTAGAAGGGGTCTTATTTTGACCCCCTCTCCATGTCCCATGAAGGGTTTTTGCTGTTTGATGCATGTTTTGTATACCTCATATTATAGCCTTTGTTGGCTTCAATCTTGCATGGCATTTTGAGCATGTTTGCATACTGATTTGGGGGTTGTCATAAACTGTAAATGTGCATATTTTTGGTCCCTCTTCAGTGTTGTAGAAGGGTATTTTTTTGTTTGGGCACTGCATATACTACTTGCTTCATTGCCTCCCTTGCGGAGTCATTTTTGTATGCCATGTTAGCCCTATTTGTGATTGCTGTTTGGCCATGATTTGAACTGTAAAAATGTGATTTTTGGGGCTTCCTTGCTTCTGCTTTTTCATGTCATGTACCAATTATGCATGCTTTGTTAGCTATAGTCATTTTTGTGCAATTATCTTCGCATTTCGGGATCATTCCTTGCATCGGATGTCATTTTACCGGGTTTCGGGGCTGTTTCCCCCCCCCCATGGCCGCTGATTTTGGCATGCTTGCGAGCTACCCATGTTAGTTTAAGTCCATCGTTGCATGTTGCTGCATGCCATGTTTGTTTACATGTTTAGGTTGCGCGCCTAGTTCACATTGCTCATTTGTATGTTCATGTTGCATACTTAGCCTCCATGCCTAGGTTGCATTTCATTAAGCATGCATCCCTTGCCTCTTGATCAATTATGACAGAGGTTGGGGCCCTTTGGTGTGTTTTATGCTTGCATTTCATTTGATATCAAAGTTGCTAACTTGGCTTTTGGGCCATCATGCATTGAAACGCGTGATTGATGGCCCGGGGGTCGAGGGCCATGCTCCCTTGAGTCCATTGCATGATAGGGAGTGTGTCCGTGCATACATTTGCTTGGAATTCCATGCCATACACTGTCTGTCCTTGTTGCTGTCAAAACTGTCTTCTGCAGGGGAGTTTTTGCCGATCGGCGCAGTATAGAGTGCCGACCGGCCATTATGGACAGCCGATAGCTTTATCTCCAGCCGATGGACATTGTACACGGCCAGTGGACATTCTATTCAGCCGATGATGATCCTCAGTGTGCAGGGAGCATGTCCTGAGACTTTGGCAGTTTTCAGAAAGGCAGGACAGTGAAAACAGAGGCAGCAATGCTATGGCAACGGGTTTCCGGGCAAGTCGGATTCGAGCATGCATCATTCGCGTATCCCGAGGCGGGGCTGCGGCCTTTTCTATTTTGCATTTATTTGTTAAATAATTAGAAATTTTGTAATAATTAATTTATTTATTATTCGGACTGTAATATTTATTCGGTCCCTCCGTGTGAGGGCATATTTGTAATAAGTGTGGGTGAGTGTGTGTATGTCTTCCAACCCCCATTTCTTTCTTCCCTTTTATTTACCGTGCTTATGATGGTAGATTAGGGCATATTTAAAATTAGCATACCTTATGCAATGCATGCGTGCATCCATGCATCTTTTGACATGCATCGGGCTCGGTACATCATACAAACTGCATTGTATTTCAAATCTAACTTGAATACGTGTTACTCGTGCATTTCACATGCCATGTTTAGGATAGCCGAGCCTGTCTAATTGCACTCTGTATGCGTCGCATTAGTCATCTTAACATGAGCTAGGTCATGCATGTTTGCTAACTAGTTCCTTGTTTTGGCACGGAGTACGATGTAAGTATTTATGCTTTAGCATATCGCATGCGTGTGGATGTTAACATAACAGTATGTTACCATGCGGCTAAGTGCTTATATAGTATAAACTGTTTGAATGCCTGTGGGTGGAGGTTGGATTGCTTGAGTTGGGAAAACTCATTGAAATCCGTGTTTTAGCCTACTTGCGAGTAGCAAATTCCAAAGCATTTTCAAAACGAACGGATATGCAATGTTTGTTTCCAAATTAGGCGATCTAGTCTATACTTGTTTGTTGTGCGCATAACATAGTAATTCTAGGCTAATAATTGGAATAAGAGCATGTAATGTTTTCAAAATCGGATATCACGGTTAGTAGAGGCCGGTCTTCGGACCGGGCGAAAGGGGGTGCTCATAGCTGACCTTCCCCAATCGTACCCAAGCTCCCGAGCCAAGACACTTTGGTTATGATGGACACGTGGCCTTCGGCACCGAGTCAGGGTTTCCTAAATTCCCCATTAAAAATATTTAGGTGGCGACTCTGTAATCTGGCAAAGCAGTCCATGTTTGGCACTACTTTTCAAAAAATCTGTTTTTCTTCAAAACGATTTGCCAGAGTTGGACTCTTTGGTTCAATTAAGAACCGTGACAATTTGAGTCCGAACTGTAGTGAACCCCAAAATGAACAGAACGGGACTTAACCCCCCGGGGCGTTCGGGGACGTCTACAATTATGCAGATGTATGATAATTAGTTATAATATTCTCCAATTTGTCAATCTGCCAAAAACTGTGCAAATCGTAATTTGTCAATCCGCCAATCCATCAATCTACCATTCGGTTTGGTAATTTTACTCTCAAACTGCTCGAACCACACTGCGCACATCCCTAGTTGTCACCAAAAGGTTTAGCAAAAATTAAGGGTTAGTATAGCTTTTTGAACCGAGTTAAGTATTATTTGTGACGGCAAGTTTATAGTCTCCAAAAATGAGAGTTTTTTCACCTTTTGCGACAATAAATTACCGTTCCAAATAAACAAGCATTTGTGATGGCAAAAAAGCATTTGTGATGGTATGTCTCTTTTGTCACCGCCTTATGCGTTCCCCCTTTTCCATGGCCAATTCGTCGCAAAAGCTTTTTGCGACTGCTAAGATACCTTTTTGCGATGGTTTCATTCCGTCACAAAAGTCCAATTTTTAGTAGTCTTGTCTATGCTAAGGAAAATAGTAACATATAAAATCAAAGCAAATGCAAAGGGTCTGAATTTGGTTTGGTTAGGAATTCAATTTCATGCTGAGTTTGTCGCCAAGTATATTTCACAGACTCTTTAAATCTCGCTTCATATGATGTGTGATCAAAAGGATAAGATACCTCCACACACCCTCTAATTGATGGTCAATTAGTTTAGTATCTAACTGTACAGACACCCCATTTTTGACCGTCCTCAAGACTTGGACGTCACGCTTGAACACTCGGTGATTATCCATGTTTGTGTTCGTTTGGAGTTCCCGGAGTTCTCGGCTCGCGTGCCTTGTCTCAGGACCTCCGAAACTCGATCGTTTTGTGTCTGGTTGTGCACCAAACACTTTTGTTTTGCCTTGGGAAGGCAGGGAATGCTTTATGAGGCATCCCTACACACCACCGGCTGGGGCTAGAGGCCACCGGCTGGCTAGAGTTGCCATCGGCACTATATTGTGCCGATCGGCACTATTTTGTGCCGGTCGGCACTATTTTTGGCGAAATGACCATTTTGCCCTGCCGACTACTGTGCACTTGCTTTCTGGGATATTTTCAGACAGCTTTGTAGCTTTTCCTCCCCTCTATACACGTGTATGGAGGGGATGCACTCCTTCCAAGCTTGTTTGACAAGCTTTGCAATGCTTATAAGAGGAGAGCTTCCTCCTCTTGGTTAAGGTTAGCTTCTTGAGAGTCAAAACCCAGAGCTTATATACATATACCTCTGTCATATATCTATATCAAGATCTCCCTCCCTTTGTGTGTGTGATCTAAGGCCAAAAGTGTGATTTTGTCCTAGTTTTGCTCCTTTACACACACCATTACACCTTAGCTTGAGTTTGAGAGGCTTGGAAGGTTATTTGTGTTGGTTTTGGACTGGTTTTGAGCACTAGGGAGGGGCTGCCACCATTTGATCTTCAAGGGATCTTCAAGGTAAGAACATCACTTTATATTTCCCCATTCTTGCAACTTTTTTTTACCCCTTTTGCTTTGTGTTTTTGATTTGTGTTTAAGATAAAAAAGTCTTGTTTTTACTAGCCCAAGAACATTCTTTAAGGTCATTTGTCTATTTGAGGAAGCCTCACTCTTTTAGGCTTTGTTTGGTCCTTTTGTGCCTTTCTTGGAGGCCTTGTTTGCTTGGTGTCCTTTGGCCTTCTCACCACTGAAAACCAGTGGGTTTTCAGTGGTGAGGATGTTATTTTCGAGCCTCATTTAAGGAGAGACACCCCTCTTCCCCTTGGTCCTTGTTGCCTTTGTTTTGGGTTCAAAGAATAGCATGTATGCATAGTCTTGTTTGGCTTCATTTAAGAGTTTTTTTTGAGTGTTTTGGAGCATGTCTGAATTCTGTTTTTGGTCGGATTTGTCACCTCTAATATGTCTCTCATACTTGCTTTGAAATGCCTTCTTATGCTTAAAGCATGCCATACTTTGAGACCTTGATTTTAGCATGTTTTTAGCTTAGTTTCATGGAGATGCTAGCATTATTTTGCCATGTTAGAGGGCTGTGAGCCACTTTTTTTAGTCCCATTTGGTGTGCTTCACATGGTTGTTTTGTACTTTAGGCTTGTAAGCCTTGTATGTTTTGGCTCCTAGCATGCTTAACTTGTCTTGATCCCATGATTTGGCATCATCTAGGGACATTTTTCAGTCCATAAATCATGCTTGTATATATGCATGTGTAGCCTATTTCATGCCATAAGGGTGTGCTCTAGTATGTCTAGGAATAAGCATTGTGCATGCTTCTATGTTTGATGCATTTTGGGGCTGCCCTATATGGGGTTTGGGTGTCATTTCACATGCTAAAAGCCTGTTTTTGGTTGTTAGATGCATGCCATGAGTGGTTGTGTAAGTGGTGTCAAGTTACTCTCTTTGGTGCCTTAGACTTAGGTCCATTGACTAGCATGCTTGCATAGCATTTTATCTATGTTTTGGGGTACACTTTGCCACTGTTTGGGGGGGGTTTGAGGCCTCCCCCATGGTGGTTAAGACCATCATTATATGCTCATCACATGCTAGTTGCATACTTGGTTGATCCCATTGCATACTTAGCTCATTTTTGTATCACACTAGCCTCTTTTACATTCTAACATTTTGCATGATTAATGTGTTAGTTGTGTGGTACTTAATTTGCTAACATCCTAGTTTGCATGTTTGCATGTTTGCATGTTTGCATAGTTGCATTTCATCACTTGGTTTTGGGGTGTCAAACCAAGTATGGAAGTTGAGGGGTGTTTGTACTCCAAGTGACTAAACACACCTCAACTCCCATGTCACTAAGGCCCTTGACCTCCACATGATAGGGACTTAGTCTTCATCTTTTGTGTTGCATGCATTTCAATTAAAACATGCAACCTTGGTTCCTTAGGCTATCATGCATCAAATGCATCATTGATGGCCCTAGAACCAAGGTCAAACCTCCTTGAGTCCCCAAGCATGATAGGAGGCAATGACCATGCTTACATGTCCCCCAAAAACC